>JAKZAP010000004.1:6853409-7231548 GCA_023053575.1 Branchinecta lynchi
ATGATTACTGGAGCTACTGCGGCAAAGACGTTCACCATCATCGACGAGCGAGGCGAAAAGCTGTCAGCCAATGATATCCATGAACATTTTGTGAACATATGTCGTACTAATCCGCCAGCTTCTGTCCCTCCTCCCCTTCCTGACCAGTCAGAAATCCCACCCAGATGACGTTCCAACTCAGTTAATCAAAGGCAATGCGCCTCATCTCGCAAAACCGCTGACAGCTATACTAAACCAGTGCTTGGTCAGTGGATGCTTTCCAGAAAAGCTGAAGGAGGCTGTAGTGATCCCAATACCAAAAGTGTAAACGCCCAAATCACCAGGTGACTTGAGACCTATTTCCCTGGTGCCTGAAATATCCAAAGTGTTTGAAGCTTTTCTTAAAAAATGGTTACTGGAAGACTTTGTCGACAAAATTGACCCGTACCAGTACGGTTTTATTAAAGATTCTAGCACAGTCCACTACCTCGTAAAAATTGTCCAGGAAACACTGGATCATCTAGAAAACGAGGACGCATTTGTAGAAGTCTTGCAAGCAGACGTGGCAAAAGCCTTTGACAGCTCAAGTCATCCTCATATCATTGAAGCGATGCAAGATTTTGGACCATTTTAAAGACAATGGTTTTCAGCTTTCTGTTGAGAAGAAAGCAGTGCGTTAAACAGAATGGTGATATGTCCATGCTTTTGGAAGTATTTTGCGGAATTCCCCAGGGAACTGTTATCGGACCCATCGAAAAGCGACCGTTAGATGGCCTCTGCTTCGCCATAAATTTAAGAAATGGCTCCTGGATAAAGAATGTATTGACAGAAGCAAAGTGCCTGGGGTCACAACAGAAGTCATTTTCACAGGTGTACAGTAGGCTTGGGTTGCCACTACACTAAAATAAAAACTCCCTACCAAAGTAGCAAATAAGTACTACCAAAGAAGAATAAACATTACCTACAAAACATTCTGTTCGAGTAAGTTATAATAGTTAACGTACCTCCCTTTCGGTCGATATCGGAATAACAACCTCGACGGCCATTTAAAATACCATTTACTACAATTAACTTCACGTTATCATAAAAGCCAAGGGAAGTTGTCATATGTAGGAAACGAGTTATCGCTCTGTGTCACACCAGATACTTTTTGACGGAGGAATATGTATAGAAATGGGGGGGGGGGGCTCAGGGAGGGAGTGGCTAATCATATTACGAGAGAAGGTTGTCATCAGTGAAAGGCCAAGAGGCTTCTTAAGTTTTTTTTTAGTTTTTTTTTTGAATGTGTGAACGGATGAATCCGAACGTAAAACGTAAGATATTTTTCTGGAGATTATCTACCTTATTTGCAAGTCTCTATTTGTTTTTCTTTCAATTCCGTTCCCTAGGAACCTCGATTGCCGGAAAAAGGATCCGGAATTCGACTAACTACGGTAGAGGTATGCTTGTTTTAACAATTCTCTAAATTTTTCACTAATTTGTTTTGTTTCTTGTAAATAAAACAGTGAAATCGAAAGGAAAAATAACAAAGTAGTGAACTAAATTACTTAATCCCTATTTCAATCTCGAGGACGCATCAAATAGATATTTTGTTCTGTTTGGTCTGACTATAATGACCCACGTGGGCCTGGTTTGTCTACGATGCTACGACAATGGAGTCCTAAACTTCTAAATTCAATTCAAAAGTTTATTTCTAGTTTATCTGTCACGGTACAAGCCCCTTGTATAAAGCTTCATCTGAGTAATAAGTAATAACTTTTTCGAACAGGTATGTAATGCATATCCTCCTGTGACACACGGTCAATTATATCCTCACACAGAAAGGTAGCGGTAGATATGAGAGGATGCTAGGAAGTCATACCAGCGTCCAGGGAGGATGATATGAAGTCGTATCAGCCTACAGAGAGGGTGATATGAAGTCCTATCAGCCTGCAGAGAGGCTGATATGAGGTCATATCAGCCTGCAGAGAGGGTGATATGAAGTTATATCAGCCTGCAGAGAGGGTGATATGAAGTCAAATCAGCCTGCAGAGAGGGTGATATGAAGTCATATCAGCCTGCAGAGAGGGTGATATGAAGTCATATCAGCCTGCAGAGAGGATTTCTTTTCAAAAAAGTTATAACATTTAACACATCTCCATCTTGGTTGATATCGGAATGACAACCTCGATGGCCATTTAAAAATATCAACCTCACCCTCGGCCCTGTAGGTATTTTTCAGAACCTACCTCGCCTTCGGCTTAGATATGTTATTTCAATGACCGTCTCGGTGTTATTTTCCGATATCAACCTCGATGTCGGAAGGTAACCTTTATATCAGGCATACACGATGAGTTAGAATTTACTTTTTACTTTTTTGGTTTTAAAAATACTTCTTCTTCCACTGGGGTATGCTCTGCTGTTTATTCTGAACGTCAATTATTTGGTGAAATTACACTCTACTTCGCAAAATATACAGAATCTGAAAGAAGAAACAGAACAAAATCAGGAGCAAATATTTCAAAATAAGGCTGACCTATGACAGTTTTCGGAAAGTATTTTGCAGTAAAAGTTGCCTGGTATAGATTTTATTGTTTTCTTCAGCAACCGATAATTGTTAGACGATCTTCAAAAAATCAAACCTCAATCGTAAAAAATGCGGACACGGTATTTCCACCTCATCGCAATCCTTTTAATTCCGCAAAATGCCTCCTAAATCGAAAAATCTTTTCTCGTCTCGCGGCTATACTGTCAGAAGTTACATAACAGATAACGCAAGGATGTGCGACGCAGACAACACTTGGGATGTCAATACAAAGCAAGAGAAAAGGCTTTCGCCTCTAAATAACTCTAAGAAATTTTGAGTAGTCGAACTGATCAGAGTTAAAAATCTCATCAACAATGCACTTAAAACTATTGATCGATTCAGCATTAACCGCATCTTCGGTGAGGCTGTTCCAAGGATCAACACGTGCGGATGTACGCGTCTTCTTACTAAATCAGTCACTTCAAAATTGTTATAACTTCCATTGATTAATTTGAATGTTTCAATCAGGTCTCCTCTAAAAAATCTGTATGCAATGGAGGGAAGGCACAACTTGGCTAATCTCACTTGGTAGGGGAGATCGCGCAGATCTGGTACGAACTTCGTAGCTCTCCGTTGGATTTTTTCAACTGTTGTGATTTTCAAAATGTTATGCATAAGAGGGATTATATAACAGACTTTTCCGATATCATGAGGACCAACAAAAAAGTAAGCAGATGCTTTTTCGGCGGTTTTGAGCTCTTCTTCGCAATGCCTGTTATGCATATTTTCAAGATCACAGCATATTACATCCCAAGTCTTGTCAGTTGAAACCGCGCATCCTTGTGTTACCTGTTAAAAACCTTTGACAGTGTAGTTATCTTATTCTCTAACGCCGTTATTCTGAAAATTTATATTCTTACCTCCTCTTCCTCCCCTGAGATGACCTCCTTTACCCCTCTGTTTTCCCAAGCCACGGTTTGGCTGTGGCGTGAATTTCTTGGATTTGGGTGGCGGCGAGCGTGAAGTCAAATTCGATCCAGCACGGTCGTCGGCAAATACTCGATCGTGGACTCGACTGGGTTGCTGAAAAGAATAAAGATTTAGCCTAATGGGCGGACTAGATCACAGGTTCAATTCAATTCAATTCAGTTTTATTTCAACACTAATTAAGGAATATATAAATATAATAAATAGCAAGTGGTAAAGTTAACATACATAAAAACTAACCAAAATTATTAACATATACTAGAAAGTGGTAAAATTACATATAAATACCAAGAACAAACAATGTAAAAAGTAACGATTGGGGTAATAGACAACGGGGGGGGGGGGGGGGGTAAAGTAATACCCTACTAATTTCTGTTACGTAGGGAAACAAAGGTGGGGACAAGACTATTCTTGTATCTCACGTGTCGGCAAAACACTGGTTGAAGGGTAGGGACTGGTTCGGAACCTTGTATTTGAGGCCTCTCCGTTTGGGGGGAGGGGGGCAGGATGTCTCGAAGGACTGGGTGCAGAAGAGTCTGCCCTGAAAACTTTAAAGTTTAACTGAAAAGCCAACTTATTTGAGTGTCATTTAAATGAATACACTGAATTATTTGGATTCTGCAAAGGGACTTTTTTTATTTTCCACTATCTGCTCTAGTTATGACGTTCAGAATATTTGCGGCCGTCCCCACAGCGTAAATTTTAACAAGTGCGCAAGCGCTCAGACGTGGAGTGTAAAAGTAAAATGTTTATCACATTTATATACAAACAGCTTTAGAACCAAGAAATTTCTCTTCCCCAATAACCAAACAAGTATCCAAATAACCTTGTAACCACCCCCCTTTAAAAGCTTTAAATGTAAACAAACCGCCAGTATAAATCCAAAGATTTATCTCTAGTTATGACGTTCAGAACATTTGCGGCCGTCCCCACAGCGTAAATTTTAACAAGTGCGCAAGCGCTCAGACGTGGAGTGTAAAAGTAAAATGTTTATCACATTTATATACAAACAGCTTTAGAACCAAGAAATTTCTCTTCCCCAATAACCAAACAAGTATCCAAATAACCTTGTAACCACCCCCCTTTAAAAGCTTTAAATGTAAACAAACCGCCAGTATAAATCCAAAGAAATGTTGAAGATCTTGCACGAATAGCATTTGTTCGAACACTGAATGGTCTGCCTGCCAATCCCACCATTTAAAGCTCTTGTTCATTAGCAAGGTAATAACAAGTGCAATAAACCAATTTGTAGCAGACTAATGCCCGCTTTGTGACAATTCATCAAGTAAGGCATATCATCGATCATATGACAAACCAGTCAGGGGTGGCCCGAAGCACTCAGGCCAGGGGGGGGTGAGACCCCTCATTTCAACGACTCATGGATCGTAATATACGACTCGCATGTACCAACAAAAATGAACTGTTGCGACTATGCGGCAATGGCGCACATTCCCCACCAACAAATAATAGAGCCCCGGTGTAAAACTAGCTGCAATGCATCAGCAGAGATTATCCTTGTAATCAAAATTTGTGTATACATACCTTCATAGCCTCAGCTTTACATTTCAACTTTCGCATAAGAGGAAAGCTTTCAACGCCTGTACCCTGGACAAAATTAAAGCAAGCGCCACAGGCGAATTTTGTTTAATCTGCCTTTGTCTAGAAAGATTCTAGCCAGCCTTTAATGTGTTTCAAATAAAAAAGTTCCAAGCCTAATCGCCAAGTAAATGACACACCGTTCCTCTAAATAGGGAATACTATGAAATGTGCCGCATGCGAAATTTTGTGAAACAGACCGTCTTTTTTCGATCCCATTGAAAAGGGAAAAATAGCTTTGAAATAACAAATTTGACCGTCGCAAAAATTGACAAAATAGTGGCCACAGAAAACAAAGTAGATTTGTTCCGAGTTAAAGCAAAAAAAGTAATTTTCACGTAAAAGACAGGCTTATTCAGAAACAAAACGAGGAAGTTTGCAAGTGCATTCAAAGAAGAATTATTTATGATTTATGGACGTAAGCCGAGGAGCAGAGCGTCATTTTGCGATCCCAATTAAAAGTTGAGAATAGCTATGAAATCACGACTCTGTCCATCGAAAAAGTGACTAAAGCCCATAGAAAAGAAAGTAGATTTGCTCCGAACTAATAGCAAAAGAAGTAATTTTCACGTTCAGAACACACTTCCTCAGAAACGAAAGGAGGAAAACAGGTTTGCCAGTGCATTAAAAAAAAAAAATCCGGATTTACGGACGTAACGAACTTTTGGTCTTGGCCTGACAGGAGTTTACAGATATAGAAAAAGACACCGGTTCTCCAACGAGACTTGAGTTGCGGTTTTCCCCGGGTGATTTGATGTACTTTTGTTTCATAATGAAAGTACCGTGTACCGTTTTATTTGTCACTCGACACACTGTACTTTCATGTCGAAAAATAAAGCAGGTAAAGCTACAGTGAGCTACATCTGAAGAATTGCAACTTAAAACTGGTTTGCAGAATTTGATTCTACGCGACAGAAGATGCCATGCACAGTAAATGAAGACGAGAGGTTCGCTTTTAGAATAACTTAAACATAAAAGAGATCATTTTCGAGTTGTATGAGTGTCCTGAATTTTAAGAAGTCTTTTCAGAAGTGCTTTAACACTAGCATACAGGGGCGTCACGTATGGGGGAGGGTGGATGCACCCCCCCCCCCCCTCCGCTGATGTTGTCGGCTAGCCGGTAAAAAATAGATTTGTCGCGATTTTTCGTAAAAAGAATCGAATTTTCTTAAAAACAGTCGGTTTTCTTTAAATTAGCTGATTTTTCGCCAAAACAGTCGTTTTTTTGCAAAAAAAGACGGTCAAAAATTACCAGCCAGTCGGTAAATACCTTGCTCCTCCCGTATTTGTTAGTGTTATGATTCGCAGTCAGCAGTGATACATGCAATTCGCAGTCAGCTTTGGCTGAAGGAATATTTTTGCTCCTCCCCCCCCCCGCCCCTAAATATGTTGATAGTAACGCCTCTGCTAGCATAGAGGCCAAAAATGTACCTCTAGACTAGAATGAGCTATTCCAGCGTCTGCAGAACCCCTCACGTCCTTTCAAGCTTTGTTCCTACCTCAACCTCTCTTTGTAATCGGCATTTTTCGATTTGTTCTGGGCACACTTCTTTCACGGGTCTCCTGTCATTTGATTTCTGATGGATTTCCCATTCTGTTTAAAAATTCTATTCCTTCCTTTTTCACTTATAGCCAAAGATGACCAAAAATCAATGCACATAACCTTGTCTCTCGCTTTTAGTCTATAAGGTATATCAATGTTACCAGTCAGACTTCACTTTAACAACTAACCTATTGTGATTTTGACAGGCTAAAATGTGAAAGACCGAAGTTAGGCAGATCCAAATCCCACGGGAGTAGAATAGGTAGCCGCATTGCTGCCCAAATGAATCATGTCTCCAACCTATCGGGGTTACAAAACCTGGTTTAAACGACTTCTTCGGGGACTGGCTAACGACTGAAGCTGTGCAGAGACAAAGTTTAAAAACAAATTTAAACGACTCGGATTTTTTTGTATTAAAATGAATGGCCGGGACCTCGGGGGAGGCCAAAATAAACGACTGTTACGACTTAGCAAAAGGCCAAAATAAATGACTGATACGACTTAACAGAAGGCAGGGGGGGGGGGTGAGTCAACCCCCCTCACCCCCCCCCCCTTCGGGCCACCCCACATGTTCATTAAAGATTAAAGTACGTCGCGTCGTTTTATTTGTTGATGTTACACCAAATCCTCATCCACAGATATATCTCCCCAAATATACAAGTCATAGACGAACTTAACTTATGGGAAATCTGGGCCCAGCTGCCCATGAACGGGAGGGGGGGGGGGACCCATCAAAATGCGTATTTACACATTTTTTTTCTCAAGTATACGAGCTTAGAGTTTGATTCCAGTCACGGGTCAAAAGCTTTTTTCATGGGCAATTTTGGGCCCACTTGCCCATGAACGAGGAGGGTGGGGTGGTTCAACTCTTCCCGGTCCCTATGATCCTAAAGCACAAAGGAATTTCATCGCCTTATTTCCACTTATTGTCATATCCTAAAGCACAAAGGAATTTCATCGCCTTATTTCCACTTATTGTCAAATTAAAACATTAAAAAATGGGCAATCTGGGTCCAATTGCCCCTGAACCAAGTGGGGGTGGGGTTTGGGATCCGCAACAAGTAAAAAGAGACCCCAATGCTCACAATCCTACCAAGTTTCAACTTGATACACGTTGATTCCTGGCAAGGGTAACGAACTTTACTCCTGGGCAATCTGGGTCCAGTTGCCCATGAACGGGGTGGGTGGGGGAGGCGCAACTTTAAAAGCAATTTCCCAGCTCTAGGAGCTACACGTCTAAGAAATTTCATCGTCCTATGTCCAGTTCTGGTCAAGTTATGAACATTATTCTCTGGGCAATCTGAGCCCATTTGCCCCTGAACCGGTTGGGTGTGGGGGGTAGGACCCCCAAAAGGCCCAACTAGACCCCAATACCCACAAGTGTACCAAGTTTGAACTTGATACTTGCACTCTTCACCAGTTATGAGCTCCACAAAATATGGTGAAGACCGAAAACCGAAAGCTGAAAGCTGCTACAGTGCTGGCAATAGTGGATTGTTCCAAGGAACACTCTACTAAAAATTAAACTAAGAGGCGGGAAAATTTAATCTTAACACAAACGCGGATTTAAAGTGGGCAGTGGTGAGATTGGTGAAGGTTAGAGGTACCACAAATCATACGAAAATTCCACTATTTCAAAATCGATTATTCGTAAACAGTGGAACAACGAAGTAACGCATTTTCAGCGGGTCTTCAAGCCAATTTAAGTGAATAAGTGATGGGTAACTAGATTGTCCTATTCCAGCCCTTTTCTGTTTAACTTTAAGCACAAATTTTCACGATGGTGAGACAGGTTGTCAGACTTGTCAGATTATATTTTTTTTAGAAAATAAGGGACTTCCAGAGATTTATCATTTATTAGGAGAGTTCGGTATTGCACCCTCTCTAGAGCATCCGATTGCTCGCGAGTCACAACAGAATGCCATACAGGCCAGCATATTCTACGACTGGGCGAATGAACGAAAAATAGACGCGCAATAGATGTTCGGAAGTGACACCATGACGAGAAAGAAGTTCGAGTCCCCAGGGGTGGCCCGAAGGGGGGGTGACTCACCCCCCCTGCCTTCTGTTAAGTCGTATCAGTCGTTTATTTTGGCGTTTTGCTAAGTTGTATCAGTCGTTTATTTTGGCCTCGCCGTGGTCCCGGGCATTCATTTTAATAAAAAATAATCCGAGTCGTTTAATTTCTTTTTAAATTTTGTCTCTGCACAGCTTCAGTCGTAAGCCAGTCCCCGAAGAAGTCGTTTAAACCAGGTTTTGTAACCCGATAGGTTGCAGACATGATTCATGGGGGCAGCAATGCGGCTACCTGTTCTACTCCCATGGGATTTGGATCTGCCTAACTTCGGTCTTTCAGATTTTAGCCTGTCAAAATTACAATAGGTTAGTTGTTAAAGTGAAGTCTGACTGTAACATTGAAATACTTTATAGACCAAAAGCGAGAGACAAGGTTATGTGCATTGATTTTTGGTCATTTTGGCTATAAGTGAAAAAAGAAGGAATACAATTTTTAAACAGAATGGAAAAACCATTAGAAATCAAATGACAGGAGACCCGCGAAAGAAGTGTGCCAGAACAACCCGAAAAATGTCGATTACAAAGAGAGATTGAGGTAGGAACAACGCTTGAAAAGGACAAGGAGGATTTTAATATACACCCGAAATTCGTTTCCCAGGACAGGAGGGGTTCCGCAGACGCTGGAATAGCTCATTCTAGTCGGGAGATAAATTTTTGGCATCTATGCTAGCAGAGGCGTTACTATCAAAATGTTTTTTTTTGGGGGGGGGAGAGGAGCAAAAATAGGAGAGGAGCCAAAGCTGACTGCGAATCGTATGTATCACTGCTGACTGCGAATCATAGCACTATCAAATATGGGAGGAGCAAGGTATTTACCGACTGGCTGGTAATTTTTCCGTCTTTTTTTGCGGAAAAATCGACTGATTTAAAGAAAACCGACCGTTTTTAAGAAAAGTCGACTAGCCGACAACATCGGGGGAGGGGGGGGGGTGACGCCCCTGTATGATAGTGTTAAAGCACATCTGAAAAGACTTCGTAAAATTCAGGACACTCATACAACTCGAAAATGGTCTCTTTTATGTTTAAGATATTCTAAAAGCGAACTTCTCGTCTTCATTTGCTGTGTATGTACCATCTTCTGTCGCGTAGAATCAAATTCTGCAAACCAGTTTTAAGTTGCAATTCTTTAGATGCAGCTCACTGTAGCTTTACCTGCTTTAGTTTTCGGCATGAAAGTACAGTGTGTCGAGTGACAAATAAAACTTTCATTATGAAACAAAAGTACATCAAATCACCCGGAAAAAAACGCAACTCAAGTCTCGTCGGCGAACCGGGCGTCTTTTTCTATATCTGTAGACTCCTTTCAGGCCAAGACCAAAAGTTCGTTACGTCAGTAAATCCGGATTTTTTTTTTAACGCAATGGTAAATCTGTTTTCCTCCTTTCGTTTCTGAGGAAGTGTGCTCTGAACGTGAAATTACTTTTTTGCTATTATTTTGGAGCAAATCTACTTTCTTTTCTATGGGCTTTATCTTGTCACTTTTTCGATGGACAGAGGCGTGATTTCATAGCTATTCTTAATTTTTCATTGGGATCGCAAAATGACGCTCTGCTTCTCGACTTTACGTCCATAAATCAGGATTATTTTTCAGGAATTACTTTCTTTGCTTTAATACGGAACAAATCTACTTTTTTTTCTGTGGCCACTATTTTGTCACTTTTAGCGACGGTCAGATTTGTTATTTCAAAGATGTTTTTCAATGGGATTGCAAAAAGACGGTCTCCTCCTCGGTGTTTCACAAAATTTCGCCTGTGGCACATTTCATAGTATTCTCTACTTAGAGGAACGGTGTGACATTTACTTGGCGATTAGGCTTGGAACTTTTTAGATTTGAAACACATTAAAGGCTGGCTAGAATCTTTCTAGACAAAGGCAGATTAAAGAAAAATCGCCTGCGGCGCTTGCTTTAATTTGTCCCGGGTACGGGCGTTGAAAGCTTTCCTCTTATGCGAAAGTTGAAATGTAAAGCTGAGGCTATGAAGGTACATGTATACAAAAATTTTGATTACAAGAATAATTTCAGCTGATGCATTGCAGCTAGTTTTACACATTTCAAAAGAAATTATATCAAAAGAAATTGAATTGAATTGAATTGAATTTATTGGTGGGGAATGTGCGCCATTGCCGCATAGTCGCAACAGTTCATTTTTGTTGGTACCTGCGAGTCGTATATTACGATCCATGAGTCGTTGAAATGAGGGGTCTCACCCCCCCTGGCCTGAGTGCTTCGGGCCACCCCTGCGAGTCCCCGAAGGCCGATATTGGTCTTCTTTAAAATGGAATCTACGTGCTTTTCCCACTTCATATCATTCGCGATATGTACACCCAGCAGTTTTATTTCTTTAACATTTTGCGCACTGGGGATTGGAAACCACGTACTGTGGTTCCGCAATTTCTCTATTGTTTAGCAAAGTAACAAAGTGTATTCTTCTTCTTCTGAAATACTGGGTCGACCGACCGTGTCCCTGCAGGTAGAATATCGCCGGCGTTACGATGAAATTAAAAAAGCTAAAACGCGCCCACGAAACGGCGGCACGCCGACCGCATCGGTGGCGGCGATTGGCTTGTGTTTCGGCGCCTCTCTACAATTTTTGGTACATTGTTGGGCCTGTGTTGTACTATAAAAAATTAATCCACACAGTTCTGCTTAAATTGTCCTCTAGAGTTACAATCCGGAGTTTCCTCCAGTCCTTTGTCGTTCTCGGATCACTGACCAATTCAGTGAAGAAGACAAGTGTAAACTACTTTACAGTCCAACGCAGGCGACATCACACTGAAGATCAAATCAGGCACAAGATTTCTGATTCGAATTTTTCTTGAACTTAAACTGAGAGAATTAATGTTACCCTATACCCAAGCTGGCCTACCACCAACCTTCGAATAAGCTGCTTTAATCCTTAACTCAAAATCGAAATACCGACCAAGTTCGAGATCATATTTTAAGTAATATTACAGTTGCTGTTGAGGCGCTTCTAGGCTGTTTTTGATGATTTTGTTTTGCACCTGTGTCCGTTTTTGTAGAACTCGGGAATAACGTAATGAAAAAAGAATTCCAAACAGGAACTAGTTCCTATCGTCTAAGGGTCTAACAGTCCAGTTTCGAAAGCCTGACGATGACCCTTGTCAAGAAGGGTCGAAATATTGCTGCCAAAGCATCTTCGCTGACATATGCGTTTTATCGATTGTTTGAATGCAGGTCTACCTGCAGCTGCAACCCTGCTAAGTTTTGAGGTTCGTTCTTCTCTCTACAGCCTGACGAGGATCTTTGCCAAGAATGGACGAAATATTAAATCTTAGCACTTATCCGTTTAGTGCAATGAAAGATGATATGCGGTCAGGTTGGGCCGACGGGGTATTTATGCACGATTTTGTCTTTGACTCTGACTTCGCAGTCAATGTTCAACAGAGCAAAATAACACTGGGGAGTAGCGACACGACCTATGCGTTCCTTACTTCGCAAACGGGCCATACTCAGAGCGCCGCCACTACGCTTGTGGCATTCAAAGCGAAACAAACTTGGGGATTTAGAAATTTCTAGTAAAGCTAAGATTCGGCCTGCACACATCGAAGAAACAGGGGAAGTTGTATCTTTATTTTTACTGTGTTCAGAATATGAAGTTGTTGGAGCCAGCGCTGGTGCACGACCGATTGAGTTTCAGCAATGACGTTAACTATCGCTAGTGGCTACTACTCGAGTGTGTGTCACTTCTCTCAAGTCTTGGCGCTACTGCCTAGTCTTATTTTGCTCTGATGTTCACTACTGTACATACATTCACGTATTGGCTTGAATTCTGTTGCGAGTTGACACATGTTTGACCAAAAGGAAAGTTAAAGCACAACTCATACTAGAATGATCTTTCACGATGAAACGGCTCGGAAATATCATTTTTCGAAAATACCATTACTTGCCACGTGGAATAAGCGATTTTCTTGTTCGCGCTTGTCAACTCTATCCAGCCTTCCCGCTCTCTGACTCGGCGGGTGGACACCGAATATTTGAAGACTGGACGCGCTCTGGTTAACAAGAATGAATGAATGAACGAAGGGTTTATTTAAAAAAAATGGAATCTTCAATGCCCAGAGGCGAACCTGTAAGGGACTAATTACCCTCAAAACAAAACATTAATAAAAACAAAACTTCGACAAAAACAAAGGAAAAAAGGGGAAAGAAAGAAAGAAAGGAGCTTGACTTACGCGGTCTGGGACGCCCAACCAGAAAATCCACCAAAAACAAACTCATTTTCAACCAGAATCACCACTAACTATCCAAAACAAAAACTTAATGATAAAACACAACTTAAACGGCTGAGAATAACGCATCAAATTCATATACAGCAAAACAATGAACCTTTAACATGCTACGAAAATCTAGTAAAGCACTACATGACCTTAACTCTGTCGACAAACCTTCCCATACTAAAGGCCCAACATGTCTAATGCTAAATCTCGATCTACTAGTTACTACAACCGGCCTACGGATGAGCTGCGAACTACGAGTTCCATGTTCGTGAAAAGATGACGCACGGGAAAAATACTGAGAAAAGCACTGGGGTAAAACTTCATTGTAATGTTTGTACATAAATAAAGCGTCATAAAACTTACAAATTCCCGCAAAAGGTAAAATGTGAAGCTCCTGATAACGGTGTCTTACGGAAATATTTCGACCATCACCGGACAATACTCTTATTGCCATATTCTGTATCACACGTAAAGGAGTAAGGTGGCTTACAAAAGTTTTTGTCCATGCCAGACAACAATATAACAGATACGGATGCACCATTGAAAAATATAACATTCTTAATATATTCTGAGGGAAAATATGTTTAAGTTTTCTAATAATTCCAACATTCCTGGCTAATTTACTACTAATACATGCAATATGATTTTTAAAACTTAAACATTCATCAATAATAACTCCAAGGTAACGAGTACTTGCACTACGTTTAATTGTTTGACCACCAACTTTTATATCAATTATCCAAGGATAATAATTCGAACTTCTACCATATATTACAAAACAAGATTTCGTATGGTTCAATTTCAACTTGTTAACTCTCATCCACTTTTCAATGTATTGCATATTTTGTGCCGTAACTTCTAATAGTTCATTTTCGGTCCTAGCAGCTACAGTCAAATGCGAATCGTCAGCGAAACACGGCAAAATCGCTTTAACATCATCACTAACACAAGTATTTGTCGACGATATAAGACTGGATACACGACAAAGATCATTTATGTAAACTAAGAACAACAATGGACCCAAAACTGACCCTTGTGGAACACCTTTCCTTACTTGAAATACATCTGAAGCAATTCCATTTAATACCACACGCTGGGAACGGTTAAGTAAAAATGACTTAACTAAATCAAGAAAAACACCTCGAATGCCACAATTAAATAATTTCTGAATTAAAATATCATGATCAACAGAATCAAACGCTTTAACAATATCTAAGAAAACAGATGCAACCTTCATACCTTTATCTAAAGCATCATTAACAAAAGTCGTAAGTATTAATACAGCCTGCTCCGTCGAACGATTCTTTCTGAAACCAAACTGATGAGAATTAAAAAACTTTCTATCTTCCAGAAAATTCACAATTCTATTGTTAATAAGCTTTTCAAATACCCTGGAAATTACCGGTAAAAGAGCTAGAATCTCATTTGGCACTTGCAAGGCTGGATCAGAGGATGAAAATGGGAATTTGCCAATTCCTGTTTCTTTTCTGATCATTTGTAAGCAAGACCCTTGAGATAGAAATGATCATGTGCACTTGGAAATCACGAGAATGTGATTTTTTTGGTAGAAAGAATTTTATTTTTGTACTTAGCTGTGATGATGCGCACTTTAGGGGCGTCAGAAGTTCTTCTGTAATCAAAACCCTCCAGGCAAAAATTATCATGGGCCCTCTAGGATCATGAATATAACGCTATCGTTGGGTCGAAAGTATTTTTGTGACTTTTCGGCTAAGATGCGCACTATAAGGGTGCTACCAATTCGGATTTAAGCAAACCCCTTGTGGCAAAAAGACCCTGGGCCCTCGGGTAAATGTTGCCAGAAAAAAAGGCGGATTCAAAAAATTTCGCCGGCGGCGCCTTAATTAATTCTCGGTACGGCCGTTAGCGACGTTGTCGCTATGCAGCAACGTTGTCGCTATGCAGCAACGTTGTCGCTATGCAGCAACGTTGTAGCTATGCAGCAACGTTGTCGCTATGCAGCAACGCTGTCGCTATTCAGCAACGCCGTTTTGGGCGATTATTTCAAGTCCTGTTGGCAAAACTGGCAAGGTCTTCCAAAGGTAAAAGGCTACAGTGGTATCCATGAAAAAAAAAAAAAAAACAGAAGTGGAAAAGCGTGAAAACGCGCCAATTTTTCTCTTTAGACTTGTTTGTATATTATACTCTGCAACGCTTGACGTTGTAGCTTCATCAAGGCAACTCGTTTTTTTAAAGCACAATGGACACTTATAATGCTTTACTTTGTATTAAATGCTTCACAAATAAACATTTCCGACTTCCTTTAGAAGGCGCTACGAAAATCGGCCGTTTTCTTGTTATCCCTTGTCTCTACCTCTCTGGCATTTCGGCGATCCAAATGTTAGGAGCTGGGATATCGTGGCAGGGAATTCAAAAACTCCGAGCAATGCTTGATATAAAAGGATATATTTGAGATGTCACCGAAGTCAAGCCGCAGATGCAGTTTGCCTGCTTGTTCTAGTGTTTCATCAGAAGTTCTATGGCTTAAAGTGCCTATTAAAAAGTTTTTCTTTGTGGAATAGTGTTGTGAAGCTTGATCTGCTTGCTTTATAAAGTGTACCAGAATATGCAATAAGCTTATACAAAATAACATAGCTACAAAAATCATTCAAAAATAAATAACCTATTCAAATTTGAATTATACAAGCTGATTTAGGCATGCAATAAAGATCTACTAAGTATTATAAAGACATCACTTTTATCTTTGTCCAAGCCAATAAACTGAGCATGTACTGGCCCAAAAAGTTACGCTTTGAAATATCACAGAGAGAAAACTGTTGAAAAAGCTGCTGATCTAGAGGGTAAGCATTGTTCCTTGGTTGTTACAGAGTGGCATTGGGGTAGTTTGACGTGCCCATTGAACTTTAAAGAATTTTTGTTAATACATTAAGTAAAAACAAGGCACCGATTCGGTTAATTTGACCGTTCTCCCTAGCAATGAAGAAAGTCTCGGGACGCCCTTGCCTCGGGGATCATGAAATGTATCGTTTGGTTAAAAGTTTTTTTTTCTCACTTGGCGGTTAAGATGCGCACTTTAATGGGGCTGCAGATTCATTTCTAAGCAAAACCATTGAGGCAAAAGTGATCATGGGCTCATGGGGATCGAGAAAAAGTAAATTTTGCTTAGAAGTATTGTCTGTACTTTGCGGTTAAGATGATTACTTTAAGGGATGGTTGGATCTAAGAAGTGACAATTTCTATACCAATCTTGTCAAGTCTCTAATGTTCAAGCCAAGTTTCATCGTCCTAGCATATCTGGAAGTGCCTTAACTCGCGATCACCGGAATTCCGACCCCAATCCCCCTACAAATCCCCAACAGTGTTCAAATACGGTCCGGTTCTGGCACTGATTTATCTAGGACTTGTGCTTGTTCTTCCCACCAAGTTCCATCCCAATCGATCCACTCTAATGGTCCATTTACACACTGCGTAAAATCCGAGCGTTTTTTTGAAATCCAAGCGTATTTTACGCACGTTTTGAGCTTGAAAAGATTTCTAACGGACGTATTTAGATACAAAACGGACCGATTTCTCAAATATTTCCGTATTGCTAGAAATGTTTTGAAGCTCGAATCGTGCTTAAAATACGCTCGGGTTTTACACAGTGTGTAAACCCACC
This sequence comes from Branchinecta lynchi, assembly GCA_023053575.1. Taxonomy (NCBI): domain Eukaryota; kingdom Metazoa; phylum Arthropoda; class Branchiopoda; order Anostraca; family Branchinectidae; genus Branchinecta; species Branchinecta lynchi. Next base: position 6,869,973 of record JAKZAP010000004.1, read on the forward strand.
ATAAGCGTGTCGTAAGATTTCCAGTTCTCCACTCCGACCCCCTCCCCCCACGTTCATCGGATCCGATCCGGACTTGGAAACGGTACATCCCAGACACGAGGTCTTCCCAAATATAAAGTTTCATTAACATCCGGCCACCCGTTCAAAAGTTGTAAATACCTCAAGATTCAGGATTCCCCCTCCCTCCTCCTCCCCGATCCAGCCCACGGTGGCTGGATCAGGGAAGTCTCTAATTCCAAGTTAGTTTGGTCGGGTCCCTGATATGCCTTCCAAGTTTATCGCCGTAGCACTTCTGGAAGTGCCCTAAATAACAAGAGCTACGAGCTCATATGGCACTTGTTACGAGTAGGCACGTAGGCAAGAAAGAAGATATGAACGTCACAAAATACCCCCTTCAACCTCCGAGGATCGGACCTAGAAATAGGATATCTAGTTACACATAAAATGATCACCTTCTTGAAACATCTTCTCTTACAGGCTGTCACGTTTCGCTTGAGTCTGAGCATTTTTCGCGAAAATACGGCCGCCCCCCCCCCCCCACCTTGTTCAGATCCGGCCCGGACACTAAACTATGTCATCTAGGGAACATTGTATCTCTACTCTTCAAGTTTCATCCAAATCCCTCCACTCGTTTGACCCCTATGCGAGCTACAAAATTTCCTGGACTCCCCCTCCAACTCCCCACACTGTGGCCAAATACGACTAGGACACAGAGAAGTCGTATCCCTGACATCTCCTCTTCTCACTCTTCAAGTTTGAGTCCAATTGAAGCATATCTGCAAATTTCCGTTTTCCCGTTCATCCTCCTCCTACCCTGGCCAGATCCAGTCTGAACCGTAAAAAACAACCCAGGTCTCATAAAATCGGTATTGTCAAAGTTCCATTCCGTTCGGTCCAATCGTTTGGTTTTTGTGCATGTCACAAAGTTTCCAGACCCTCTCCCACTCCAACTCCTACAACCATTGCCGCATGTGGTTCGGAGACATGTCCTGCTTGTCTAGGTCATCAGTTCTTATCACCAGAAAAGTTTTACTCGAGTCGGACCACCCGTTCGCAACCTACAGAAATCAGTAATTTCCGAATTCCTCTCCCTCGAAAATGGTCAGATAAAAAAACGAAGGTTTCTCTAAAGGCATAAAGTCAGGTTTTTATTCTACTTGGTGGGTTCACTAATATGCCTGCCAAGTTTGATTGTCCTTAGAACATCTGGAAGCATCCTTATTCGCGATCACTGGAATTCTGGGAAACCCCTTCCAACTCCCCCAAAGAGCCCCGATATGGTCTAGTTCTGTCAAGAACGTATCTAGGGCTTATGTTTGTTCTTCCCACCAGATTCCATCCCGATCCTCGATGCTAAGCCTTTCACGAAAATTTTCGGTGCCCCCTGCGACTCCCCCCACAGGTATCAGATCCGGTCCGGACTTGACATGGATCCTCTGAGACCACACTTCTTTTCACTTGCGAAGTTTCATTCAGATCGGATCGCCCGTTCACCACTCCCCCACGATGGTCAGATCATGCAAGTCAGTTTATTCGAGACCTGGATACGCCAGCCCAGTTTCATCGTCTCAGTACATCAGGAAGTGCCACACTCATGGGATCAACAGAATTCCCCCCCCCCTCACAGTGCCCGAACCGGTTCGGTTGTGTCAACGATGTATTTAGTGTTTGCTTGGTGTCTTCCCACCAAGTTTTATCTTGATCCCTCCACTCATATCGTTTCCCAAGATTTCTGGTTGCGCCCCTCCAGCTCCCCCCCCCCCCGAAAGTCACCGGATCCGGTCCGGATTTCAAGTTGGTCGTCTGAGGCACGCGGTCTTTCCAAATATCAAGTTTCATTAAGATCCGATCACCCGTTCAAAGTTATAAATACCTCAACCTCCCTCCACTCCCCCCACAGTGCCCGAATCGGCTCGGTTATGTCAATGATGTATCTAGCGTTTGCTAGGTGTCTTCCCACCACGTTTCATCTCGATCCCTCCACTCATAGCGCTTCCCAAGATTTCCGGTTGCCCCTTCCAGCTCCCCCAAAAAGTTACCGGATCCGGTCTGGATTTGAAGTGGGTCGCCTGAGGCATGAGGTCTTTCCAAATATCAAGTTTCATCGAGATCCGATCACCCGTTCAAAAATTATAAATACATTAAGATTCCGGATTCCCCCTCCCTCCACGGTGCTCGGAAGGGGGAAGTGACTATTTCCAACTTAATCATTTGGGGTCCCTGATATGCCTGCCAAGTTTTATCGTCCTAGCTTATGTGAAAGTGCCCGAACTAGCTGGTCCGGATTTGAAACTGAATATCTGACACACTTGTCCTTGACACATGTCAAGTTTCACGCATGTTCGATTACCCTTTCCAAAGTTATGCATGTTAATAGTCTCCGGATTTCCCATCCCTCCACTCCCCCCACTATGATCGGATCTGGAAAGTGATTATTTCCAAGTTAATCTGGCCGGTTCCCTGATATTCATGCCAAGTTTCATTGTCCTAGCTTATGTGGAAGCGTTTCACGAGATTTCTTTAGTTTAACCAGTTTCGTTTTGACCACTTGGTCTTGGCGCAGTGGTAGAGCACTGGCTGCACGTCACAGAGGTCCGTGGTTCGATCCCGCATTTGGACAGCGTTCTTTTTGCTACGTTTCGCTCCGCTTTTGCTTTACGTCCTAGCTTATGTGGAAGTGCCCGAACTAGCAAAACCTGGACAGACCGACGGACGGACAGAAATTGCGATCGCTATATGGCACTTGACCGAAGGGCAAGTGCCAAAAAAACAGTGGACCAACAGACAGACCGACCGACTGAAAAGTGATCGGTATATGGCACTTGAGCGAAGCTGCAAGTGCCATAAAAAGTGGGAAAATCAAACAAAAGAAAAGAAGTCCAGAATAGAAGGTAGACCTGAGGGCCTACCTTGTCTTCAAAAATGAAAAGCAACACTTTGAAGAGTCTCGTGTTCTTATGTGGGAAAGAGTTTTCGGCGTACCTTGAAGCTTTTGGTAAGTTTGCATTGAACAAAACTCTGCAAAGCAGAAAAAGCGCTAGCAAATCGTAGGTACAAGACGAAACAATGGCGAAAAGCGAGGTTTCATGAGCTTATTATTCCGTCAGGCAGCTGGGATAAGACGAAAGGCAGAATAAGCAAGAAGAGTCTCTTAATCATACCCGTCATGTCACCAAGGGTTCTTAGTGTTCTTCTCGGATAAGGGGACGGACACATGTGACACTATGTCACGTATGCAACACAGTAAACTTTGCAGGGTTGTGGGTTCCTTTCTTGTACCTACAGAGGACCACGCCTTTGGCAAGAAGGGACAAAACATATCATAGCCGACCTATCCGCTTAGCGCAATCAGATAAGAGTCAAATTCTACTAAAATGAAGCCCCTAGACTTCATGGACTAAAGAGTGAGCCTCCTTCGTTTTTAAGCAAATTTAGTCACAGACTTACAGCATATATGGTACGTTCCGGCGACTCGCGGCCCATCTGGTGCCGATACTCGACTTGTGGAGAATGGAACACGGGCTGCGGTAGATACGGGTCGAACGGTTCTGGTCTGAAGCGATCTGCAAGCAAAGTTATTAATATCACAACACGTATGCCTCTTAAATAGCCTTCAGCGATTTCCAGAGAAAAATAACAATTAAATTCAATTTAAATTCGATTTAATTTCAAAATACTTTCAACGGACATGCCGAATAGCAGTATTGTCGTCAATGGCCTATAGCCTATAGAATAAGTCACACTCGTCAATTTGACCATAACTATAACAGTTAAAACTCAAACTTGCGTACATTCAATGGTCATATTCACAATTCGTCATGGGCATTAAAAAACTTGACGAACGAAGGTACGAAATTTCGCTCGTATCGCGAGTGACAAACCCCTGTTGGTGTAAGGCGACCACGAGGGAGGGAGGCGCGTCAAGACCTATGTTTTCCACGCATAGGAAAGGGGCCTTACTCGTAGTGCCCCACACTACACTCGCGACATTCAAAGCGACACGAATTTGAGGGTGTAGGAAATTCTAGTAGAGATAACATGCGGTTTGCAAGCATCGAAAAAAAAAAAAAAATGCTTAAAGGACACCTGAACAATGAAACCATAATTAAACACACCATGGATAATGCATTTACAGACATGGCCACGGATAGCATTCTTCTCCTGAGCGTGACGTTTTCAAAGTAGGGATGCTCGTTTCTCGAGGTTCGCACATGCAGACTCCAAGACAAAAAGCGCAATTCATCCAAATCTTGTACAGCGCTGGTCGGGTCGTATTGGGGTTTCTTCCAGATATGCGTTTGGGCTTAACTTGTTAAAAAATATTCCAGAAGAAGGGTTGATTGGAGACATTTGTTCATTTCTAAAATTGTTCGGTACTGAAATAAGGACAGATGCAAAATGGAGCAAAAATCATAGCTTGGAAACACTATTTCGTATTTGGATTGGGTTTTCTGCAGGCAAAGTTAACGGAAGTCATACAGATAGGGAAGAAACTTCGTACTCTTCATTCAGGTGTCCTTTAAGAATAAAATAATAATAATTTTTTTTTTTTTCATGATGGGTTGGCTTCCGCTGAGGTAGGGTGCAGGAAGGTAATTGGTTAGTTTTTTTTGTTTTTTGAGAGGCAAGGTTGTGTCTGAGAGTAGGAACAGTGACCACTCTGCGTATTATGTCTAAAATGTAAAGATTGTGGTACTCGGCGTCCAGAAATGGACTGAGTGTTTTGGTTATGTATGATTTATTTTGTATTTGTTAATAAACTCATTGAACTTAACTTGAACTTGAGGAAAAAGGTGAGATTGCATCTTTTTTCTTTGCTGTGTTAGAAATATGGAGTTATCGGAGCCAGCGCTGGTCCACGACCGATTGAGTTTCATTATGGATGTTACCTATCGCTAGTGGTGCTAGTGCCGCTGCTATTCGAGTGTGTGTCACTTTTTCAAGTCTTGGCGCTACTCCCTGTTATTTTGCTGACGATTTCCAAAGACGACCTTGAGCATTTTCTGCTGGAGTGCTTTCAGCTTTCGGATTGCAGCTTATTGCACTATTTGGATCACTTCGCCGAAGTTTATATCTAAACTTATTTACGCAGGAGAGAATGTTAAAAGTCTATATTTTTTGTTTTGTTGTCGGTTGTAGTAGAGTGTTTATAAATACACTTTTGGCAATTTTGTTTGTTTGGGGACATAATATGTCATATAATATGTAATATATTATATGGCCCGGGGACCTTGAAGACATCATCGCTATTATTATATTATCAGTATTTTAGATTACTGAAATATATGTCAAACAAACTCCAGTCCTAGAATTAAGAATATGAGCATGTTAGGATCAACTCTTGAGGGAGAGAAATAGAACAGCAATGCAGAATCCAAAATAAGCAATGAAAACGGCCACTGTTAATTAACTGTAAGTGAATATGTACAACCAGAGCTGAGTAATGATGGGGACTGAAAGCTACCTTTGACGCAACTCTTTGACTATCTCCTACCCCTTGCCATTGGCCAGGGACATTTTTCGAATCTACTGAAGCGGACAGTCCTTGCAGGGAGAGATGAGATCTCAAAACACCACTTCATTTCACCGATTAATCTTGGCAAAGAAACAATATCTACTGATCCATGTACTTTAAGTAAGTGTATCCCAGCCTAAGGTTAAGAGAAGGACCTGTTAGCTCCTCCTGCCGCCTCAGATACTCCCCGAAAATAGCTATTAAATTAATTAAAAGTTTGTTTATAACCCGTCTAGGTAAAGACGGAATATGGTAAAAGATGAAAAACAAAAGAAAGAAAACAACAACAACCAAATTAACTAAAATCGATCCATACCACGGAATGTACACCGAAAAGACGATACTCGTGTCCATCTACTTTTAGCTGTCGGACGCTTAAAGCACATCGCGCAGCATTTATTGTTTATTGTAATATTCGGAACTATTTGAATACTATATAACTATGCTCTTCTTGTAACAAATTATCCGCGGCTTTGGCTGTTTTAAGCCTTTTCCCGGGCACACTGACTTCTAGCAAAAACTCGGCAAAATTGAGATGACAGGTTTTACGCGTCATTAGCATGATATGCGACACACTGTTCGAGAACATTACGAGCACGGAATATAGTGGATTTTCGCAAGTGCAAAGATTAGTGTTGTTAGCGGGTTTAAAATGTAACATATATAATTTCATGTAGAGCTTGTTGAGTTAATTTGTTTATGTAATGGGGTTCACCCTTTTTTTAATTTCTTTTTCGTTGCGTATTTGCGTTGCGATGGTCCTCGGGCTTTTTCGCAACAAATATCATGTATCATGTCAAGGTTACAACTCATCATTTGATAGATTCCATTCCGTCTGATTTTATTCGCAGTTTGACAGGCGGCTCAACAACCCCAGGTTGTGCGTGTCACGGTTAAAACTTTGTAGTAACTGCGTCTTGTACAAGAAATGACCATGTTTTGGAGTCATTTGAACTCTGACAACGCCCATTATCTGTAAGGGTTTGCAAGTGCCAGAAGTGTTGTAAAGTAATCAAGTTAATTAAGACTTCACGACATGTGAAAAGCGGATCGTTAAGGATCAGAACGATACAAAAAAAGACAGTCGGGACATTGCTGGATCCATCGGAAATGCCCCGAAGGACTTTCCGGGACATTCCTGAGGAATTCAAAATTTGTAGAAAAGATGGCGGTCGGACAAGACTACTCGAATCACATCAAAAAACGACAAATCACAGAATATGCAAAAATCGTTCATTTTACCTTCATACATAGCTTGTTCGACCTGTCGCTCATGGACTATCTCGGCCCTCAGGTCCGAGTGGCGCCGCCTTTCCAGTCGGTACCTCAAGTCAGCTTCGCTGACACGGCCCTCCCTGGGGACAAAAGAAAGTGTGACTGGGAGAGGGTTGTCACTGGAACTAGAAACCTGAGGAAACATAATTCAAACACAGGAAAAAACAGAGTCTCCGAACTGCATCCATTGCGGAATAGATGAAGAGACGGATATACATTTTGTTTGTTAACCGCTCCAAGGGAACTTTTTGCGATTCTATCTGTCCTAAGGACCGGCAGTCCCGCGAGTCCCCTCGGACAGTGAATGCTCCGATTATCACCACCATCGTCAAGAAGAGACTTGCTTTCCCGCTTAGTGGCAAGTCTGTTTGGAGAGTTGCCGGTGTCGTTGCATTTTGAAATTTATTTCTCAGACAAACTTCGAATTAATTATGGGAAAAGACTGACTTTGAGAAAACTTTTACAAACAAACTGATTGCGTCACCTGAACAAGTTTTGGCAGGGACGTACATCTGCGAATTTTCGAACAACATCCATACGGAATCATTCCTCGTGTTCTACCCTGACGTACTGTGTTAAACTGAACTTAAGCCTCCAAAACTATTCACTGGTGGTCATTTTTGTAAATATTATTTGAAAAATACCAGCGCACAGAAGTCACATATGTGCGCCCGGAAAGTTGAATACGGTTCGCGCAAAGCGTTCAGACCATCCACAGCTGAGGCACTACTAGACCGCAAAATTCAGGTTCCCCCTTTTATCTTTCAACCGGCTGCCAAGCGGTCTTGACCAAAGTCTGCAATTGGGGTCATGTCTTCGCCTTTCAGTCTTAGTCAGATTCCTTGAACATTTAAAATAAAGTTCAAAAATGGATTCCGCATGTCCCTTGACCCGATGCCGAATCTCTGATCAATTTCAGAAACAACTTTGAGCTTCAACCAAATTTCCAGTTTAAGCCGATTTTTACCGTAAATTCGAAACCCCTGCCTCTAAAGATAGGACTAAAGAACCCATCTACGAACTTGACCTGTACTTTACCAGTGAATCCTCATTGAACAAAATCCTCGATAGAACAATATTATTTACTCGTTTTATTATCTTATCAATATTATTTTCTCAGACGTCCATAGAACAAACAAATGAATGTTGGCATCCACGGGCGCAGAGCTATAATGATTTGGGAATAAAGGGGTAGGGACTGCTATAGCCGAAAATTGGTCGACAAATTTTGTGTCCGATTTTCGCCGGATTCCGGGGGAACTACTTGTCCGGCAAGAAAATAACTTTCATATTCGGATTCAGCATGTCTCCTTACCTCTAAATCAAATATATCAATAGCTTTAAAAAAAAAAGTGGCCCCTCAATTTGAAACCCTTCCCCCACCCCTAAATTTAGGGCTACATAGCCCAACTACGAACTCGACCTTACCCTTCACCCAAAAAATCCTCACACCAAGTTTCATCAATATATCTCATTCCCTTCCAGAGTTATCGTGTTCACAGACAGACAGACAGACGGACAACTTTTGCGATGTCATTGGTATCCCACAACTTACGTTTTGGGATCCCAAATACTACCGCGTGCACTTTGGGGTATCCTCACCGTCTTATTCTCAACCGAATGGCAACCCATCGAAAAACTGTAGCCATTGTTCTACTTTGTATGGAAATTGCAGCCTCTGGCTCAAGTACCATATATCGATCACAATTCCGTCTGTCGGTCGGTCCGAGTTTGCTGTCACACTTTTTCGAGTTATGGTACTTCCAGATGTGCTAGGACCATTAAACTTGGCAGGCATATCAGAGACCCGACCAAACAAACTTAGAAATAATCAGTTTTCCGATCCGACCATTTTGGGGGGGGGGGGGGAGTGGCGGACAGGGGAATCCGGGAAATTGAGCAGTGTGTAACTTTCGAAAGGGTGATCGGATTGTCATGAAACTCAATAACAGAATAGATTATATATCTGTGATGTCCCGTTTAAAGTCTTGACAGGATTCCGTAGCCAGGGGGGAGTTGGGGCGGGAGACCGGAAATTTCAAGAAACGGTTAGAATGGAGGGATCGGCGTGAAACTTGCTGGGATGAACAAGCATCTGCTCTAGATCAATCGTTTAGACAATTGTACTGGACCCGGACACTTAGGGGGGGGGGGGAGGGGGCGGGGCTCTCCCGGAATTCCGGTGATGGCGGTTTTGGGGATTTTCACGATGAAACTTGGCAGGCACATCAGGGACCCGACCAACTGACTTAAATTTTGTCGATTTGATAATGGTGGAGGGAGTGGAGGGAGGGGAATCCAGAATATTCGGTCATGCGTAACTTTGGAACGGGTTATCGGATTCGAGTGAAATTTAAGAATTGAACAGAGGACATTTCTCTGGTGATCTTTTTCATATCCGGACCGGATCCGGCAACTGGGGGGGGGGGAAATAAGTGACCCGCTTAGAATGGAGAGATCGGGATGGAACTTTCTGGGAAGAACAAACACATGCTCTATGAAAATCATTTACTGAATCAGATTGGCTACGGGCACCCTGGGGGAGTTGGGGGGGGGGGGGAAGAAGAACACAAATCTGCTCCATGTAAATCTTTTACACAATTTGACTGGATCCGGACACTTGTGGGGGGTGGGAGGGGGTTTCCCGGAATTCCGTTTTTTTTCGATTTTCACGACGAAACTTGGCATGCATATCAGGGACCCGGTCAAACTGACTTGGAATAAAAAAAAAATCCTCGATATGACAATCTTGGGGGGGGGGGGGGGGAGCTGATGGAGGGGAATCTGGAATATTGAGTCATGCGTAACTTTGGAACGGGTGATCGGATTCCGAGTGAAATTTTAATAACTGAACAGAGTACAATTCTCTCTGGGGATCTTTTCCATTTCCGGGCGGAATCCGACAATTATTGGGGGGGGGGGGGGACACTTGACCCGCTTAGACGGGACTGGTGTGATCGGGATCGACCTTCGTGGGAAGAACAAAGAGATGCTCTGGATTAATCATTTACAGAACCGGATTGGCTCCGGGTGTTGTGGGTGGAGTTGGATGGGGGGGGGGGGGTGGATTCCGGTGATCGCGAGTTAAGGTACTTCCAGATGCGCTAGGATGATGCAACTTCGCTGGAATATTATAGATTCAACAACATCTCCTTAGAAATTGCTACTTCCCAAATCCGATTATTCCTTAAAGTACCAATCTTGACCGCAAAGTAAATAAAATACTTTTAAGCAATATATGCATTTTCATGATGCCCATCAGCCCAATATCATTTCTGCCTAAAGAGTTTTGCTTACAAATGAAGTTTTAGCTCCCTTAGAGTGCACATCTCAACCGCAAAGTCGAAACTTACTTTTGATCAATCAAACATCTTAACCCATGCAAGTGCCATATGAGTTTACAGCTCATGTTTTTCTTTTTTTTAAATTCCCGCGTAGCTTCTTTTTCCATTTTTCCTGTTTTCGACTGAACTAAAACAGTAGCTACGTTTCCATCTCCAACTCAATGACGTTACCAAAATTACCCATCAGTTTACCCTACTTTAACGTCACTTACACTTCATGATAAGAGAAATACACTATTGACGCGGTGGTACGATTCCCAAGTTTAGTCGTGACTTCCATGGTTCAATATTTGGCGTGATGACACAGACTAAATCAGCAATTTTATTGCTTGTTTGACTTGCATCGTGTTTAGTTGACGAGAAAAAAATACAGTTTGCACTGTTGTTGAGAATACGGAGAATTTAAAATCCGGGGTTGCTATAGGACCCCCAATCGTAAATGGGAAAGTTAAAAAATTGATGCTTCTTACCGAACGGTGTCGAAGGTATCTGCCCTTTCCATGTGCAAGTTGACCCTAGGCTCAAGTCGGACGTGGATATCCTCGCGTCTTGCGAAGTCATCCTCGTGTCGCACTGGACGGTCATCCTCGCGATAAACGCGAACGTCGTCTCGTCGCACTCGATCATCCCGAAGGAGCGAGTGATGGTCATCTCGACGTCCATCTTCCTCCCGGCGTCTTATTGGTTCATCGCGTCGTGGGATCACGTCGTCATCTCGTCGTCTGACAACATCGTCGCGTCTAGGTGGACTGTCGTACCGTGTTCTAACATTCTCCTCTCGTCGAGCACGTAAGTCATCAGGACGATAGTCCTCACGGATGACACGGAGGTCGTCCTGTCGGTAGTTCCCACGCCCAACGTGTGTGTCATCTTCTCTGCGAAGCTCGGTTTGCATAAGATCTTCCGGGCGTCCGCGATCGGCGCGAAGTACGCTGCGTTCGTCGCGAGAACGTTCTCTTTCTGGGCGACGCTCTGGTAGTCTCGGACGTGGTGGGCTACGAGCATCTCGACGAGGTGGATCTACCAAAATAAACATTCACTAACTTACTTCACTCCCGAGGATAGACCAAGAATTTTCAAGCAGAACTAACTTAACCCTCTCATTTTTCCGACATACATCTGAGACACGGAGAGGAATTCGAGCAAAATGCTAAAACACAGACTGCATGGGTCTGGCTTAATTTCTTCATCTCTTTCTGAACTCTGAAAAAATAACCTATTGAAATATGAAATAACCTAATACCAATCTGTTAATTATACATTTGAACAGCTTTGGTTGAACATTTGAAAATGTAGTAACTTCTGGAGGGATTTCTAAAGGATTCCGGATATTGGACAGCGAACTGAGTGACACAAAGGAAAAGAAATGCGAAAATCTGGACCGAGTCGTTGGGCGAGTTTTAGAGGCCATCAGATGACAGATCTACTGCTGGATTTTTGGAAGTCCCATAGATCATAGTAAGACGTGCCCCAGCCAGCCCTTACTTAAAGCTACCAAGAAGCTTCCACATTTAATATTTATTTTTCTTCTTTTTTCCAAGGCTCTCGAACTTTTTTTCTTCCTAAACTAATCCATCAGATCTGATCCAAGACGAGGTCACAGCTAATGATATTTTCAGTATATTTCGACTTCTACACAATTGGTCAAGGGCTTTACTGCAAAGTGAGGAGAATCGCAGCTTTAGAATATCCAAGCGTCTTTTAAAAGCGTCTATCGACTTAAAGCTGACGTTTCTTCTGTGAGGTAGTTTCAGAGATCCGTTACTCTTATGTCTTGAAAAAGATATTCGGCTCTTTGTTAGAAGTGAGTGAATGCCCAAAAGGTTGGAGCTCATCTCTCCGGTCACATCGCTACTGCCTCTCAGCAAGAGTCGTAGGTCGAGATCCTGCAGAAATGAACTGACAACATGCCATCGTGTTGCAACGGTGATCTGAGAAGGTCCTTGGGAGTCCACTTGCAGGATAATTGCATCGACGCCTCGAGAGACATTAACTGGCCTAGAATTGCGCGCGAGATATTCTAACGTGGATACCGGCTACTGTATATTATCACTTCTGGTGAAAACATCTGGAGCTTCAAGACCTGTCCTTCCACTCAATGTCCAAGCGTCTTTTGACTTAAAGCTGCCGTTTCTTCTGTGAGGTAGTTTCAGAGATTCGCCACTCTTCTGTCTTGGAAAAGATCTTCGGTTCTTTGCTAGAGGTGCCCAAAAGGTTGGAGCTCATTTCTCCGGTCACATCGCTACTGCCTCTCAGCAAGAGTCGTAGGTGGAGATCCTGCAGAAATGAGCTGACGACATGCAATCGTGGTGCAACGGTGATCTGAGAAGGACCTTGGGAGTTCACTTGCAGGATTATTGCATCGACATCGAGGGACACTAACTGTCCGGGAATGGCGCGCGAGAACAGGATATATCATAGTGATCCTGATCGACCGTCAGCGGACAAAATTGAAAGGAGGTAGACACCGATTTAGCGATACCGCTTTTCAGCAAGATGAGCATTTCTGGATTTGGACGGTGACCAGACGGGCATGCTTGGTGCGATGGTAAAAGCGGGTTGAGAGTGCGGCATTCCGCATAGAGCTTCCGTACTCTAAAAGGTTTGAGCGCGCTAGACTGGTGTCTTTCGTATATCTTCTGTTGACAAAAGAACGTCTGTTAAGTCTGTCGGCTTGCTGACTGAAGCAGAGACGTTTATGTCGACCGTACGGAGCTGAGAGCTGAAAACCAAGGTCGGGTCGCCTTTTGAGCCCTTGTCCTTTTCCTAGGGAAGCGATTTCAGCACAAGGTTCGTGCAGAATCTAAGGACTTTCCAGGCTCATTTTCACGCGGTCAGTGCCACATCTGTATGAATAGTCAGAAAATCTTCAACTTTTCTGCAGCAAGTAGTCCATCTCCTACCGCAAAATTTTACGTTTTGTTGGTGGTCTCACAAGACATTTCCATCGCCCTCTCTTCTTCGCCTACGAAGAAAAACGCAGGATACGGTAATATCGCCGAAACCGAACTCTTCCAGAAATTGATGAAAAAGTGGATCAAAACATTTTCCATAGTATGGAGTTCGGTGATGCATGCTTCCTTTTTGCCACGGGTCCTGAAGAGGTTTCACTAGGTACGACAAAGAATGTCAACGTTTCTGCACTTTTCAACCTTGTTGACCGATATGAAATACGCTACTCTCTTCCTTCGGAATCAAACCTTCATATTCCTGCAAGTCATATGACATCAGTCCAGGCGCCACATGAGGCTAGAAAATATCGTGAAGGAACAGGCAGACCAGTTGCTGAGTAGTTGTAGAGCGAGGTAACTCGGATCCAGTCAAACCTGGAATGAATCAATCTTTCAGTAGGCTTTATAGCTTTAGTTAGGGGTCGGGTTTCTCACAACACTGGACTTCTAATCCTCATGCAACATAGCAGTTGATACGGTTTACTTCAACATGCGATTAACATCTGATTCCATCATCCGTTTTTCTGCGTTGCCCGCAGCACAAGTAATCGGGTCGTTTTCGAACGGGCCAATATCGTATCTGTACGAATGGGTGTTGCAGAGCGAGGAGAAACTAGCCGGTATCCACATTCCATCATCTCTTCTTCTGCACTGCACGCAGAACATGTAGTCGCCACGCAGAGTAATTTGGTTGAAACAACCAACACCACTGCACAATCCCAGTACGCCACGCTTATTTTTGCTGCTAATGTAGAGTCATTTGTTCGCTTTTTCCTCAATCTTCATTCTCTCGACCGACAACACATGAAGAAAGACATACGACGAACGTATGAACAGGGCTGTAAGGGAAGAGTAAATGTGAGAAACCTAGAACACATAAGACCTATAATTTACCTCTCTCCTTTTCGCGCTTGGTAACAATCTTCTTCTCTGGTGATGCTTCCTTAACAGCGACCACTCTTTCTTCATTCAGTGCTAGCTCAGGACGGTCAAACAGCGGCTTCAATCCTTCACCGGCGCGTCGGATAAGTGCGAACTCTTTAGGATCCAAATCGCGTTTAATCGGTCCGGACGATGGCTTTCCATTGATTCGGCGTCGGATTTCGACGGTGATTCGACGAAGCTCGGCAAGATCCTTATAGATGTCAATCGACGAGCCTTCAAACTTCGGTTTTTCTCGAACACGTTTGTGCCTGTGTGTCAAGAAATAGTTAAGCGTGAAGTCATGAATAGCTAGTCAGAATTTACGGCGGTTCTGCATCAAGGCTGCGAGCCTCCAGGCACATTGCATGGAAGTGAAACTGGATTATTCCTGCGGGCTACCTACCAGTTAAAAACCCTGGTACTCCGCCCTTTGTATGCGAATCCGCTTCAAACACTCATGGGCTAAGGGGCAAAACTTGCGTTGCACCAGTAACCTCAAATGCGTTTTAAAACTAGCTGTACATGACCAAACACTGACCAAGAAGAACATATCCAAAGTTATCTGATGAACTAACATCTACTCTTCACTTATCGCCTTCGTAGTCTCCTGTTTGCAAGAAGCCACTTAAATACAACACACATTGTCTGCGATAAAAAGCAGACGGGAGTTGCCGTAACAACTCGTATCTCCAACTACTGTTTTTGCTCAACTTCGTTTTCGTACGACACGGTGTGATTGTGCGGATGCAAGGGTCTTCTTCTTCTTGAACTGTAGATTAACTTCAAACGCTAAGCTGTTGCTGGCCAAGCCATTTGTTTCCACGTATAGCAAACCTAGTGCCAGTCACGGTGTCTCTTCTACCACTCGGCAGAATCAAAGAAGTGTACGGAGGCTCACCCTTCCGCAGTTCTATGGACGTCGAAAGATAACTGTGGAACTGAAGCTAAGATGAAGTTCTGGTGCAGGCTAGTTGGGTAGGCACCAGTCCATGGCTATCCGGACGTCCGCAAGCATGGTAGGACCTCACTTACAAGCTTCCCTTCAGCAAACAATCTACAGGCGAACTGACAGTCAGGAACAGACATGAAAGGAGATGAAAGACTTCATTCAGTGTTCAAGAGCATGGCTAGATCCTGAGGAGAACAGGGTGATAACTGAAAGCGTGTTAAAACTGCAACGCGGTATGACAAACACTAACATTCGACGAGATCCATATGGCCTGGAAGCAACTTCTCAACCTGCTAAGAAAGCTCGTAGAAAGCAAGAGTTGAACCAAGGATGGCCCCAACCATCACTGTAAGAGCGACTGTCTTCACTGAACCCCACGCGCAAAATATCCACCATCATTTTCGGTAACATCTCAATAGCAAAGCACCACAGAGCTAGTGTACTGAACGTTAGAGACGTGATAATGTGGAAGATTGGCGTATTAGAGTACACATTAGGGTAAGGAACTGCATAGTCTGAAGTCGGAAGAAGACAAGATTACCGTAACGGAGAGATGGATATTGTACTACACAGCAGCATTCAAGTTCTTGCTGATACAGATCCACTGGTCGCTTTGGGGGCAAACTTCAACCACGTAATAATTCTCTCCTTTCGTGGCAAACCGTGTACTTTCCACTGGCAAATTTTTCTCAGAGGTCGCATTAAACCATGTTGCATCTTTTCTGGTCTGTTTCTACTAAGTACTTGCACTGCGTCACTTCTAGCGTACTTTCCATTCACGACTCGGCAGGGATGCTTACCATTAAGTCAAGGTGCTCCTCCTACAGTTTTCGAAAACTGCACCTATTATGAAGGTGGATGACGACAGGACGGAAGATAAAACTGACAAAAGCTTCCAGACTGACACTATTTCCATTCTGGCTGACGCTTCTAGGTTTTGATCTGACCCCTCTGAGCTCATTTTCACTGGCATATTTTTCCTATGTACAATCCGAATCTTCTTCTATGCACAGGGATTGCAGGTGCGCGGACTTTTTTGTGATCAAGTTCACTTTCTTCCTTCAAGGCCATCAGTTGACGGTTTAACACTCTTGGAAACCCGTTGTTTAGAAAATACACTAATGGGGGTGATTCATATGACGCAGGTGCAAGATGGAACTCGCAACGACGGTCCCGGCTTATGCCGATATCAACTGTAACTACACAAATGGTACACGAAATTTACTTAATGAACTGCACCATATCCGACTCCTTCTTGAGACTAACCCGGGGGTTACTCCGGGGAAAATATATTCCAGTGTCACGGTAGAGCAATGTCATAGACCGTCGTCTCGATTGTCACTCTCGACTCGACAGAATGTAGAACAAACAGGCGAGATATTTCTTCCCTTCATTCTCGTAAGCTTCTAAATATACTGTTGGGATATAGAAAACATCTGCTGTTTGGGTATTGAAAGGTTCTGAAGCAAGTACCTGCGCAAAAGCACGAAGGCTAGGAATTGAACAGCCGAACGAAACCCAGGAACGAACCAAGATGGCTGGTGCTTATATATACTAATATATCAAAATCAAAGAAACAATGTTCTTAAGTGTGGAAAGCACAATCTATCCTAACCGACGACAACAGATCCCATACATCTTTGAAGAGTCACGTATGTTCTGCAGCCGCTACCCCGCCCCCCAACTCCCCACTGACAAGCGTAAAGAAAAATGCTCGAGGAAGGAAGAACTGATCTGAAGCGAGGTTCCTCCGACTATACGAAAAATGTTCCATTCGAAAGTGTGCATATTTTTTCTTCTTCGGAAAGCTACCTTCTTCAGATGGTCCGATTGCCAGAGAAAACAGCTTGTTAACAGCTCACATTATATCTGAAAACACCCTGGCCTTTTGCTACATTCATCCATTGCTACCACATGGCTAAATGGCTCTAAACCATCTGGTATTTCTCCAAGTTGGACCTGAGTGCAGACTGAGGATAGGTCTAGACTAGAAAATGTTCTGAGCATGTTAGTCCTTCTTTTCACAAAAGGCAATTACAAGAAGAACTACACTTTCACCTTGACAAGCAGTAACTATAAAATTTATGACGAATTTCTGGTTCAACGCATCTTTCGCAACTTTCAACGCAACTTTCTGCTTCTGGTAAGCCTAAGACTATTGGTAATATGTCTTTAAGGTCGAGTTAACCACACTGGAAACTTTGTACTTACTCAAGTAAAGTGTTCAGTTCCTCCCATGTTCCAGTCCAGGGGGCCTCACCAGGTCTAGCCCTCCTTCTGTCGTTAGCTATGGTAATCTTAGTGTCATAGAACTTTTCTTTTTTTAAGCCAGAGCTAACATGAATAATATTCTCAACTGGTGAGCCATCCACATCACCTGATCTCAGAGGCAGATCTCTTTTGGGCGACGGGCTAGGGCGACGAGGTGGATTCCTGTGAGCAGCGGGACCACGCCGAGCCTGTGAGTTTCGAACCGGTGACAAGCGAGCAGGCTGGACTGGCGATCGGCTGCGCGATCTGTTTTGTCTCCTTCCCGGTGAGGGTTTTCTGACAGCTTGTCTGGTACGGATGTCAGGCCGAGGCGACCTAGAAGGCAACTGGTACAGACTAAAATAGTCATGCAGATAAAACCCCTCAGCATCTAGTGGTGATTAGCATCTGCTCACTTTTCAACACCACAAAGACAAACAAAAGTCAGCAGATGCTTTCGGCGGGTTTTTTCGGCTCTTCCTGGCAATTCTTGTTGTACACAACATTTAATGCATAACGTTTCGAAATCACAACAGATTACATCCCAAGTGTTATCTCTAGAAACAGCACATCCTTGTGTTATCTGTTATGAACTGAACCGTAACTGTGAAGCTTGTGGTCAAAGAGAACAGAAACAAATTTCATACCTGGTCCTTCGCCTGGGACTGTTCCTTCTGTCCGGTGATCTTCTCCTTGATGACATTTCATGAGCCTTTGCTCGCTCTCTGTCTGGTTCTGGGCTAATCCGAACTGGAACCTCATGTGGTGGATAGACAACTGGCTGCTGTGCGTATGGGGGTGGATGCATTGCAAAATGCAACCTTGGATCAGTACTAAACAAAAATATCAGAGGTTACGAACCTAGAATTCTAGGTCGACTAGGAGGTTAATTAAGACACAGGCACTAACGTTTGGCCCTCGAACTGACGTCTAGACACAAGTAGGCTCAAGTAGCCCAGCCAATACCCAAATTCATCCAATTAAACACACAACGACTAGTTACCTAAGAAGTTTTGTTCCCACCTTCGTCAACCTTTTCAACTCGCATCATTAATTCTTAACAGATTTGAATATTTTGTCTTATGTTTGACAAGTTTTTGTTATATCCAAACTAGTGTAGAATTATCTTTTGTATATAATTAGTGTTAATACGGACGAGAACCACCAACAGCTTGACGGTTGTATCGATTTTGAAAATAAACTGAACAGAACTGAATTGGAACACTGATGAGAGCAATGTCATTTTTGGAACTCTTTGACATATACAGTCTGATACTGACAACCTTTTTATATTTACCTCATTGCAGTAATGGTATGTTCTAGTTCAGTGTTGGTATTCCTAGGTGCATATTTTGCAACCGTTGATGATTGTATCCTACCCAGCTATCAGTACCAGCCTCCACTGCAAATGTATAACTTCAGGGAAGGCTACGCCAAGGGATACACCCAAGTAAAATACAAATGCTAGATTTCAAAATATAATATGCCAAACCTTGGTTATATCAAGCTTTAAGTATTGTTCTGTACAGCCTATGCCAACCATTTGGCATGATCTGGTATACTCTGTGTCAACTTTTGGCTACAGACAGCCTTTGGTAAAGCCTATAACACTTTTGTACACCTTGAAGCACAAACAAAGAATTACAATAGTTTGTATTTGAATTTCACTCAAACCATGCATCATTTTTAATGGACTAGCATGCCCTATATTCAAGCATATATTTATACAAGTTATTCCAAATACGAAGTTTATCGAAAGTTTCAGTCTACCACAAATCCCTGATTTCTGGCTGCATATGTCAAACTCTGGGTACATGCAGTTTGAAATAGTCTAAATCAAATGCCAGCTAGGCTATACCCAATGTTGTCGCACTCTAACTCAATAAAATACTAACATTTTATCGAAAATCAGAAAATAATGCAATCATTTTTGGTAGGTTAACTTGGCTTTATATCCTGGGTATACCCAAACCGAAAGGCATGGAGCCCTTCTGAAAAGACACTGTAGCCAACCCCATGAAAACTGTTTCAAGAATAATTCTGGCCTAGCTGTTTGAGGCTGATATAAGTTATTCAAGGAAAACACAGATTCTCAATTATGACAATGTTTGATCATAGCCAATTCTACAGTTAAACAGGCCTGTTTTCCGATTTGATCCCAGAAGGATTGTCTCTGATCCTTTATCCAAGCTGTGGCAATCAAAAGTATGACGGGTTTCTTTGGATGGCTGAAGACCTAGGGGTGTTCCCAGTATATAACGAGTCTTTACCTTCAACAACATGGTCAGACTCTAATCTAAGAATAATCAACTTTCCCTTAAACAGTTTTCATGGTTAGGGTGTCCCAACATTTGGGACAGGATAATCATCACAGGATAATCATCAAAGTCAAGTATCTAGGATATGTTTTAGATGATGATCTTTACGACGATTCAGCCATGTCAAGTCAATATTGTGGCCTTTGCCTGTGTGCAAACCATTTGATCCGTAATTTTAAATGTTGTAGTCACCGAGTGAAGATTCTTTTATTTAAAACATATTGCACGCAGTTGTACTGTCTTCCACTGTTTGATAATTACCTGGAATCGACATTGAGTAAGCTGAAAGTTTGTTTCAATAGAGCGTTCCGACAGTTGTTTTCGTATAATCGACGTTACTCTACTAGCTAGATGTTTTTAGATAATGAGATAGAGTCGTTTAATATTATGAGGCGGAAAGCGCTGGTTAATTTTGTAACACGCCTAGATGGGACTCGAAACCCACTCCTGCAGGCTGTTCACCAGAACGAGGATTGTCGTTCCGGGCAGTTTTATCGTCTGTACCGCAGACTATGCTACTGCCCTGACTGCCAGTTGGTTAATGTGTATATAGGCTATAGTGTCCAGTTCTTTCATTTATGTGACGTATAATGTCATGAATTAAATATATTGATTGATTGATTGATTTCAGTCGGTCAAAAATCTCTCATTTTTGGATAGGCTATACAGAATGCTGGTTAGGCTATGACAAACGCTGGGACACCCTAACCCATGAAATATTGAAGATTTGATTGAAATTCACAATGTAAATATTCAAGTTTCTGTTCAATTATGATAGGCTCAGTCATATCAAGAACAAATAAGAGCAAGAACTGCTGTCTCCCTATCTCTGTCACACAACCAAGCTGAGACGAGTCGACTCCCGACGCAAACGAGCGGAGGTGGATCTTACCCGGGACATCAAAAGTCGTTACCTCTACAGAGAAGGTGTAACGCAGTAAACCACTGAGGAAGAAAAATCGAATGGAGACAGCAGTAATAAGCCTGTTCACACTGGGCTGGGCGGGTGCTGAAACAGCGGTTGCCGGCTCGTTGATTCAGACAAGCTTTCGGGGGTTAACAAGAAAACTCCGAAGCAATTAAGAATATATCAAAATATACAGAAACTGCCATTTGATGCAAAGCAGATTTTACAAATGTGTCAAATTTAGTTAAAAGTACGACAAACTGTATATATATCTGTATTGAAAAACCCAAAGGCCGTATACAGGAAACGTAAGATATTTGGTAACGTAAATTGTATCTTTTCGGGGTCAATTCAATTAAGTGGTGCCAATATCCAGAACAAAAAGAGATCAATTTCATTCCAGGTATTTGCTCTCATCTGAGAATATCAGATGAAAACAGGCAGATTCTTAAAAAAAAAAAAAAAAAGGCCGTGTTTCAGGTTTAATAGGCTCAGTGAAAGTGAACAAATATTACGCAGATCGAATAGGCTTCTACTCTGACAAACTAACCAGAAACAATTTTGAATTAAATTAAAAAAAAACTAGGACTTCTATGTGGGTCCTAGACAAACTAGAACCAATGTGGCAAGGCCTCAGTACGAAAACCAAAGACTTTATTTGATGGGAAAATACACCGTTGACATCGAATTATGTGTAAGTAGTGAACTAAAAGACAAACGAGATAGACCAGGTTGAGGTGAACTTTCGTCTTTCGATTAACTACTGAATCGAAGTCTAACTCACTAAATCGAAATGTATGCAATTATACATTTCGGACTCACCTACATTTTGACTGTTCCATGCTATTCTACCATTTCGGTAATTTCAGTAATCCTCGAAACCCTTCATTACATTACTCTTAGTTTACACTCGTCTGACAAAGTTAATACTACAGATGTTGAAACTCAATGGGTCATGACTTCAGTGAGTGTGCTTCTAATCCCGGTTTGCATTGCATGGTTCTCCCCAGAGACATAAAAAGGAATGTCACAAGGGATTTCAATCTTCATATTGAGGGTCATGGTATAACAAAAGCGATTATGAATGACCATCATAAAGTTCGCTTTTATTTTTCGCATCACTAATATTGACTAATCAGACGCCAGCGTCTACTCAAACAAAACCAACGCTGTTTCCTTCCCGTGTGAACAGGCCAGAACATCCGCCTCGCTAGTGGCTACGTTGTTTTCTTCGTAAATTGACTCAAGTGTGTAACGGCGGAGAGTCGGAGACCAACGAGTATACACGGGCGACCAAGAAATGGCTCCACCTCCGCTCATTGTTGTCGCAACATTTTTAGTCGGTGGATGGACGAGAGACCATTGTTCTTACTCGTTATTTGTTCTTGGTCATATACAAATCCTAAATGTCCATTAATAATACTCTAGTATTGGCATGCCCCAACATATGAGCACTGGTGCTCAGACCTTGCGCACCATCCCATGGAGCAAGGACACAGTACCTCCATGGAATGGGTTGACATGAAAATCTGAAACTATTTTTTAAACGGATTTTGGTGAGGGTGCTGTGCCCTAGCTTTAGGGCATGATGCCCCGGCATATGAGCAGCAGTCCGGCATAGGGTCTACATTTGCGATTTCTAGATTTGGCATAGGGTATTCTCTACTGTGGGTTTTTCAGCCCAAGCACTGTGAACCACAGTTGACTGCTATACCTATATTTAGGCTATGTTTAATAAATAATATTTAGGCACACTACTGATTGAAAGGAACAATTGAAGTAAAAAAAAATCAAGTAAAAGCCACAAGCCACACACAATTAATAATATGAATTCTTTACTCTTTTCTGCTTAGTGGCAAGGCAATACAAAGCTCCTTCAAGTAAATGGCATCCAAACAATTGCAACAATTTAGCATTACTACAGTAGTTTTGTCTTTTCCCAGTAAAACAGTCAAATGGGAATGGTGAATTAAGAGCCCAGTATTTCAGCTCTATTTTCACATAATCAATATAAGGAAGTTTTCAAAGAAACTGAGATAGGCCTATTTCTACTGAGGGCTACACTGCTGCAGAAGGCATAGATTGTTTGAAACTGTGGGTTGGGCATAGGTTGGGCAAGGTGGGAATCATTTGGTATAGCCTGTCCAAAAAACAAGAATCTGTGGTATACTAGTATGTAGTTGGTAAACAAAATGAGTATTTTTTAACAGTAGATTTTTTTTCTGAAAAACAGTCGGTAAAAGTAACTAGCCAGATACTAAACTGCTAAAAACCTTGATCCATTTTGGCTGTAAGCAACTCTGGTTCTGTTACAAGCAAGGCAAGAGAAAAGTTAAGTCCAGACATGATCCTGCTTCGGGGGAGGGCGGGGGGGGTTGAAAGGGGCTTGCCTGAAATTTTCCCCTAGCGAAACTAATGTGGGTAGTAAATTACCAAATGGCAAAAGCAATTTTCTGTATCCAAATCTTCGGTGGAGGGAGAGGCCCTCTCAGTTCCTATCTTTTTTGGAGAAGAGAAAAAATTACAGATAATTAGCTATCAATTTTTTCCCAAAATCAACATTTCCAAAGTGCAAACTGCTACCAGCAACTCATGCGCTCTTAAAACACGGATCCAGAATACAGTATTGTTGTAACATGGCATACAATATTTGGTGCAGTACAGGGCCATCAAATTTTGAACCAGCAAGCATCATTATATGGTGTTCCTAATGAAATTCTTTATCTAAGAAAGATTTGGGATCCCGGGCAATCCAGCAGCAATCCTCAAGCTCTGAATATAAATGTCTATGTGGTACAGGAGGGCAAGATTCCAACCCTAGGCAAGATTTCAAATTTCCACAGAAGTCTTTACTTCAGAACAATCTACTTGCTTAAAAAGGAACCAACAAATATGAGAAACATACAAGACTGAAGCCATACAAGATTGAATGGTTTACATTTTGGATGAGTAAATATTGCTTCAATATTTCTAGTTAAAACATTTTTTCTTTTCCAACAAGATCCCTTCATTCTAACCTTACCTCGATTGCCTTACAAAATGATGAATAAGGAAGAGTTAGCAAAGTCAATGGCCAGAAAATTGCTTTTCAAAGCAGCTTCAAAACAAAGAAAAGGCAGAGAATTTGAATATTTTTTTGACACTTCAAAACAAAGAAAAGGCACAGAATTTGAATATTTCTGGATACACAACTTTACAAAATGTCATATTTTAAGTATTGACTGTCAGGACAGCACATACAATTCATACATTTTTTTATAACAATTTTATAATTATTATTATTATTCTACAGCAAAAATCGAGGTAGTGTAAAAACGAGGCCAGGTACCCCTCCTGTACAGGAAAAGAAAGAGTAAGACAGGGAAAAGGTATGTATTTACAAATCCATATCTGGCTTTCACTTATAAGACATGTGGACAGCAAACATAGGCCAAAAATTGCTCAATTTGTGCTGAGCTTTGGGGAAATATGAATATTGGTGCAATCAATGCTCACCCCTGGAAAATTCAAGCCTTCAAGGTGCAGCCACTTCAAAAAAACACCCAAATGGTGCATTGTTTAGGAAATAATGGGACTAAGTAGAGTGCACACACAGTTCGAACTTCAAAGTCCGGTGCAAATTTCCTTCTCAGCTTCAGTCCTATAATTTTGTGCAAATTTGAGCAGAAAAGTTCTGCTTTTTCTGGAGCGAATTTTAAATGCATGCGAAATTGTGCTCTGAGAAGTGAGAACTGAAAAATTACAAGCTGTGTTTGAAATTTCAAATATTTATACGACCTATTTAATGTCAGCTGCAAAACCATGTTTGTTAGAGAAAGATGTTGGCTGCAAGTGTTTGCTGAATGCAAGCTACCAGGTAGGCAAACTTAAATGTTTACTAGGCTATCTACTTGAGGCCCATTCTAGTAAACTAGCCCTTTTTCAGTCACTGTGCTCAAACATCTAGCACCATGGCTGAGTGCGATTTCAGTATACAGTGCACAAATAAAGAACACAATTCCTATCTTTATACACTAAATACCGATAGAAATTGTGCTTTTTCATGTGTGCACTGTATGCTGAAATCCATGCACCATACATGAATTTCAAGGTACAGCGTTCTAGCACTCAGGCATGGTGCTAGACGCTTGAGCACCATGACTGAAAAAGGGCTAGTGTACTAGACTGAGGAGGCCTGAATATTTTTACAGTTTAACTTTTTACGGCTGAACAGCGATATTTCATACACTTACTGCAATAAAAGGCAAGTACTGGTCAATCAAAGCAGTTCCTTAATTGCATCTTTCTTTTTTGATACTCCTCAGTTTTCAAATTTACATAATTTAGGCTAGCCTACACCTCCTGTACATATTTTATATAAACAATATAAAATAGGCATTTTTTAATGAACAGAGAATTTGCAAGCGTTCGGCAATCAATGAGACCGTAGGCTAAGCAGTCGATTACTCAAATCTGGGTCTGGGGCCAAGTTTCCCATCTGAATTTCGGTTTATCTGAAAAACCTGTCGGGCATAGTGACGCGAATTTTCCATGCACGTTTTCTCGTGTGGAATCTTACCGGACTGTCTGTGCGCTTAGCTTAAATGCTAGTAAATTACCTGCTATCATAATATGGGACAGGGGGTCTTGTTCCAGAAAAGTCTTGGGTGTATGTAGCTTGAGGGTACATCTGCTGGGCATACTGCTGAGGGTACATAGGTACAGCGTT
Organism: Branchinecta lynchi; assembly: GCA_023053575.1. Taxonomy (NCBI): domain Eukaryota; kingdom Metazoa; phylum Arthropoda; class Branchiopoda; order Anostraca; family Branchinectidae; genus Branchinecta; species Branchinecta lynchi. Next base: position 6,895,114 of record JAKZAP010000004.1, read on the forward strand.
GCTGTATCCCTGAGAAGACGGCTGGTGAAACATGGCTGGTATTTTAACCTCAAACTGTGAAGCTCAAAACTAATTAATACTGAGGGAGGGCAGTTGCTACTGCTCTTTTCTTCCATTGGTTGGTGGTGTTCGGCGATTTTCGATATCGATAGCGGTATATATCGATAATCGGACCAAATATTGGTATCGAATATCGAAAATAGTTATGATATCGAAAACGATAATTGTATATTTCTTGTCATTGTAAATAATTTAACATCTACATCCGATAAAACTCTACATTCAAAACTGGAGGGATATGTTACGTAATTCAGTTTTTCTTTATTCGAATTTTGGGAGGATGCATTTTACGACCATTTTCGTTCTTAAATTTGTGGGAAACGAGACGTATATGCCCGAAAATTTTTCTAGAGGGTGTGATTGTATCACTTCCTGAAATTTTGAGCAATAGTAACCCTACCGTTATTACTCGAGTGGGCGTGTACATTGATAAATCTTTTAGAGTTAAGAAGGAGTCTTTAGTCGCGTTTTTTGCAATCGCTTGGAAAGAAAGTTGCCGTTTTTTGCGATCGACTGTCGACTGGAGGTCCAGTCGATCCGTTTTTTGTCGCTTGACTGGAGATCGACTGGGAACAAAGTCAACAGTCGATCCGATGCACCTTTCTCTTGGAGGTCCAGTCAAACTTGGTGCCAAATTTTGAAAACTGAAACATGTGGACCCAAAAACGTACAATTTACACCTCAGGAAGCGCCAGTACTGCAGCAGTTTCAGAGACTGCCGAGGGAAGAGTTGTGGGGATGGACTGATTTATTGACTGATTTAGACCGTTTTTCGAAGGCTTGTTCTCGCTCCCCTATCAAGCGACAAAAAACGGTCAACTGGATGAACCCGGGAACAAGTCCCAATCGCCAGTCGATCTGTAAAAAACGCGACTTTTTTGTTTGTTTGTGTATATGGCCCGTGGGCTTTTGAAATACACTAATCTATCTATCTATCTATCTGATAGTGCAAAAACGATAGGTCAGCCGATTTTAGTAGAGCTATATTTGGGCGCTTCCTGGCAAGGGCCTCTTTAGGCTCAAGTTTGAAAAACTACTTTGTGGAAAGTTCGGGTCGACGTATCCGTTTTGCACTGTCAAGTATGATTCGCACAGGATTCGCAGTCAGCTTGTGGAAGGAACATTTATCCTAGGAGACGTATACTATAACGAAACATGGTATGACTATGAAATATCGATGTCAATATATCAATTATCCAATACCAAAAGTACAAATATCTTTGAGGCATATTCTCGCCATTCCCCGTTCGTCGGGACTCGCGAGAATACGGGGAGTGAGCTGGGACAAACAAAAACGCGGTGACTCCTCAAGTGGACTCCTCGGGGGAGCGACGAGAACAGGCGCGGTTCGAAGGCCTTCGGCATGGGGGGGGATGAGGGCTTCAAAATATACGACTGGCCAAAACACCTCATCAGCAGGCTCAAGAAATATTAACGTTATAAGTTCTAAAACGTTACGGAAAATGCCATTATAGTAAAAATAAACCGAAGAAAAGCCCCGGTACCAGCTTCTGACATATCTACTCAAGACAAACTAAAGTTAGCGCCGCAGGCGAAATTTTTTCAATACGAGCAAAATTCGACTACTCCTTTACAAACGTTTATTTTTTTGACCCCAAATCTCAAGGTTAAAACCGCACAGAAAGGATGCACATTTCAACTAAATAGAAATAGAGTAGGACTACGAAAGAGCTGCAGGCAAAATTTGCCAAATCGGCCTTTATTCGGCAATATTCGACTACTTCCACAACTCTTGCTTTTAACGTGGCTCGGATCCCAAGCACCAGCTTATACCGTATGTACGTAAGGCAGTTTTAACTCAGCGCCGCAGGCGATTTTTTGTAATCCGACCTTTTCCTGGCATTCCGAGCTTTCAAGGTGGCTGAAATCTTAGGCCTAACGCCTCCCCTAGATTACGGGCCATTCAACCAGATAGCGAGTAGGCGACTATGAAAGACGGCGCAGGTAATGGCATTTATGTCAATCTGACAAGTTCGAAACATACGACTGTCATTCTAACAAGCTGAAAACACACGATATTTCGTAATGTAATGACTTTTCGAAAACCTGTTGTCATATAATATCGTATGGCAAAGGTTCATTTATTTCATGACAACACTAGCTCCAAACTCACTCAAAGGTGACTGAAAGGCAACTGAAATGTGACTGCCTTACTCTATCGCATACCCAGGTATTTATACCTCGAATCTTAATTATTATCTTATAATCCCATGCATGTGTATTACGAAACTTGGTAATTAACTGAGGTCGGGTCAGGTCAAATTAGGGGTAAAAGACTTTAAACTGGGTATACAACACCTGTATATAGCCATACGACCAGAAACAGGTCATTTGCTGTCGAAATTCACTTAACTGCCTCATATGGAGCTTAGAACTTACGACTGTCTCTAATAGACGACTAGAAAATCTCTTCGTAAAATACGACAAGGAACGGGTCATTTTCAGGGAAAATTCGTGATTGATGTCATTTTGGCAAGTTCCATATGACTGATTCTGATAAAACGAGAACATAAAACTGCGAATCTGACAAGCTTGAAACATACTACCAGAGGCGTCACGACTGGGGGGGGGGGAGGGGGACCCCCCCCCCAGCCGTCGCCCGTCGGCCCGTCGGTAAAAAATACCGAGTCGGCGCGAAGCGCCACGATTTTTGTCAAAACAGTTGATTTTTTTTTCATGAAAACAGTCGGTTTTCGTTTTTTTTTCGTCGGTTTTTCTGAAAATCAGTGGATTTTTCGGAAAATCCGTCGCTTTTTTTTTAAATGTCATTTTAATTGTTAAAAAACAATCTTTTTTTCTGCGGAAAAAGTCGGTAAAAATTACCAGCCAGTCGGTAAATGCCTCAACCCCCCCCCCCTCCAAACATTTTGGCTAGTAACGCCTCTACATACTACCATATGGAACAATACGACCAAAAACAGGTCATTTGAAGGCGAAGTTCACGATTAGATAACTGCTTTGTCTGCCTTTATCTGGCAAGGTCTAAAACAACTGTCTAATTTCTGGAATCTGGAAAACTCAGAACAGACAAGTGTGAATCTGAAAACATACAAATAGAAAGTTCTTCGTAGCAGTACGACTAAAAATGTGATTTGTGGGTGAAATCCACGTTTGGTAATTGCCTGTCATTCTGAAAAGCTCAAAACATGCGAATATCATACAGAAAAGCTGGAAACATACGAATGAGAGTAGATTCTCTGGGAGCATGGGGGGTTGAGTCAAACCCGCGCCCCCCTTCGAACGACCTCTGCGATAATAGGGACCAATACTCAATAATGATATATCGGACCAAATTTCGGTATCCAACATCGTAATCGAAGTCGATCTATGTAATTTGCATATTTCTTAATTACGCAAATACAGTAGTCATAAATATTTCGAAGTGTTCAATGAAAAATAAAGCAAAGTGTATTCGACGAGAATTTCTTTACTAATTTTTTCCGAATCAACTCCTATATGAGAGCACAACACAGTCCCGAAGAGCGATATCGAATATCGGATATCAATCAAAAGCAAAACTATCCAAATATCGACAAGTCCAAATATCGCTCTTCAGCGTTTCTGATGTCTTAACGAAAACGTTTTCAGCAGTGTTGCCGGTCCGTTGGCTTGGCTTTCGAAGAAGTACCTTTCGTTCTCCGTCAGTGGTTTGAGCTATTTTTATCTAGTTTACTGGAAAGGGTTATTTGACTTATTTGGTTCGATGTAATCCTTTTATTTTTTAAGCAAAAATAGGTGTAGTAACTCGAACAAATACGATTTAGCCAAGAAAAGTGCTTTGGGGCCTCTCATTTCTGAATGAACCTGGAATGAACTGACTATATCGATCTTCCGAAACTATCATCTTCTTGTTGGTCACAACGCTGAGAAAATCAAATTTTCTGTGTTTTAAGTCAGCTAAATATCCAGGAGAAAATGATTGCTGGGCCAGCTAAAAGCTTAATCAGGAGCTTCTCCACTTCTCTTGCCCGTAAAGGCAATATGGGAGGTGTTCCTGGAGAGGTAGGTAAAGCATTTTGTCCATTCCAGTGAAGTTATTTTGTGCAAAATAGTGTTTCACAATGGAAACAAGTTTGGGAGACAACTAAATCTAAATTAACATTAGTTGCATTTCTTATCCAGATTCTCCCCACAATTCTCCTATTTCCTGTTCAGGTGAAGGGAATTCTCCTTTTCTTGCTTCTTTGTGAGAATTGAGAATGGGGAAAGCCCTCGTGAATCTGCAGTATCAAGAAGTGGCTCGATGGTGAATTCATGATTCTCTTCTCTCTGTTCTCCTCCCTGATTTGTCAATAGAGTGCGGGTGCTCAGCATGCATACACACATATACCTACTGGGTTGCGGACGAGCTGCCAAATTATTGTTTTTTCAAAAGCAAGCCCGATGATAAATTTGTCTCCAAATAGTACAGTAGAGGTATGCTTATGTGAACGTCTGCTAACAGTGAACGATCGCCGAGGGAAAAACTGAAACCCAAACCAGGCATTTTTTCCTAAAAACACTAGTAATAATCACTCACGCTTTTGTCGCTTTTTAGATATTTTGCTAATTCATCTATGAAAGTGACTCAACTGACACCTGGTTTGCTTTTTATGAAAAGTTTGCAGCAAGGAATGCACCTTCAATGGAGAAGATGACGGTCCGAACCGTCAGATGCCTTCAAAAGAGGAAGGACCTTTTTAATAAGTTCAAAATCAAAGAAAGTTAATTGAGTTTCTGCTTCAAGTTTGTGCCAGGATAACCCTGAAGAGTTAGCTGTTTGGTGATATCAAGTTTGTTATTTTTCTTTTCCATTTTACTTTTTTTATATGCAAGTAAGAAAGCCAAGGTAGCGGAACAGTTAAAAAAGTGTTCACATAAGCATACCTCTACTGTACTATGAAGAGGTACGAAAAAGTAGCATGCAGTACTAATGATGCTACTGCATGCTTCTACTTCAAGGCTACCGGCTTACTGCATACTACTATATGCTACTATTAGCAAGACCGAATGCTGCTATGGCAAGACAGGATGCTACTGGATACTACTACATAAGATTGGACCAGTCTGAGGCACATTAAATGATAGTATTCTTTACTATTGCATAGTATTACATGCAACGTTTTTGTACTACTACCATACTACTATGCAGGCTACAAATTTTTCATAGGGAGTATGGAGAAAACCAGAGGAGTGAAAAGGGTAATTTGTAGGGTGGTTGAGAATTCGGAGTAGATCGGAGAACTGAGAATTCAGGTACAAAATGCAACTATTTTTGTTTATTTTCAATCTGATTCTGAGAATGAAAATCTTTCTAAAGCTTAGTCTCGTCAGATTCACAAGACAGTCAAGTTTGAAATACAGTTTTAAGTTTGGTTGGGATACGAAGATTCTGCAAGATTTCAAAACTTCATGTTGTTGCGTAAAAATGAGATGAATTGTAGGCCTGTAATGCTGTAGTCTAAGTAAGTTAGGTGCTAGTATACTTCTTTTAACAGTTCTGCTGCATTTGCAACCACTGCTGTCACCAGACTCAACACCAAAGACAATTTTTTTTTCAACAGTCATCAGTTTGAGTCTGTTCCAATTATTTTTCTTTTCTTTTATTCGAAAATCGGGGCAAGAATTTGAGCTCAAGTAAGATTTATGTGATTCTGTAGGAAAATACAGAGTTTTCTTTAATCGAAAGTATTGAGAATAATTTAGTCCTCCAAGAATTTTGTCATGCCTTTTTGTTCCTTTTTGAGCAACATAGATCTCCGTGAAGGGAAGGCTTTTCTGAAATAGAGGCTGGATACTCCTCTTGTAATGCTAAACTGTTGCAATACTTTAGACACTATAATCTGGCCCCTAGGGAGTGCAATAGTGCAAAAGCAGCAGCGCAGAAAGAGGAAAAGGTTGACAAATAATATGGCTTTAATTTGATTTTACTCTTAAGTGTCCTATTATACTGTGCATGGATATTTGCTAGGTTTGAATTTCATGGTATTCTACTGCACCATTCAAAGTCAAGTGATGTCCGAAGTATTATTGCATCTTTACCCTACTGCTTTAGATGTTATTTTACTTTGGATGGTGCCATCTCAGTGAGTTTTTGACTTGTTATGATAAGAAGCAAACTTGTTTGAGGTTTTCCATGTTTATGGAGAATGGAATGGATTGCAAAGCAATCAGCTATTCCCAAACGCCAAAAAAAAAGAAGTATAAACAAAAGTCACCACTGACTGGGCTAGTCTCATTTCTTTCTTCCCTACATTCTCATAACTGGGAAATTTTGTGTCAGCCAACTAAGGGATTCTCCTGTAAAAGTGCTATAAAACGTACTGGGCCCAACTGGTCAATTTTTGCATCTCATATTGTTCTGGGTTTCATTAGAATATCTGAGTAGGTGGGTGTTTTTATTTCCATCTTATTGGTTAGCTAGAAAGACCACCCCTTAAGTTAAACAGTCTCCAAAGTGGAATACCCTATGCTCAAGTGATATGCTATCCAAACTCTAACAGAATTTCGCTTTACAGGAAAGGAAGCTCCTCCCTTTAGGAATATTTGTCTGGCTTACAAAAGCACTAATAAGGATGAAAAAAGGAAATTCAGCATTGCCGCTCAGATTTTGTTTTGCAAGTTGGAAGAGCTAATTCCTCTTAAGCATTGTTCAAATAGATGTTATAAGATGTATTACGGCGTATAAGGGTTATTACAGATTCCTCTTTTCCTCAGAGAGAGCTGTAATAAGGTGAATAAGGAGAATAGACTTGCATTCTATTATCGCTTATGCATGGCCAATCAGACCGCTTGGTTGGTTACGCCAGCGGGACGAGGGAAGGAGCAGCGTCGTCAGTGTTGCCGCGGGAAGCACAAAAGTTCTACTTTGTTGGAAGCTTAAGAAACAACTTTTCTTCAAAAGAACACATTTTGTTATATTAAGAGTGCTAATTGGTAGTTCCAAGGACCAATGCTGTACATCCGTAAATTTAGTAGCTTTTTAAAATATAGCCTAATGGGCATCAAATTGTACTCGTGTACTTCAAGTAGTACTAAGAACACTTTTTCTGATCTTTAGAAACTCGAAAATCGTATCAGGGCGGCAACACCTAATGCTGAATTGAGAAGAACCTTTTGGTTTTCTATTTGAACAGGCTTGTGTATTAAGACGTAAATGTCAGATATAGCGCTATTCAGCTTATTACACCTATTTGAACAATGATTTACAGATTTCTAGAAAAGCTACAAGAGACCAGTAAGAGCAAATTTCCCTTACAGATTTCTAGAAAAGCTATTCTTTTGGCAGAAAGGCTTCTGAAATGTAAACATGTTAACTTCTCAAGAGAGACATTGTTGAATCGTAAAACTGAATCTTTTTTCATAAGTTGATAGGTCAAAACTTGAAATTTGGGAACAAAAAGAATTTTCTAAGGAACTGACTAAGGGGTATGTATGGAGGAAATGAACATGTTGAATCAGGACAGACTATTAGGTTTTCACCTTTGATGGATAGTATAGTTTGATAAAAAAAAATCTGGTGAAAGCCAGATAATTAGGAATCTAGGAACCAATTTCTGTAACAAAACTTATTAAGTAGACATGTGATGACAAATAACATGTAAACTAAGACATTCCATCCTGTCTGCCACAAATTCATGATCCGGAAATACCTTTTCTTTAATCTCAGCTAACTTCTTCTCAGCTTCATGGATATGAAGTTTGGCCGGGATCTAGAACCAAGGTAATCCCTCCAAAACCTTTCGACTTCCTGCTCTGATGTATCTTTTTTTTCCAGAACTTGCCCTTTGACATCTACAACAAATACAAGCTCACGGCTTACTTCGTCCTCTTCTTTGGAAGTGGTATTGCTGTGCCCTTCCTCATGGTGAGACATCAGCTTGTCAAGAAATTGGACTAAGCAATATTTTGTACAGAACTGCGCAATAGATCAATGTTAAACCACCAAATGTCTATATTAGGCTACTTATGTAGAGGCTGAAGGCTTGGCCAGTGGTCATGCTAACCAGTATATCTTCTTACTTCCTACCGATAAGTAAGTAATTAATTGTCTCACCCACTGTTTTAGAAAGGCAGAGTAAGAAACAAAAGTAAATAAAACACCTCACAAAACACAGTTTCTCCGAATTGGTGTTCTATGAGGGAGTAGGGAATCAAGTCATGCACTGGTTGAGATTGCCTCTCCCAAACTGCACTCTAGAAGAGTACTTTCAAGTTTTAACTTTCTCAACCATTTACAGAGTTGAATCCAAATTGTTCGCCGTGTTTAGATCACCCCGATCCAAGTCGCAAGGTCAAAACAGGACTTGTTACAACCATGTGATCGTCTCATGGCGCTCAGACATAAAGAAAAAGTATTTAGCTGTTATACGAATAAAGTAGAAAAAAGGAAAGAACTATTTGACTACCTATTTCTTTCAGTAATTTGTTTTGAATTTGCCGTGTCATTTCAGATAGATGGTGCTTCTTGAACAATGACACCGCCTGAGTTCTGTTTGTTCAAGTGGATTTGGCCATGGGTGAACTGATATAGGATGTGGTCCAGGGTCTCTTTCAGGGTTCTGCAGAATCGGCGTAGAGGGGAGGTGGGGGGTTGGCCGTCAGGTGTCGGGACCTTGTACGAGTGTGCTGGGTGGTTCAGTCCTGTTGCCCCTGTACATATCCGGTGATAGACTCTACTACCCAGGACAAAAAAAAGACATTGCAAAGTTTTAATTGTTCCATATGCCAGAAGCGGGTGAAGTGGCTGAAGTGCTCAGTTGTTTTTCTGGTTTAAAATTCTGCTGGACACCAGATAAACCAATTTTTGTATTTTCTGGCCAGATTTTCTTGAGAAATCATATTTGTCTGACAGAAGGAGAGGACAGACCGAAAATCTTGTCTGAGGTGTCAAGTCTTGTTCTGATTCTTCCATCTGAACAATTAGAAATCGGAAACCGAAGTTGCAGAAATACAGTAGAGATTCTGCCAACTATTTACTGGTTATGTTCCAGTAGGCTATTCTAAAATAGTTGAATAGTTTAAAACTCCTTAAATTGCATTGTCCAGCGGCAATGGTGGACGGTCCTCGTTTAGACTTAACATCTTATATTTGAGTACACTGAAACATTCTCGATGAAAAATTTATCTCAAAATAGTAGTATGAAGTTGTACGAAAAGTAGCGTGCAGTACGAACTGATGCCACTGCATGCTTCTATGTCAAAGCTCCCGTGTTACTGCATGCTACTATTAGCAAGACTGGATGCTACTATAGCAAGACAGGATGCTACTAGATACTACTGCTTAAGATTTGCCAAGTCTGAGGAACATTAAATGATAGTATTCTTTACTACTACATATCAATACATGCAACTTTTTCGTACAACTATCATACAACTACGCAGACTACACATTTTTCATCGGGTTTGGACCCATCTAATGGATTTTGCATTTTTTTTTTCATCCAAGGCTCTATTAATGACGTTGAGAATGTGCGCTGCTTGCACGACAACCCAAAATCCATCAAGACGCGGAGATTTTGAGTTTGAAAACAAGCCTGCATTTGCGGATTAAGCATTGTCCAAATAGGTGTAGTAAGGTGTATTATGGCGGATAAGGTTTATTACAGATTGCTCTTTTCCTCGGGGCGCGCTGTAATAAGGCGAATAATGAGAATAGAGCTGGGTTCTATTCTCCTTATGCAGGGTGAATCAGATAGCTTGGTTGGTTCCGCCAGCTGGCTGAGGAGAGGAGCAGCATCGGCAGGGTTGCCAAAGGAAGCACTAAAGTTTTACTTAGTTGCAACCTAAAGAAAAAACAATTCTTCAAAAGAACACGTTTGTGTTCTGTTACGACTGCTTATTGTCAGTTCGATATATGATAGAAAGTTTATTTTAAAAATCGACTATCGTGGTTATAAACCAAATTTGCGATTATTGTCAAACAGACAGAAAAAACTACAATATATGTGTAAAATGTCAGTACGCTTAAAAATTCAAACTTCGTTAAAATATTTCACGAACTCGGGAACAAAACTTTTTGCATATCTAGAGTGTTTTGTAGGTACGGGACAGAGCTTGGGAACCTTAGAACTTACCACTCGTTCTGGTCGACTTCTAACATTTTGATAGGGGGGAGGGAGGACTTGGGAGTGGAGAGGATGAGATACCATGGCTGAACCGAAGTTAGTGCTTAGCTCCTTTCTGCGCTCCTGCAGTGTTTTTAGGTTAAAGTGTTTTAAAAGGTATGAGTAGGGAAGCATCGGTCCACTATGAATAATAAGAAGAGCCCGCTTCTGTATTCTTTCTAGTTTATCTCTTTGTTCCTGCGATAATGAAAAATGCCAAACGGGTGCTGCGTATTCCAGGGTGGGTCTGATGAAAGAAGTATAAACTCGTAGTAGGTGACACTGGGGTATTTTCATTGTTGAAAGAAGTTTTAAGTTTTGTATTCCTGCATTGGTTCGTTTCAGCATATCCTGACAGTAGGCTTCCCATCTTAGATCTGGGGTAATGGTAACACCCAGTAGCTGTATTTTTTCTGCCTTCTTTTTTTCGGTATCTCTTCTTTGAAGGCAGGATTCGATTTTATGAAAGAAAATCAGTCGAGGAATACAAATATTGTTTTATGTAAAAAAGAAAAGAAAACAAATATTCTAAAAATATGATAGACATTTAGCTTCAGTTGACCCAACAGAGTTTGGGTCCTCAAACTAATTAACCCTTTCGGTTTTTAATCCGCAATCTTAATCCTATACGTCGCAGTTAAATATAACCACATAGCAGGCAGGAATTCAGTGTGGTATTAAGATGTCCCGACACGCACCAAACTAGTAGCTGGTTATCTTCCACGAACCACAACAACATAGAGCGTGTTCCATCCTACTTACCGTAGTTGCTACGCATGACGTCACGAATTCTGTTTTTTTGCCGTCAAGGCTGGAACGATTTTTCTATTTTCCAGCAGGATCTCACGCCAGGGGCGAATCCGACCAATCACGTTACAGAGATGCGTAGTTACTACGCTCCCTAGCATGGTAAGCAAATAGTAACTATTACTTACTATTCCGACAAGGTTGGAACGGTCAGCGTAGTAACTTTTCGTGAGGATGGAACGGAAATAGTAACTCTTAGTAACTATTGCTAGAAGGGTGGAACACACTCATAGAAGGTTGGGGTCTCAGGCTCTCAGCTGGCCTCTCATTGCCTGAAATGGTTCAAGATCGAAGAAAATTTGCGAAAGGCCGACGTGGACCGGATCGAGGTTGTTCTCCTCCTCGGCCAGAGAAGCAGTACTTGAAGACTAACCTGAGAATCAAAAGAATTGTCAGTAGGTATAACCGTAGCAGTGCTCCTGGTTTATTGAGAGGCATTACCCATAATTATCTGCTTCATTAAAAATTTTGTTTGAATAAGTAGTAATTGAATAAAGTACTTTATGCTATAAATGTGGCGAGATGTCTCTGTGTCGGCTTGTCGCTGTGGCGAACTATCGGTGTGGCAGGTTGTAGCTGTGGCAAGATGTCATTGTGGCGAGTAGTCGGTTCCCAGTTAACGCTGTGGCGAGTTGTCTTGTGGCGACATGTCCTGACACGTAATAATCCCACGTTAGATCTTGGTATAGGTTATCTGAAGGGGGAATACGCGATTAGGCCTTCGGTTCACACCGAGTCGCGCATTAGCCCCGTGGAAAGGTCAGCCAGTAGTCAGCACTGAAGTCGAAAGCCAGAATTGAGAAACTTGGAGCGTGTTTCACCCGTCTAACAATAGTAACTATTAGTTACTATTTTCGTTCTAACCTCGTGAAGAGTAACTACGCTGACTGTTCCAGCTTTCTCGAAATAGTAAATATTTGCTTACGACACTCGGGAGCATAATAACCATGGTAACTACGATCTCTGTGACGAGACTGGTCCCATTAGCCTGTGGTACGCTATTTTGCCAAAAATAGAAAAATCCGTTCCATCCTTGACGCCAAGAAGCCATAGTCCGTGACGTCAAGCGTAGAAATTATGGTAAGTAGGATGGAATACGCTCTATATGACGAAGTCCGAAACATGCCAGTCAATTTCGGGATGAACTCGAAACGTAACCCAACGAATTCTCAAAACTGATTCAAATCATAGGTAAGCCAATCAACAACGTTTGTTGAGGCCATGGTGACGTTTCTGGCTCTTCGCTGCGCACACGACGATCTTCATCGGCACGAACGCACGTAGTTTCCACCGAAGTAATCTAAAAACTTGATTGTGGTTTCATTCCAAGATATAATTGGTATTGTTTTAGTGCTTGTCGCAGGACGTCTGAAAGGAGCAGGGCTCATAAGTAGGTGCCTCTTCTGGCTGTTTGGTAGTCCAGCACTAGGAGCAGCAAGGGGGTGTCGGCAATGTAACACAACTGTCTGAGGACGCTCTTGAGGCGAATTTAAAGGACACCTCTTACTTATTCTGCCTTTTCGATTATCCTAGCTTACCTACGGAATGACAAGCCTGAGAAATCCCGTCCCTTCGCCATTAATTGCGTTTTTGATCCGAATTTCCAGTTCTCAATTCTCGCTTCTTAGTTCGATTCTCGTCCAAATTACCGTTTTTGCTCTTACCAACCGTTAAACCTGGTTATACGTGTTGAACATCCGTCCTTTGTTGACCAATCAGGAAGGAAAACAGAAGGACAATCGAGAATTGACTCGCCAACCAACTTTTCCCGAAGCTTTCCCCGTGCTCGATTCTGACAAAAAAGCAAAAAACATAAGAATCGCAAGGAGAATTGAGAATTAGCCGAGTTTGTCAGTCGCGGGCCACAGACTTCGTCGAAAGCTTCAAATTCTACCAATAAATCTTTTGAAAATAAGTGAATAAGAAGCTTAAAAATTTGTTTTCGCTTTAAGAAGATTTTGGAGGCCAACATGTTTATCTGGCGTTTCGGGCTCCCTTTCTTTTGCTTGGTTGTCCCAGTTTTTAGCAACGGCTCGCAAAATTTTCAAATAGTTTCGTATCCAACCGCTGCATCGGAGAGCAGGAAGTTTGGATGGACTTAACAAGCGCCAACAAACGGGTTTGACGAGAAAAGATCATTTCTAGTTAGAGCTTTGCTTTAAGGGGGATCGCATCCAGGAATTTATTTCGGGTGGGGTTTTGCCTTTCCGGGGAGGGGAGGGGGGGGGGGGGTTGCCCGCGGGTCGGACAAAAAAGACAAATCAGGGGGAAAAGCCTAAACAAAATGAACATTTTTTAAGTTTCGGGGGAGGGGTGGTGGTGGACCCCCTACCCCCCGCCCCCTTGGATACGGCCTTGGCTTTAAGCAAATGGTTCAAAAAACGAAGTCGGATCATGAGGAGTTAGCATTGCGAAGGTCAGTAGTACTTAAAGACATTTTTAATCGTAATGTCTCATTACTCAAGCGAAAAAAAAAAGTCATGAAACACTATAGAGGGGTGGTGACCGGACAATCTGAAATGACACTAACCTCCCCTACTCCGAAACTTAAATATCACAACATACACAAGGGCAGCCTTGGTGCCATCAACAACTGATGAAAATAAAATGACCCAGCAGGCCATAGGTAGAAGCTCCGATTTCGCTTTTCTGCTCCCGAACGAGAAACAGCTGTGCGCCGGCGCTTACACCCTTTAATAAAATGAGACACTGTAACGAAAACACAAGTTGCGTTTTTGTATCTGATATCACGGTTAAAAGTAGTGTCTGCAGTTCTCGTGGTATATGATACTGCGGTCAAAACTCGTTTCTGCAGTTACTGTGGATCCGGCCTACTCAGATAGCCTACTACAGACACTACGGTCACGAGGGCGGTATGCGGAAAAGTTGTCTCACTTTCATCATCACCAGCACAAGAGCCTAGTTTTTCGTCAAATCGGTGGGAAAGAAGTTTGATACTTGTGATGTGAGTGGATATAACTATTTCTTTTAGGTGACTTTAAAAGCACAAATTCGGAATTGTCGTTCTTCAAAACACCGTAGTACCAGACACCATGATATCTACAAAACTGCAACTAATATAACCAGTTAGTTTATAGAGCATTAGGCTAATTGTATTTTTTGCAGATACTGTTGTATCTAATACTACGGTAACTGGATAAAACGTTGTTGTTTTTGCAGTTATCGTGATATGTGACACTACGGCTGCTTTGCAAAACCGACCATTGCTAAATTTGCACTTTTAGAAGTCATCCCCCCCAAAATACTGATTTCCACTCACATCACAAGCGCCAAACTTCTTTCTCATCAATTTGACAAAAACCTAGGCTCATGTGTTGGTGATGATGAACGTGAGACGAATTTTTGAGATACCACGATCATTTTCCACGGTACCTATCTGAATATCAGATACCACAGTAACTCGCTAGATACCACGGTAACTGCAAACACACCTTTTGATCGTGGTATCAGATACCACGATAAGTACCAAAACGACTTTCGACCACGGTATCTGCAAAAACGCTTTGTGAAAATGAGCTCTCTGTCTAGGCAGATTGTTCATTCCATCGTATCTTTGTAAGTTCTTGACGTCATTTAAACACATGTCTAATTTTCCCGACACAACCCATGCTAAAATTTGTGGAAAACTAAAATACAGTCATAATTAACAACTACACCAACAAAATATGCCTTGATCAAACAACATCTCTACCCTCACCGACTGAAACAACCACAACAGTTTGTACATTTTTGCGCATCTGGTATACCCTCCTTTACAAAGGTATGTCAAAGGTCTTTTCCAGCAGGTAAAGTGCCTACTGCAAAGCTCTAATTCAGAAGAAAACTGTGTCTGATGCAAGTTAGAACTAGAATTATCACAAAACACACAACTTATGGACTGTTTTATCTTTCCCGAGTGCCATGCCATGGAGCTTGCAAGGAATACGCTTGGAAGACCACACGAATCGAAATCTGCAGGACAACCCCGAGGTGTCAACAAAGAAGCGACTATTTTCTGATCATCCAGAGTGTGTGTTTGACCAAAACCAGAGTACAGAGTACAGGAATGCCGTACAGGAGCCGCCGAACTGTTGCAATACACCTGAGATGTATGTTAAATAGCAGTTCTCGTGCAGGATGATTGTTTTTAAGGCACCAATTATGAAACGGAAGAGCTGATTTAGCCGTTAACTTTTGGTCCGTCTGAATACATTCTGGGACCACGCTGATTTTTCGTTAGTCTTCCCATCTGTACTGTACTTGGCTGATCTGCTGCAACCACTACGAACAAATTCTTCGCCCGCGACTCCGAGTGTTAAGAAAGTACGCGAGTTCTACGCACTCCTAGTACAGTACACTGTCAGAAGTTTTATAACAGACAACACAAAGATGCGCGGTTTCAACAGACAACAAATGGGATGTAATCTATTGTCGTGACAAACGTTATGCATGAAATGTTATGCACAAAAGCATTGCCAGGAAGAGCCGAAACACGCCAAAAAAGCATCTGCTGAATTTTCCGATATCATGACGAACAAAATAAAAATCTGTTTTTTTGTTTTTTGCGGTTTTCGCCTCTTCCTGCTAATGCCTGTTATGCATAACATTTCATGCATAACGTTTATGGCGACACAAGATTACATCCCAAGTGTTGTCTGTTCAAATATCGCATCCTTGTGTTATTTGTTATGAAACTTCTGACAGTGTATAAGTCCCTGTTTTTTGCTCACTAGTGTCTGGTCTCCTCTAGATGGCGTTTGGCTTCTCCCTAATCCGGCCTCCCGACCAGATCTCGTCAGCACTTACGACGAAAGACCAGATATCGCCGAGTCCAAACGGGTAATAACAGTAGGGAGCAGTCACCAATGAACCCAAACCGCCTAATACCAGAGACCGGCGGTGATTTCTCAAGTAGCAAAGAACACGGCTAGAGCTATATAATGCTCGCTTGTGCCAACTGGGTAGTATACGAGACGGGTTAAGCCCTATGCCATCCAACGACCCTCTGGGCGTCCTTCTTTCCAAACCTCAAATACCAATACGAAAGTGCTCGACTGTTTCCTGGTTTCGAATCATTCATTATACAGTCTTACATAAATCGTTCCTGAGAGGTTATGCACCTTTCCTGGATTCATTATTTACTATCAGCCATTCTAGCATTCACTGTAAAAGGTTTCCCCGAGTTAGGATTGAAGTTAACTGCCGTATTTGCTACTGGGATTAATCTTATCTCTCCTAACAAAAGGTTATTCATAACATAAGATTATCTTTTTAGAGACAAGATTAATCCCAGTAAATAAATATTTCAAGATTTTTTTTAGTGTTGTTTACCTTCCTATTTTACCGTCGCTCTAACCGACACCTTGGGACTTCATGTACCACTCTAGAAACTTTAAGTTCTTCCTCCCGCCACGACGCCGTAACTCCCTGCCTAATACACCAGGCGCATTCAAGCACACTCGCGTTTTTTGTCACCTATCTACCACGTTCCCATTTTTGCACCAAGCCCTTACTCCTCCGTGCTCTTTTGACCGCTTTCTGACCAAGCCCTTTGTCCTTTCTGGCCAGGCCTGCGAAGAAAGAAGACTGGCAACTCCGAGGTGAGAGGACCAGAGGGACGAGGCCAGACTCCTCTCTCGGAAAAACAGCCAAATTCGCAGAAAGGAGGGAGGACTTCAGTTGAGAAAGAGGCCTTCGAGTTCTCATAGAGCGTAAGGACGGTTGGTCCAGGTGGAGAGACACAAGATGGAATTCAGATTGTCTCTATGAGCTTGTTCCACCCTCCTACCAATAGTAACTATTTTCGTTCCAACCTCGTGAAAAGTTACAGCGCTGACCGTTCAAACCTTCTCGAAATAGTAACTATTTGCTTACCACGCTCGGCAGCGTAGCTAGCGTGGTAGCTACGACCTCTATGATGTGATTAGCCCGATCAGCCCGCGGCACGATATTTTGCCGAAAATCCGACATTGTGTTCCAGACTTGACGCCAAGTAGCCAGGATCCGGACGTCATGCGTAGTATCTACGGTAAGTAGGGCGGAACACGCTCTATATCTCATACTACCCGCCGGCGGATGCGAGGGTATCAACACAGTACTCTCCTTCTTTTAAGTATGGTCACTTTTCTGCTATTCGCTGCCACCGTGCACTAAAAACTGAACCAGCACTGGCACTTAAGGCCAATGACCACTTCATGAAGCCCAACAGCTAAAAACAGGTTAAACGCACAACTGATCCGGCGCTTGCATAGGGCTCCTTACTCTGAGATGCCAGCAATCCAAGAGGCCAGGGGAGGCATAAGCTCTTTTAACAGTTCTCACACACGATAGTCGCGGAAAGATTCCCTGCCTTAATTCTCATCAACATCGTCAGTTCCATATGGAATATTTTAGGTTGCGTTGCACCGAGTTGTTATCAATTACGATCGTTTCGATTCTGCTACAACTTTCGCTCCACCACCCAGTGTGACAAGAGCTTTAGCTCCTCCTCTGATCATTGTCGTTCCAAAAGCGTTACGATCGTTACAGTTTACTTATGAGGGTCGGTATCTTCATAAGTGATAATAACTCTCTGATCAGCAGGAATCACCCGCACTATTATTATTTAGCTGGCTCCTCCTCTTATCATCACAACTTGTAATAGCTCCGTGGAACACAACCTCAGATTTGTTTAGCTTTCCGGACCGGAACTGATGAAAGAGCTGAAAACACGGCATGAAAATCCTCCGTATGCCCACTCCTTAAAAGAGCAGTACAAAGGATCCTCACCATCTCCGTATGCTTATGCGCCGGTGTTTTTTACTACAGAGTTGAGTTTCACAATTCGCGGCCAACCCGCGGTTTATTAGTTCATCTGGCGTCGCATAGACGAGTCTGAAGGTTGTATGATTCTGAACTGTTGGATCGGTCGTCTCGGGCCGACGATTACCGACTGACTTGACACTTTGTCCCGAGGCGTCTGGTGTTGGTCTGGCGGCGTTAAGACCACGATCATGCTCTGAACCTGCTCTTCGGCGGGCCTGATGTTAACATAGTTTGGAAGGCGAACTTGCTTCTCCTGTACTGGTAGTTCGACGTTCAATCGCCCTAAAAGAAGACACAGTTAGAAAGTACCGTGATGAAATGAAAGTTAATGATCAAATCGACTTTCGTGGTTACACAACCTAATTTACGATAGTTCTCCACACAAAATTGTAACAGGCGTTGTAATATCTTGTAAATGCACTTAACAATCAATTACGTTCGTTTCGAATTTTCACGAACTTACTTTTTCTATATGAATGAATGAATGATTTATTTGCACATTAAAGCCATCCGGCCATGATGCAACAAAACGAAACAAAAAGTGAACAATCTTACATGCGCATATACACACTAAAACACTCTTAATATTTTAACTTACACTGAATACTTTATTAGCACTAAAAACACAATTTCTCCATCAGAAGAAATCTTTTCGGTGTTTAAAAGCTAACCTGAGGAACTTCCCAATAATTATTATTTCTTTACAATCTTTACTTCCCATCATTTTAATAATCCATTTCTTATCAGTTCCCCCCACCCCGAAAATCTCCTCCCTTAGCCCCCCCCCCCGTAACTCTCTACAATCACACAAAAGGTGGCATATATCCTCGTTCGTATCTGACGTCATTTGTAGCAAAGCTGGGGTAATCGTTCTGTCGCTTTCGGAGTTTTGTGGGAGGGAGAATGGACTCATTCACTAACGGGCTGATTCGGTTTTCATTATTTAACATACTATCGACTACATCACGTACGTTTTATGTGTACCTTTTATCAAGAACAAATAATCAGATAGAACTCCCGTCTTTGGTCCCATGCAGCGACTATGGATACCCCGACAAAACTAAGGCGGAGCTAGAGGTACATGTTCTAGCTTTGATTTGATACCCGTCTACAGTTATGTTCATAACAATCATTCTTATCGACTGGTAATCGTTTCTCCCCAATTTTCCTCAATACCAATCAACCTTCGTAGCTTAGAATAAATGCTGCGACGGCTACCTTCGAGGATATCATGGGTGACGGGACAATCTTTGTGTGCAAGCAGGAGGGATTTGAGCTGTGCGACTTCGTGCCTCAGGGACGCAGCTTCCTCTTTCGCTCGCCGGCTTTCCAGTACTAGCAGCTCGTTGGATTTCTTCATCTCCACCATTTGTTGTTTCCGTTTTAATCGAGAACGCTGCGCAGCGGCTCTGCAAAAGATAATGCTGCACGAGGCTGATACACGACACAAAAATATTAATGAACTGGCCAACTGTTGGAATAATAGAGCATCTGTTCACCAGTGAGGTCTACCCTCAAATTTGAGACAGCATTCATATAAGTAAGTAAGTAAGTAATTTGCTATGTTACGAGATTTTCAGGTTCAGGTTCTTTAATTTTCTAAAATACTTTGTGACAATATATCTTGATCACTGGGGGCCGGCAGGGATACGAGCTCGTTAGCTCGGCCCCATTTTAAACACTGACTATATATAGATAATGTAAATGAGTCATTCTTCTGTAAATACGGACACAAAAGAAAGAAAGACTCGTTCCATTCCGTACACTTACACACGCCATACCAAACTCTGCACACGAAAAATAAAAATAAAAAATAACACCAAGTTGTGGCCTAAGCTGAAGGAATGCTAACTTTTACTACGACAAAATTAATAACCAATAATTAAGGGTTGGGATTTACCGAGATAACGTAAACCGACATAAACAGAGCTATTGGAGTTTGGATACCCATATTACCCATAGCATTTTGTTTTTCCCAGCTTATTTATCTCTTCAGGCTTTCTGTTAACTGCTGTTTTCACCCAATGTCAGGCTTTGAATATATTTCATTAAAGCTAACTGAAAAGGGAGCTGTTTTTACATCTGATATTTGAATACACTGACATATTTCGACTAATCTAAGGGATTTTGTGGGTTTTTTTTTTCCGGGGCTCTAGTAATAATAGATATTCCTTCAGCCCAATCTGACTGCAAATAATATTCAGAGTGTCCGCTATTTGCACGACAAACCAAAATTCCTCCAGACGCGGAGAATTTAAATTTCAACAAAAGACTTGCAATTCCTGTGACAGATTTCGGCAGATATTTTAAACGTAGAGGGACAAGCACATAGGGGCACCCCAAATCCGAAGAATAAGTTCATTTGATGAAAACGACTATCTGTGGATAACGGACAAACGAAGTAACACATTTTTTTCAGGCCTATTTAAGTAAATAGGTGCAGAGTAGCTAGACTGTCGGATCTCAGTCCTAATCGGTTAAGCTTTAAAAGAGTCTTGGCTGACACAGATACCTTAAATATTCAACTTTACAGTAACCGAGAAGGAGCTTTGCCTAGTGGCGTTCAACGCGGTTGATGGTGACATCCAAAACACACATAACCATTAGCACAAACCATGCAGCCAGAGCAAAACAACACTAGGTTTAATTAGTGTTATTTTGTTACTGGTGTTATTTTGCTCTGCATGCAGCAGAGGTGGCTTTTTGCTCTGGCCGATCGACAGTGAAGTATCTAACCGGTTTTTCATAGTTTCAACCGACTTCCTAAGGACTCCGAAATTCGACCATTATTCATGTCATTTCCATTTCTTTCTTACAGGGCCTAGATCTTTTTTTCTTTTCTTTATTTTGTTTTCGAATGCAGATTTACTAATCTTTACGTGTTCCTGTCAGCAGGGGCGTCGCTGGTCAAAATTCGAGGGGGGGGGGGGGGCAGGGCGCCTGCCGGCAACTATTCAGACTAGTTGGAAACAACAGCCAAGAAACACAGCATCGCCTGCTGGAACCTTTGATCTGTAATAACAAGAATTTCCTAACGCAATAGCCCACCCCACAGCAGTTTCTAATGACTGTATATCAGACAGAATAAAAATGAGCGCCACAGGCGAAATTTTGTAAGTAGGCTATGACTTTTTTCGGGCAAAACATTACTTCCCCCAGTGAAATCTAGACTTTAAGGTGACCCAAGCCCCGAAATTCCAAGCCTAAAACACGAATGAAATGACGCGAGCTTCCAGTAAATAGAGCCTACTACAAAAGGCGCCGCCGGCAAAATTACTTTGTGAAATCCTGTATGATCAGAATACGTCTTTTCGGATCCAAATTGGAATTAAGGGCCACCTAGCACGGATCTGCCCGTCTGTCTTTGTTGATGACGAGTCCAGAAAATGTGAGACTTTGAGCTGGAAGTTGGTAATGTGCTTCAGTTTGACCCTTTCCGAGAAAGAAGTACTGATCATCCGGAAAAAAAAAACGTGAAACAGAGCAGACATTCCGAGTTTCCAATTAAACAAGACCAAAGGTTTCGATGGGATCCCAAAAATTTGATCCAGACAATTGGGTCTTGTCTTCACCAGACTCTTTGAACATTTTTACTATTAAATTCAGAAACAGGTTAAGGCCAAAAAGCTAATCATCTGAGAAGACACAATTTCAGATATGGATTCAGCATGTTTGTGTTTACCCCTATAAGTCATATCTGTTTTGACTAAAACTTCCTGCCTTACTTCTGCCAATTTAACGGTTTTGGCCGAATTCCGGAACTGCCTGTCCGCCAAAATAAAAGAAATCTTAAAAAACGAACTAAGCGTATTTTCTTTCCACGATATCGAACATCTAATCAACTTCAAATTAAAATTTAACTTATAACAAAATTTTCAGGTTCCAGCTAGATTCCGGGCGAACTATATGTCCCGGTAAAAAATGACTGTCATACACGGATTCAGCATCTCTTCTTACCAGGGGCGTCGCAAGGGGGGGGTGCAGCACCCCCCCACCTTTTTGAGATTCGGTAAAATTTTGGGCCGGAGGCCCAAAAGTTTACTAAAATTGTTCGGTATTTTTTCGATTTACGGCGATTCGGTAGATATATACAGACTCCTAAATAGGCTATCTGTACAAATCTCTTCGGTATAATGATCGGGATTCGGTATAGTTGCCAGTATTCGTTAGTTATCACGAATTTGGTGAGAGAATTACTGAAATCATTGGGTAATTTTTCAATGCCGAAACTATTCGGTATATTTATGGAGATTCCGCAGTTACACAGACTCCCGAATAAGCTGTTGGTTCAGAATTATTCGGTGTCATGATTGGGATTCGGTAATTAATTAAGTGTAATTACCAGGACTCGGAAGTTAACCACGAATCCTGACTTTGTTCCAGTTTCGACGAAAGTATACCGAATATGAATATTGTTCGGTAGTCTTTCGATACCGAAACAATTCGGTATACTAACCGGGATACGGTGGTTATACAGAATCCCGAACACGCTATCGGTCTAAACTTATTCGGTATAATAACTGAGATTCGGTAACTTATTCGTTGTAATTGCCAGGATCCGGAAGTTACCACGAACCTCAAAATTCAGAAGAGGTCGAGTGAAGCACTTGTCGCAGACAAAATTGATGATCTGTGATATCATCGATAGTCCTTACTTTTATTTCGGATCCCAAAAAGAAAATCTGATCATAAATATTTCGAAAATTCCGCCTGCAGCACTTTTCGTAATGTTCTCTATTTTGTGGAAGGGCGCGTCATTTGACGGGGGTTTTAAGCCAGTTTTAGGATTGAGATTTCGAAACATTAAAAGCTAGAATTTGAATGGAAATTAAATTTGGCAGGAAAAAGCAAAAAAAAATGTCGCCTGCGGCGCTCACTTTATGTTATCATAGGTAGTATATTGACTAGACTACAGTTGCTGCTGCTGCCGGAACGTCGCTCCATCCGTTTTCTAGAACTTCTTAAGAGTCTCGGTATTTCGTCAACGGTAAATGATAGAATTTGTAATAGAAGCAATTAAATTTTAGCCTACAAAAACAAAACAAAATGGATTTCGAAAATTTTCGCCTGCGGCGCTCGATTTCATTTTCTGTTGGCTATAATAGATAGTAGCTGTTACTGCAATCATGCCCGGCAACGTATTCTCTATGTGGGCTTCGCCAAAACGGCGCCTAATAGTTGGCTTATCGTCGTTCATGCTGCCTTTTATTGTTACTCTTCCTACGTAATCGTTTCTGTTCCATAATTTAAAGCTCGAATTCTTAGTTCTAGGATTCGGTAAAATTTTTGAAAGATTCGGTAAAATTTTGGCTCTGCACCCCCCCACCGAAAATGCACTTGCGACGCCCCTGCTTCTTACCCCTACATCGGATATCTAATCAACTACAAACAACAATTTTCCGGTTTTTGCCGGATTGCGGCCGAACTACTTGCCCAGCGAGAAAATGGTTTTCACCATCGTGTTCATCATGTCTTCTTACTCCTAAATCGAACATCCAATAACTTCACATAAAACTTTTACTTTTAACAAACTTTCCGGTTTTGGTCAGATTCCGGGCGAACTACTTGTCTGGCAACAAAATGGTTTTCACCATCGTGTTCAGCATGTCTTCTTACCCCATAATCGACTGTTCCATTAGCTGTTTAAAAATATTTTACTTGCCCCTTAATTTCAACCCCCACCCCTAAATATGGGGCTACAAAGCCCATCTACGAACTCGACCTTACTCTTGACCCAAAGAATCCCCACACCAAGTTTCATCAAAATGTCTCATTCCCTTCGAGCGTTATCGTGCTTACAGACGGACGGACGGACAACTTTTGCGCTGTCATAGGTATCCCTCCACTTACGTTTTGGGATTCCCAAAAACAAAATAAAAATCAAATGACATATTGCAACAATCAGGCCCGTCATTACACCGTCGTTAATTGCTCACGAAGCCGATTTCTTTTTAAACGACGCACTAACTAGAAACTAACAAATTCTTAAATTGTACTCCACAAGCAACTAATTCATGTTTTAACATGAATTAAGAGATACTGGTAGATAACATATCGTGTTAAAATTGTCAATCTGGCAAGCTCGAAACATGCTGCTGAGAATCCTATTCCTGAAGTCTCAAACGCTCGAGAACCCAGAACGGCCTAGGTCCGAGCCCTGAACTAGGCTTACTGACTTTTTCGGCGCAATCCAGCCCCCACTGAGCTTTCCTAGGTGAGCGCCCCTTTAGCTGAACTTTTGTGCTCGGGCACTCTGCGAGCGTCCAGTTTAGCTAAAAAAAAAAATTGGTCTGGCGCTCTGCGAGCGCCCAGATTAGCCTTTTATTCGCCCATGCTGGTCAGTTGCTTCATAATTTATGTAACTCTTTGTTAAACTTGTATGTTTAAAGTTTAACTGAAAAGCTAATTTATTTTGTACCCTTTAACTGAATACACTGCATAATTTGGATTGTGTACAGAGTTTTTTTTTATTTTGACTATTCTCTAAAATGACAGTCAGAATCTCTACTACCGTCCGCACAACGGAAAACTCTATTATGACGTGGAAAATTCAATCTCAATAGAAAAGTGGCTTTTCAGTGCCCATTGGTGAGCTCGGTGATCACTGCTCACTGCGTGGACAATCATTTTTCATAAATCGCTTTCGTCAAGCATAAACACAGGTACAAGCGCATACTGGCACCACAAATCCAAGAGGGAAATTCCACTATATCACCATCGATTATTCATGAATAACGGAGCAACGAAGAAACGCATTTTCATCGGGTCTTCAAGTCTCTTTAAGTGAATAAGTAATGGGTAACTAGATTGTTTCATCTCAGCCCGTTCAGTTAAACTTTAACACAAAAAGTGACAGTCAGAGCAAAATAACAGCAGTGTTAGTAGTAGCGCCAAAAACTATGCTTTCCATTCTACACAATCAGGCCATATTTCTAGCGCCCCCACTACGCCTGTGGCGGTTAAAGCGAGACAAACTTTCGAGTTCAGAAAATGCTAGTAAAGCTAAGCTGCGGTCTGTACACAAAGAAGAAACAGGGGAGGTTGTATCTTTTTTTGCTATGTCCCGAATTTTAAGTTATTGGAGCCATCGCTAGTGCACGACTGATTGAGTCTCAGTAGGACGTTCTCGATCACCAAATATATCCGGGCATCTGTGCTGCGGGAGAGTTTCAACTAAAAAAGGACGAGAATCATCCGACAGAAAAGTGAACACCTGAAAAGGATACAAACTTTCCTTTGCGTAACCTAATGGTTTGTTTTCATCTCAATCAGGAACCCCAAAGCAAAAACACTGTTTTTATCTTTTTCCGGACAAGAACAACTTTTACGACAAAAGTCTGGTTAAAGACAAATCTCATCCGCCTCCACCGCCGGCAGTATTTACTCCTATTATGAGTGGTAATACACCATATTTGGAGAACTCAATTTTGCTATCTCAGATTTAGGACGAATTTTTTACAGTGTAGTGGTACTAGTGTCGCTGATATTTGAGCGTGTGTCACTTCTAAGTCTTGGCGCTATTCCCGAGTGTTGTTTTACTCTGCGACTGTATATCTAAGCCGCGTTAGAAACACTAACAGTAATCTAATATTGTCGACGACCATCCTTAGATGGCGTTTTATTGAACTATGGTTTAGCGCTACTGTTGCTTAATTTAAAAGCTGTAGTCGTAGCTCGACAAAACAGTCGGATAACATCCCTAATTCCCGACGTTTCTTCTCTGTCGAAATTACAGCGCGGATATGAGAACCGTTCGTCTGTTCCACTTCGAAATTTAGTTTAATTACCATGTGTCTTTTATTTCAAATAAAATATAACACCGCTCTTGTTAATAACATCCACGAACCGCTAAATTAAATAGTAATAATAATAATAATAGTACAATGCAATTAAAAAAGGTCATTGGTCTCCTCAGTCAACGAATAAAACACTTTTCATCATACATTTTTTCAGCGTAGGCTAGGTCGTCCAGATAATTTGTGAAGCCCTTCGGGGCCGTCGGGCGAAACACAGAAGAAATAGAATTTTGTATGCTTTTGTCCAGCGTCGGTCGACTCGTCGGCACATCGGGTTCTTTTTATACGCAAGAAATAGAATCCTGCAAACATTTGTCGGGCAAAACAAGGAAGAAAACAAACCATGCATGCTTTTTGTCGGGCCTCGGTATTCTCTACGGCATATCGGGTTCTTTTTGTACATAAGGAAGAAAGAAGAAATCAAACTTGTATGCTTTTGTCGGCCGTCGTCGACATCTCGGGTTCTTTTCATACGCAAGAAATAAAATCCTGCCAATATTTGTCGGGCAAAACACGGAAGAAATCGAGTTCGGCGTGCTTTTGTCGTGCCTCGGTGTTGTCGTCGGCACATCTGGTTCTTTTTATACATAAGGAATACAGAAGAAATACAATTGTGTATGCTTTGTTGGGCATTGTTCCACTCGTCGGCACATCGGGTTCTATTTATACGTAAGAAATCAAATGCTGCAGCTTTATCGGGCACAACGGGTTAATTTTTACACGTCAGAAATCAACTTCTGTACAATACAGTCGCGCCAAACACAAAAGAAATCAGATGCTGTATGGTTTTCGGGGCGTCGGTATTCTCGTCGGCACAGTGGGTTCTTTTTACACGTAAGAAATCAAATTCTGTAAACCTTTATCGGGCGCATCCCGAAAGTTTTAAGTTTCGTCGGCACTTCGGCTTCTATTTACATGTAAGAAATCGAATTCTGAATGCTTTTGTCGAGCGTCGGTGATCTTTCGGCATATTGGGTTCTTTTTATACTTAATAAATCAAATACTGCAAACATTGTCGGTCGCAAATTTTTACAGAAAAAATACAGATTAAAAAAATTTCGCATGCAGCGCTTAGTTCAAATTAGTCTGAGTATAATCGTTGCGAGCTTCGCTGTTTAGGTGAAGCTGAAACGAGAAGGCGAATGTGTGAATTTAGATATATGAATTTACAGACAATCTCAACTGATGTATTAAAATTAGTTTTACACAAAATTTCGCCTGCGGCGCATTTTGTAGTATTCCCTGTTTGGAAGATCGGTGTTTCATTTAATTGGCGTTTTAGGATTGACATTCTTGGGGGATTGAACACATCAAAAGCTAGAACTTGTATGGTAGATATAGCAAAATGTTTCCGGACGAAAGGCAGAATACAACAAATTTCGCCTGCGGCGCTTACTTTAACTTGTTCTGGGTACAGTCGTTGGAAGCTTCGCTTTTCATCGAAAGCTGAAATAGACTTTAGTAGATAAAATTAGATCAAAGGAATAGCCTCAACTTATGCGTTACAATTAGTTTTACACAAAATTTAGACTGCGGCGCGCATTTTGTAGCATTTTCTGCAGTCTGTAGTTTTAGTGATTTGTAGTATTCTCTGTAGCATCGCCGTTTCATTTAGTTGGCGTTTTAGGATGGACATCTGGGTTTGAAACACGTTAAAAGCTAGAAATTGTATGGTAGGTATAGAACAAAAAAATCGGAAAAAAGACAGATTTAAAACATTTCGCCTGCGGCACTTAGTTTAACTTGTTCTGGGTACAGTCGTCAGAAGCTTCGCTTTTTAGCGAAAGTTGAAATGAAAAGCCAAATATGTGAACTTTAAAACACGAAACACGAAGGAATATCTTCAAATGATGTATTACAGTTAGTTTTACATCGGTTCTATTTTATGCTAGTGGGGTATGAAGCGGCAACGGCGCATTTTGTCGACACATATTTTAGTCCGTCGGCACAAACGGGACATCCCCCCCCCCCCCCAAAGGTAAAAGGCTAGTGACGCCCCTGTATATATATATATATATTTATATAAATTATGTATATACTTTTTATTCAAACAATGTTTACAACGGATACGTCAGCTACGATTCTTCATCAGCGATATTTCGGCCGTTCTTGGCAAGGGTCCTCGTCAGGCTGTCAATCCTCTGGTTCAACTTCGGGGAAACAGAAAAAATTTGAATAAATGTTTCAAAGTCAGTTTGGGCTCAAAGAATATTTATGTATATACGCTTAACATCAGAGGATTAATTAATAAGCTGGTCAATAAAAGACTCGACTATCTTACTTCTGTTTCTTTCGTCACGAAAGATAGCTCTTAGAGCAAATATCCCACTTCTTCTTTCCACAACGGTATATTTAGAGGGGGGGGGGGGGGGGGGGCTAACTATTCGAAATCGATCAACTTACCGGTTCCTTTCCAAAGAAGCTCGTTTCTTTTCGTCGGGGTCCTCATCTGACAACGTTGCCCCGCTTCTTCTTCTTTTCTTCGTACTCGAACTTTCCGAGGGTAGGCAGTTTGTTGTCACGGAAAAGTGCCGTCCAGAATTATTCATAAACAGCTGTGCGGAGTTCAAATTGAAGACATCCTCAGAGGGGTCCTTTCGAAGAATTTGCCTCAGTTTCTAGAATAAACAAGATCAAGGTTTCGACGCGATCCCAAAGGAACACGTAAGACAATATAACATAGTATGTCGTCTTTGGAAAGTTAATCGGAACTAATTTAAGCGACATAAAATCGCGTCAAAAATCGAAAACTTGTTTTTTTTGTTAGACTTGCACGTTGAGAACTTGTATAATCACGATTAGCGAACGAGAATCTGCCGAAAAACTTGCCAAGTGATATATAGACGAATGCAGGGGCATCACTGTGGGGGGAGGACTCCCCCCCCCCCAAAGGTCGTGAAGAAGTACTTTTGTCGTGCGAAGTTAGCCTTTCTGGGTACAGTCGTTGGACGCTTCACTCTTTAGCGAAAGCTGAACGAAAAGCCGAATATGTGAATTTGAATATAAAGGAAAATCTCAACTGATGCATTACAATTCATTTTACACCGGTTCTATTGTGTGCTGGAGGGGAATGTACGAAGCGGCAGCGGCGTGTTTTGTCGGCAAATTTTGTAGTCCTTAGGCACAAACTGGACTCCCCCCCCCCAAAGGTCGTGAAGAAGTACTTTTGTTGTGCGAAGTTAGCCTTTCTGGGTACAGTCGTTGGACGCTTCACTCTTTAGCGAAAGCTGAACGAAAAGCCGAATATGTGAATTTGAATATAAAGGAATAATCTCAACTGATGCATTACAATTCATTTTACACCGGTTCTATTGTGTGCTGGAGGGGAATGTACGAAGCGGCAGTGGCGTGTTTTGTCGGCAAATTTTGTAGTCCCTAGGCACAAACTGGACTCCCCCCCCCCAAAGGTCGTGAAGAAGTACTTTTGTCGTGCGAAGTTAGCCTTTCTGGGTACAGTCGTTGGACGCTTCACTCTTTAGCGAAAGCTGAACGAAAAGCCGAATATGTGAATTTGAATATAAAGGAATAATTTCAACTGATGCATTACAATTCATTTTACACCGGTTCTATTGTGTGCTGGAGGGGAATGTACGAAGCGGCAGCGGCATGTTTTGTCGGCAAATTTTGTAGTCCTTAGGCACAAACTGGACCCCCCCCCCCCCCGCAAGGTAAAAGGCTAGTGACGCGCCTGGGCAAATGGATAGTTCTAGACACAGAACTGCTGGACCCCGCAACAGCCTTGCAGGGGATTTAGTCAATGCCAAATCGTTCAATTCACAAATTTGACCTCTTCTTTCACGAAAGTATCAAAGAGATATGGGAGTAGGTCTGCGTAAGAGCGGGTTTGAAAAAAGGAGGAAATAGGCGATGTAATAAGTTGTACGGCAGATTGTCTGCCACTTGATCAGAAAGGGCGGTATACTGATCACATAAATTATTTTCTTTCTTTTCAAACCCACTCTAAAGTATAACTCCTCCGCGTACAACTCTTTGGTCTACGAGGCAGGGTTGTTCCGTCAATATTAAACAGTTGGTAGGACTCCTCATTGTACCCCTATTCCATAGAGGCAGGTGCCTGTGAAAGGTCATATTTTCATTCATATTCGATTATCTGTGTCAACTTTTTACGTGTTTGCCACGACCGTTGGCTCTTACAGCAATAGATCTTATCTTATCTCGTGCAGAAGTGAAAGCCTTTTTTGTGACGTAACATATTAGCTGATACCTCTTTGGCAGAGAGTCCTCCAAGGTCTGGGGTTCTAGCCAATCCGTCTGCAATCCCTAAGGGATCCGTTTTCATATTCCGTATATCCGACAGCGTAACTTCTCGGTCGGACGATGAGTTCGACGACAGTCCGAAAAGGAAGTCCGAGGTGTCGACGACATTCTGATTATCATCTTCCTGGTGAGTAGTCAGTGGATGCTCGACCCCGGGAGGGCAGACAATTACCGATGTCTGCTTCACAAACCGTCTAGAAGAGTTAAAATGAATTAAGCGTTCATTCAAATGTCGGGGGGGGGGGGGTACGATACGGTACTCTATTGTAAAACAAACTATCACAGCATTAAATTACCCAACTTGCCATTTTGGTCAGCTACATCGTAATAAGGTAATTATACATGATAAGGCAGTAATCAAGAAATAACCATTCAAAATAAAGCATTGAACAGTTAAAACATTGTGGGGGATAATTTTTCATTAGTTCAAAATTTCAACGAACGCTGGCGCAAAGCTCTCTCTGTAACGCTTGGTTCTTGCACTGATGAAGTT
The DNA here is from genome assembly GCA_023053575.1 of Branchinecta lynchi. NCBI lineage: Eukaryota > Metazoa > Arthropoda > Branchiopoda > Anostraca > Branchinectidae > Branchinecta > Branchinecta lynchi. The sequence continues at coordinate 6,925,458 of JAKZAP010000004.1, forward strand.
GAGAACCGGAAGTTTTTGTTCTTTAGCTCGACCTTTTGGTGGGCAACGTGGGGCTGGAAATAGTTGCTGAAAATTTGGATGGAAACGCAGATTATTCCCGAACCTGGTACAAAGAGTAACATGTCTGGCTGCTAAGGTTAGGTTAGGAGGCAGAACTCCTTGAGAAGGAGGATATAAGACACTTTGCATAATTCTCAAGGCTCTCTTCTTGATAGTTTCAGGCCTACCAGGCTGATCTACCGTCAGGCTAAAGCGCCATACAGGATAAGCACGACGGTAGGTCGGTCCGATAGGCTTGAAACCATCCATATGAGAGCCTTGAGCATTATCTACTGTCAGAGCAAAGTGCGGAGTACCCGCGTTTCTACTTTTCCCAGGGATTTGCTTCCGGTATTCTCGTGGGTGTTTCTTAGTTTGTTATTTAGTCTTAGTTTCCTATGAGTTGTTTGTTTATACTGCAGATGGCCTTTGAGTTTTTCAATACAGAACATATATACGTCTAGCTTCCTTATCGACTTATAAGCTTCTGAAATCCCACCCTTTCGCCACTGTTTCGTTGTGTACCTGCGACTTTTAGCACTTCGTCGGCCGAGCCGAATTTTGCCAGTTACGCAATGCAAACTTCAATGAAAGGTTCAAAGTCCGTCAACAACTCGTTCACACATAAGGACATGAGAAGCTTCAAAGTTTTTATTTACTTATTTTGGAGACGGTAGGCCATCAGGTCAGATCTCCTGTTTTCGACTTGTTTAATTTTGCTTGTTTTTCCCACTCTTTACACTCTTACTTCAGTTTTCAAATATTCTGCGTCGAGCCACCGCGTCCGAGAGCGGGAAGGTTGGATAGAGTCGACAACCGCTAACATGGAAATCGCTATTGACCTGAAAGAACAAGAAAAGGACACTTACGGACGCGCAGACGTCTTGATTGCTTCGACATTGCCGGTTCCGTTACTCGTTTGCAGCACCGGGGGCTGAGTCACTGTTGGTCTGCTATCTGGCTCAGGTGAAGCATCTTCCCTGATTACGGGTGTGGGGACCAAAAAATCGGTCATCGCGGGGAAGGATGGGCAACTTGAAATTTTCGAGGTATACTTCTGAAGGTGTTCAGACATAACATGAAATATGGGGGTATGAAGAACATCATCGGTCCTCTTGCCAGTGTTTGGCTGAGAAAGAGATTGTCAAAATAAAAACTGGAAGAGTACATGCAGTTGGGCTACAAGAAGAAAGTGTGAAAAGCTTTGAGCCACATGAAATAATATGAAGGTTTTTCTATTGCAATTTTTACAATGACAATTCGCTTTATGTTCCTAAAAAATCCTTCGTTAAGAAGAATAACATCGAAAATGTCAACATAGTCACAGAGATAAAGCCTACTAATATGAGAGTACATAGCAATTTTTCTTAATTTACACAATACTTTGTACGATCTAAATACAGTTTGGTTTCATAAAAACTTTCATCGAAACAAAATGATACTAAAACATACATTATATACAATTTACTCATGTTAAAATGTCAATTGAGTCAATTCGATCAAAAATTTCGCGAGAGTTCTTTGTGGTATAAAAGAACAATGGTAGTGTCACAAATAAGTGCTAGGATTTTCAACCATAAATAAAACAATGCATTTATTCAAGCAATACATAAAACCAAGAACGGACGGACGGAAAGTTTGGATGCAATATTCAAAGTTCCAGAAGATTTTTCGCCCAGCTGTACTACCAACAGGGCAGAAACTGCAGAGCGCTTCGTGGAAAACGAAGATTCACCAGTCCTGTATTGTTGAAGACAGTCCATCTGCGTGCTCCACAACAAGAGGGGAGCACCCTGGTGAGTGGAACTTACTCAGTTTACCACCTCCCCCAGTAACCAGAGTAAAGAGATGTCTCTACAGAGAGCACCCCCAGAGCATTTGAATCGCCAGGTAGCAGGGATTCAACATATAGTCAGTCAACCAACAAGAGAGTCAGAAGAAATGAGAGCTGCAAATTACGCCCCAACCCCAGGATACAGGCCCATGCTTGATGGGTCAGCAGGGCATACTCCAGGGAGCAAAAAGAGAAAAAATGATGATCGTAGCCGAAGCCCAGATGATGAACACATCTGGACCCAACGTCAACGACAGCCAACACCAAAAAAGAATACGCAGCCGGCTAAGGCCCCTTTGGTAGTAGTCCGCGTCCGAACCAGGGACGGAACAAAGTTTGAAACTAAAAGTAGCCAGGCTATTAGAGCTGCAGTATATAGAGCTTTGAAGAAGAATTTTGAGATGAACATCCTTCTTTCAGGAGAGATGGACCTGTACTTCGACGACAATGCGGCAGCCGAGTCATTAACCAGCAAAGGAGACACGTTCCACATTGGAGGAAAAGAAGTCACTGCAACAGCAGTCAAGCGCACAAAAGCCTACAAGTTCGTCATCTATGGGGTTCTCCCAGAGATTACAGACGAAGAGCTAAAGGAGGAACTCATTACGAGCAGCGGCCAAAGTCTTGCGATATCTCAGATTGTGAGACTTCAAACCAAACGAGATGGCACAACCCAACCCAGCAAATCAGTCCTCATAACCAGTGAAGAGGAAATGCCAAGAGAGATCTACCTCTTTGGCAGGCGTATGGCCCACAAGGAATACAAGGCCAAACCAATGCAATGCATGAACTGCCTGATGTACGGCCACCCAACAAATAAGTGTGTTAAACAGGCCCCAACTTGCAGTAGACGTGCAAAAGAAGGGCATGCTTCATCAGCTTGCACAGCAGAATTTACCTTCTGCAGAAATTGCAAGAAGTTTGGCCACACGGCTCTTCAGAAGAACTATTGCTCTGCACACAAAAAGAGAGCAGAAATTGTCAGAAAAGCCAATGATCTCGACATCCCATTTGGAATAGCAGCATCAAAAGTTGCAGAAGAAAACCTACGGAGAACAAGGGAAAACCAACTACAGGGGTAATACAAAACAATGAACGTGGAATCCTACCAGCGCCCAGTCCGGACAAAATGGGACAAACGTACCCACCAGAAGAACTTACGTCGAAGCAGCCCGATTCTCAAGGAACCAGCCTATAGGAAGCTCCCCCTCGGTACCTCCTCAACAAAATGCGTACTGGACACCTCAAGGATCAACACCCCAGCCATCCCGGAGCACAACAAGGCAACAGAGCCAGCAACCAACAACCCACCATACAGAAAACGAGTGGAAGAACGTCGCAACCTACCTCGCAATCACGTACATGATCAACGTGGGAAATCTACCAGACACAACGAAAGCAGTCCTGACTCGACGAGCGATAAACACTCTCTTCGGCCCGGACATCTGGAAGACAGCCTCGGCAGAATTCCAAAAATTGTCTCAGGAAATACGGCTAGCTCCACTAGCAGCGGAAGAAAGAAAACAAGCAGACCATCAGGCAAAAGGAATCGAATCAAAAATTCAGAAAACTCCAAACAGAGAAGCTGATCCAACAAAGGAATCTGTCTAGAACCCCACCAAAAACGACAGAAGGGTATCCAACAGGCCGATTCCTAAAGAAAGAAATGACCAACAGCAAATCCAACTGTCAGCCCGCAAAGACCCGACCGAGTCATGGGCCGCAGATGAAGACATGGAACCTGAGATGAACATCCAGCTAATGGGAAATAACTTAGAATGACGCATATACCACAGCCTGTTGGTAATATAAAATCCAGGTATGAATTTAAAATACTACAGTGGAATACCATATCTCTGGGAAAAGGAAAAATAAATGAATTATGTGACTATTTGTCAAAACAGACAATTGATGTGATATGCCTGCAAGAGACAAATCTAAACAGTATGAGAGTAGTAAAGATACCAGGATTCAAAGTATATAGGAAAGACAGGGAACAACAAGGAAGAAAAGGAGAAGGGGTAGCTGTACTAGTAAATGAGAGTGTGAAACACACCCCGCTAAAACCCAGGCAATATCCTAATGGAGTGGATGTGGTAGGCGTAAAGATCATAAAGCCAGATGAAGGATGGTTGAAAATATGCTCAATGTACAACCCAACTGGAGAAAATGATATACACCAAGTAACAGAAGAAGAGACACTAGGAGGCAAAACCATTATAGTAGGAGACCTCAACGCCCATAGCCCAGTTTGGGAAGACAAGGGATCAACGAATAAAGCAGGAAGAAGTCTAGAGAGATCGCTGCTGAATGCAAATGGTCTAACTATGTACACACCATTTAACATGCCAACCCATTTCGACAGGTCCCGCAACAAATCCTCAACCATAGACCTACAAATTGGCCCGGCAGCACTCAAGGGGAAGGTGACGGTCAAAAAGTCAAGGAGTTACAGACAGACCACATAGGAATCCTTACAACGATCTCTAATCTGCCGATAGAGAAAATCCCACCTACTTATCGCTTTAACAGCAGAAAGGCCGACTGGAAAGCCTTCAAACAAGAATTAGAAGCAGCAGACTACACCGTAGTGCAGGCAAAGCGTAGTGTGGACGAGAAAGCAGAAGAAATAACAAACATCCTTATGATGGCAGCCGAACGGACCATACCAAAGACTTCAAACCAAAAACTCAGGCCCCCAGCTCAAACCCCAAAAGTCTGGTGGACGGAAAGCTGCGCTAAGGCAGTTCAGGAGAAGAAAACCTGTCGCAAGCGCTTCCAACAAAATCCTAACCAGCAGACAGCAGTGGAACTGAGGAGAGCAGAAGCCAAAGTGAAGAAAGAATGCAACCTAGCCAAGAAGAATTCATGGGATAACTTCGCAAGTCAGATGAACTACAACACTGCCCCTTCCAAAATTCATCGTTGCATCAGCAAATTAGAAGGGAGAAACGCTGCTTCGGATGACAGAAAATTCAGCATATCAGTTCGGGGGTCCCCAGTGGAGAAGGACCAGGATAAGGCAGAGATATTTGCCCACCTCTACCAGAAACCAAGGATACCATAAGAGAGAACCAACCCATTTGTATGCACTCTACCCACTAAGTCAGCACATAAAACCACGCTACTGCTTCCCTTCACGATGGGTGAATCGGAGGACGCTATCACAAAATCCAACCAAAACTCCGCGCCAGGCTTTGACGAAATAAGCATAAGATGGGGGGCTGAATCGAGTGAAACATTTAAGCGAAACCTGCTGGAAATTTACAAAGCAGCATAGAAACAACACAAGTTTCCAAGAATCTGGAAAAGAGCAGTCATTCACCCTATCCCAAAACCAGGAAAACCACAAGAAGAAGTGAAGTCATACAGACCCATATCAATATTACCAACTTTAGGGAAAATTCTGGAAAGAATGGTGTACAGGAGAGTCGAATGGTTTGCAGAAACGAATGACATCACCCCAAAATCCCAAACGGGTTTTAGGAAAAGACGCAGTACCATGGATAATCTGACAAGACTGGAGCAGGATGTGAAGATAGCCCTAAAGGAAGGGGAGTATCTCATGGCTGTGCTTTTCGACTACGAGGATGCGTACGGGAACGTGAGACGCAAAAAGCTCCAAGAAACACTGAAATCCAAAGACTTCCCAGAAAATTCACAAGGGACTTCCTAGAAGAAAGAATCATCGAAGTGAAAATCAACCAAGCGAAATCAGCCCAGAAGCAAATCCACGAAGGACTCCCGCAGGGATCCATCCTAAGTCCCCTTCTGTTCATATTGTACATCAGCGAACTCCAAATGAGAAGAAGTCAAACTAATCAAGGGAAGTTTGCGGACGACATCATGATTTGGGAAAGAGGGAAGGACCCAAAAGAACTACGTAACGCAGTCCAACAATCAGTCGATGACGTCATCCAGTTCTCCAAAGCTTTCGGCCTCCCGATTTCAGCGGGGAAATCAAAGGCCATAGTCTTTCATAGTAGGAAGTTGCAAACCCTCCCCGAACTAGACATAGATGGCAGCCGATTAGCCTATGAAGACGAAGTAACTCTACTCGGAGTAACCCTGGAGAAAAGGTTCACCCTATAGAGGCAGGTACACAATATAAGGACAGCGGCAGTAAACAGGATCCAGATGATGGAACGACTGGCCGGAACCAGGTGGGGCTCGGCGCCAAAGACACTTTTGGACTTCTATAAAACATATGTGAGAGGAAAAATTGAATATGCCCTCCAACTTATTGAAGCCGGACCGGAATTCCACATGAAGACACTAGAGACAGTCCAAAACATGGCAATTAGGATCACCCTGAGGCTCCACAAACATACCCCCGTCCAGAAGCTTCACGAGATTTCTGGGCTGCCCACCCTAAGTGAACGAGGGAAAATGCTACGCATAAAGTACTTCACGAAAATCCAGTGCTATGGACAAAAACACGCGGTATACGAAAAGACATTCGGCAATACGGGCCTATAGAGCACCACAAAATCATCATGGTCAAAATTCGTCGCAGAAATCCCTGGTGGAAGGCAATGAAAGCAGAAGCACAGCCATTCTCAGAATCTCCTCCATGGACAATGGCCCAACCCATAGTGCAAGACCAGCTGATCCCGTTGGACAAATCCCACTATTCTACGGATACAATTAACCAAATTTTCAAGTACGCAATGTCGACCTGTCGCCAACCACCTACAAATATACACAGATGGTTCAGTGAAAGGCAAGAAGGCAGGGGCGGCAGCCTGCATTCCCGAGTACAAGTTGAATATTGCCATTCGCCTCCCTGAAGGCACATCCATCCTCACAGCTGAGTTAGCGGCAATCCAAAAATCACTGGAAGTGGTGACCCAAATGCCTCCGGAGTCGAGAGAAGTGGTGATCCTGTCGGACTCCCGATCAGCACTACAACTACTACACAAAATAAACTCGGCAAGTGAAGACACAGACCTCAAGAACATCAGAAATCTCCTTAAACTTCTCGAAGGTCAAAACATCAGCTGCAAGTTTCAACATATCCCGAGCCACAAGGGAATCCATCACAACGAAGAAGCGGACGCCTTGGCTAGTAAAGCAGCGGGCAACCCAGCTCAATCCCAACTGCAAACGATGAGAGACATCATGCGAAACCGTATCTCCTCGAAGAAAATGCAGTTACACCCGTCACCCTTTAAAACACGTCATCAGTACGTCACTTACTACAGGCTTAAGACTGAGACTCTCGTTTTAAACAAAACGCTGTTTGTATGGGTACTCCACAACACTCCAAACTGCAGAACCTGCCATCAGGTGGAAGAAGATGTGCAACATGTTCTATTCGACTGCAAAGGAGACAACCAAACAGCCAAAGTGAGGGCCACGTGCCAGAGACTAAGAATACAACCGTCTTTAAGCGCTATCAACCTAGCACCACTTCGGAAGTCGGAGGAGAAAGAACTTTTCCACCAGATGATCAAGATCCTACAGGAGAGGGAAGCCAGATAGTTCCCGTCTGACCCAGGCAGAGATATGCCCATCGAAGACAAAAAAACGTGCAGACGACGCAGGCCACCGAGCCAAGAAGAGAGGCCGAAAGGGAACGACGCTGACGTCGCTCCCAATGGCTTGATGATTTGGATGATGACAAATAATCCAACAGAATTGGTCCAATGTAGCGACTATGAATACCCCGATGAATACCCCCAAGGTACTTGCTGTGAGGTTTGAGTTGGTACCCGTCTATTTCCCTCTTCGTCGCTGCGCATACCGGATCAAAAATTGTAGGATGCGTGCAGAAGAACCCGGACAGCAGCGATTCAGACCTAACGTCACAATGGTAGACAATCAATCCGCTATAAAGGACGACTCAGACGTCGTCCGTATAATGACATTTCTTCTGGGTGGTTCTGCTGCGATATAGTTGTTTGTAGAGGTAACAATTATGATGTTCTGCGTAGCTCCTACCCTCGCTCGTTTGCATCGGGTAGGGTATGAGAATATAATAATAATTTATTAAAGCCAACAAAGGGCCATACAACAGTATTCATTCTCGCACTTAACTAACAAAATTGACCTTCAAAATTACATACAATAAGATCACTTCTTTTTACCCTTCTACTATTCGCCAAATTACCTCCGATCTAAACTTCCAGTATACACTTGAAATATTTACATACCGACCGAATTACCTGACGATTCGTCGACTTCATAATACCAGGAAACAGTATGGGCATATTCGACACCACATGGTCGTATAACATAGACAGGGAGACGGACGTTCTTGTGATTATTTGTTCTTGACAAAACGAATACGAATACGAATCCTAAGCATCTCCTACGAGTTTATCTTTCTTTCATACGCCCACTTCTGGAATACTGATGCCCTGTGTGGCACTTTGGAATTACTCGTGAACAGTCTGATTCGCTTGACAGGATACAGTTCAGAGCCCTCCTTGTAGTTTCCAAGTCCCCTAAAGTACCTTATATACACCTCTTTAATACTTATAATTTAGAAACCCTGTTGAGACGCCGTGAAAAACTTTCGTTAGTGTTTGGAATTAAAATCTTGAATACACCAGCACTACGTGATATCCTCCCTCTCAGATTTTTGAGTAAGGCCTGAGAGAGTGGTAGCCCAGACAATACCCAAATTGCAGCCACATACAACGACTCGTTACCTAAGAAGTTTTCTTCCCGCTTTCGTCAACCTTTTTAACTCGCATCATTAATCGTATATAGATTTGAATATTTTTGTGTTATGTTTGACAAGTCTTTGTTATATCCAAACTAGTGTAGAACTATCGTTTGTATATAATTAGTGTTAATATAGACGAGAACCACCAAAATCGGCTTGACCGTTGTATCGGTTTTTAAAATAAAATTGAACTGAAGTAAATACGTCAGCTACGATGCTTTGACAGCGATATTTCGGCCCTTCTTGACAAGGGTCTCCGACTCCCCGTCAGGCTTTCGAACGTCAGGTTCATTTCTTCCCCAATGTTGTCCCTGACGTTTTTGGGATAAGTCAGGGACAACATTTTGAGATACTTGTGTATTCTTTTGCTCGGACTAGGTTTTAGACTCGATAAACAGAAATGTGCGGAAGATAGCCTTAAGACAAGCATACTACAACTTAGGCGTACTTGTCGCTCCGTTCTTTGCATTCTAGTAAAGAGAAAAAAGGGTGTTTTATGAGATCAACATTTAATAAAAGCTACTACGGTATAGCAGTCCTTACCTATGACATAGTTACTACACTCGTTTCAACCCGTTACAAGTTGCCACTGGTAACTGTACAAACACTAGCGGTCAATATCAAATTTTTTCAAATAAAAAAGCTGAGCTGACTTGGAAACTTGCAATATATGAGACACGAGAAAATGTGATGAACATTGCGGCTTAGAAGGTGTGTGAGAAATATATGTTTGATTGTCGGACGGTTTTCAACGCAGGAATCGGGATATCTGAAAATTCTTTATTTGTTCGAATCTGTCATGCATAAAAGCTTACACTAGACTGTTCGTGTCTTCTCAAATTACTGATGTAAATCCCGGACAATCAGCTCAACAAAAATCCAACTGTATCACATTTCGAATTATCACTTTTATTCTACGAGAAAGGCGGGCATGTTTTTGCATGAGCAGGAAAATACAAGTAGAGCAGATTTGTGATTAGAAACAGTGCACTATCAGTTTGGAATAAACTTCCACTGAGTGTTAGGGAGGCTGAAAATGTATTTATTTTCAACAGTATATTAAAAAGGTATTTGTTGGGAGGTGATTAGTGTGGCGATAGTGTAGACTCTAGGAGAGATTTGGAGGGGTGAGGGTCGGGGAGGGAGTGGGTAAGCCACTCCCCAGAGAAGGTTGTCAGTGAAAGGTGAACAAAAAAAGACTCTGCATAGGCCAAGAGGCTTCTTAAGAGTGAATGCGTTTTTGTTTTTTTTTTGGGGGGGGGGGGTGAGGGGTTTAAATGTGTAGTTGTTCCTATGTATGGTATACAAGTTAATAAAGATATTGCATCACCAAAAAGAAAAGAAAAATCAGAAGCCCATGCTTACTCATAATAGAAAGCAATAACACACCCACAGCATCACAAACCATATGCAAGAGAATAAGGAGGTTAATCATAAAAATTACCCTGAATCACATTTTATACAAAACAAAATAGGACTCTTGCTCCTTCACAAGCAACAACCTCACTAGGGCACCATTACTAGGCCCCTATGGCCCTTCAGAAAATAAGGACAAAGCTATGCTGCCAATCCAAGATGACGGACATATGTCATAGCAGGACCGCTTGATTACTGTATCATTTCATAAGAATTCAGATTCTGCTGGAAGATGACAATGCAAAGGGAGAAGGAGTATAATAAATATTGAGTACCGTACCTCTGGTATAGTCGGCTGGCTTCCGCTTTCTGTTGCCTTCCTGAACTGTTCATCGAAAGGATTGACGTCTCCAAGCTCGTCAAAAACACCATTTTTCTCAAGCTTTTCCAGGAGCTTTGTTGGTGTTGGTGTTTCATCAACTATAGAAGAAATAATATATATGCAGTGTATGGCACTAAACTACAAAGTTAAATGATGAAACCATCATGGTAACTTGATTTTTCGCCTCTGTATGAAGATTAAGTCGATCTCCTGATGGTCCCCCCTTTCCCACTAAAACCCCCACAACCTATGCCTTTGAAAACTTTAGAAAATACGGAAGTTTTGCAATCTGACTTACCGTCATAAGATTTATTGCTGCAATCTGATTTACCGTGATAACAGTCATTCATACCTTGGTCATTTTTAGAGGGGAGTCTTTTGAAACGGAAATCATACATCTGTAAAAACGTCCAAGCTTGTCGTCTGTGCATTTCTTTTTTTTCTTTTTTTTTAAAGAGGATGACAATTATGAAAGAAATTTCAGCAGATTTTCATAGCCCTGGCCTGTATCAATCTACCCTATTTTCCTGATTTTCGAATAGATTGTACCAAACACTAAGTATAGCCTACCCGTAGTTTGAAATAGCCTGTTCTGAACCGCAGTCCACCTATGCTAAAGGCTAAAAATAATACTAAAAAAACACTTTTGGCACAAGTTATTCAAACTAGGGGGGTACACCCAATGTTTGACACAGTCTATCATAAAATCAGGAACTTCTGGAAGATTGTACTGTTTTGTCCAAGCTTAACATAAGCCTAATAAGCTACAAATTGGCCAGTAGCCTACTTTAGAACTCTTCATATCAGATGCTCGTTTTACGTCAAAAACTGCAGTTAGGATATTCTTGGGAGACCTTCAACCCAAGGCACTATCTTATACTCCTCACTGGGCTGACAAAAAGCTGCCACATCCAGTAATTGCATCTAGGACTGTTTTTGATTTATAGAGACTTTATAGATTGAAAAGTGATCTTGTGGCTAAAAGTTTTCACACTGGAACATTTTTGCTTTTATTACTTCTAGAATTCTCAAGCAACAGTTCTTTCATACAATTTTGCTCTTGACAATATCAAAAGCTCATAGAATCCCAGATGTCACAACTGAAGAGAAAGCACATACAGCATAGCCACGTATACTGCATAGCCTAGTCATGAATTCTAGAAGCAACAGCATAGCCCAAGGCGCCAGCAAGGCCCAGCCTTAGGATTAGGTTAGGCCTGCAACCTGTCTACTAGCCTTATGGTTTGCACAGATAATTACTATAGCCTATAGCCTAGCAATGTTGTATCAGCAGGTGGTCACATGGAGCCTTCTTTCCAATGGCTCGCATTCACTAACTGTATCTGCTGGCGACAATACAAGACAAGGAGGCACTACGTTTTTGCCACCTTTTCTTCCGGCAGAAACAATTACACTGTATGAAGTTTCATAACAGATGGATGCACAGTTTCAACAGATAAACTTGGGATGTAATCTATTATGGTTTAAATTATGCATTAAATTTAATGTATAACAAGCATTAACAGGAAGAGCAGAAAACCACAGAAAAAGTATCTGCTGACTTTTTCAATACCATGACTAAAAACGAAAAAAGTTAACAGATGTTTTTTAGCTATCTTTTGCCTTTTCTTGTATGTATAGAAGTTTAATTTCTAACATAAAAAAAAAAACATAACAGCTAACATAACAGTGCAATCTGTTGAAATTGTATATCCTTGTGTTAGGAATATCTGTTATGAAACTATGTTTAGTTTATGTTTTATGAAGCCTATCTATTATGAAACTTCTGACCAAAGCTTTTTTTTAGCTACAGCACTGGACTCGCAAATGAATTGTTAACATGCAACCAAAAAGAAATGTACCTATTTATTTTTTTATATCACAAGTAAAACCTAGGTCTAACAAGACCAAAGGTTTCGATGGGATCCCAAAAATTCAATATCTGATCCAGACAACTGGGTCTTGTCTTAGCCAGATCCAGTCTTCGCCAGACTCCTTGAACATTTTTATCACTAAAATTCAGAAACAGATTAAGGCCAAATAGCTAATCACCTGAGAAAACCAAGTTCAGATTTGGATTCAGCATGTGTGTTTACCCCTATAAGTCATATCTGTTTTGACGAAAACTTCCTGCCACTTCTGCCAATTTCCCGGTTCCGGCCGAACTCCAGAACTACTTGTCCGGCGAAAAAAGAAAGCTCAAAGACGAAATCAGGGTATCTTCTTTCCCCAGTAATGAACATCTAATCAACTTCAAATAGAAATTTAGCTTATAACAAATTTTCCGATTCCAGCCGGATTCCGGTCGAACTATATGTCCGGGTAAAATACGATTGTCACACAGGGACTCAGCATCTCTTCTTACCCCTAAATCGCTTATCTAATCAACTAGAAATAAAACTTTGACTTCCAACAGTTTTCCGGTTTAGGCCGGATTCCGGACGAACTACATGTCCGGGTAGAAACTTGTTTTCACATAAGTGTTCAGCATGTCTTCTTGCCCTAAATCGAACATCTAATCAACTCCAATTAAACTTTTACTTTCAACAAACTTTCTGGTTTGGGCCGGATTCCGGGCTAAATACTTGTCCATCGAGAAAATAGTTTTCACCATCATCTTCAGCATGTCTTCCTACCCCTAAATCGAACATCTAATCTACTTCAAATAAAACTTTTACTTTCAACAAACTTTCCGGTTTGGGCCGGATTCCGGGCGAAATACTTGTCCGTCGAGAAAATAACTTTCACCATCGTCTACAGCATGTCTTCCTACCCCTAAATCGAACATCTAATCAACGTCAAATAAAACTTTTACTTTCAACAAACTTTCCGGTTTTGGCCGGATTCCGGGCGAACTACTTGTCCGATGACAAAATGGTTTTCACCGTCGTGTTCAGCATGTCTTCTTACCCCATAATCGACTATCACATTAGCTGTTTCAAAATATTTTGTTTGTCCCTTAATTTGAATCCCCTCCCCCACCCCTAAATGTAGAGCTACAAAGCCCATCTACGAACTTGACTGGTCCGACGACCCAACGAACCCTCACACCAAGTTTCATCAAAATATCTCATTCCCTTCGAGAGTTATCGTGCTTACAGACGGACGGACGGACGGACAGACAGACAACTTTTGCGATGTCATAGGTATCCCTCCACTTACGTTTTGGGATCCCAAAAAGTAGGCTAATTAATACTAATTATCTAAAAAAAATCTATTTACTGGTGCCAAGGATAAAAAAAGCCATAAATATACCGTCAAAAATAAAGCCATCGCTAATTCAGTTCAACTCAATACAATTATATTCAAGAATGCCAAAACACGGACAAGCCAACTAGTAGGTTTCGTTTCACATCGACATAATATAACACAGTAAGAACAGATATAAAATTCAGCTGACTACCAGTAAATTTAATTTTATCAGCATATTTCCAGTTAGTCATAACTCTTTAGGCTTTGGAAAGTACAAAATGTAAACAAAAAATGTCAGTACCAGCCAGGTACCAGCACATACCAGGACACAGCATTTTATAACACATCACAATATAATTTCTTTGGATTTCCCTGCAGCTTGCGATGGCACTATCTGAGCGTTTGTTGTGTAAGGTATACAAAAAAGATAAAATGGTTATTAAATTAAACTGAGAGGAAGAAGGTAGAGGGCAAGTAGAAAGTTAACTTTGACCAACCACAGACAGCTAAGCTAAATTAAAAAAAATAGGAGAATTATAATCCAGTGTCTGAAGGCTCCGAATTTTAGAATCAACCAGAAGTAGAGAGTGGCTACCGCAGCCAACTCTAGTACTGCTAGCAGCAGGAAAGACCAAGCAAGTTAAGATTTGACCAAACTGCCAAAGAAAGGCTAATTTGGCAAAGAAAGTAAATGGATAATTTATTGCCTGTAGAGCTACTTTGTTACCTTAGCCTACCTGGAAAGCTCATGCTGGCAGATTTGATTCCTTGCAAAGTTATAATCAGCCAGATATAGTCCTATCCACCCCGTTTCCAGCTAAATCAAGACAACCACAACCAAAACCACTGAAATCAACAAAAATAGACATCGTCATTTTTCTATCTGGCGAAAACTAAGATGCGAGGGGCATCTATCCATGAAAGCCGGTAGCTTAATTTTGCGTATTAAGCCAGCAGATGGCAATCAGGCGCCTAAAAATAAATTTGGAATCGCTCCCAAATTGCCATCTTCTTCACGGTTATCACTAAAAGAAGAAAGAATTTGTTCAATATCTAAATTACAGAAAAGCCAGGTACGTTTCGTGTATCCTGGGTAATCGTACGGTTTTATTTTGTTCTTATTACAGTAGTGATATTCCGTGTGATCCAGAGTCAATCTAGTCCTCTTGTGTCAGCCATTTGTGGTGAGGTGCACGACATCAAGACTGAAGAGTGACGTTTCAGAGATCCGTTAATAGAGTAAATAACTTGTCAAGTGGATTATTAGTTGGGCTTGTGCAGATATCACGGTCAAAAGGCATTTCGGCAGTTACTGTGGTATCTGGCAAGGTACCGTAGTATCAGTAATTGCCAAGAAAGTAATTAGTTGCGTTTTTTGCCTTTCCTCCGTAGGTCGGTTAACCTACCTACTTGCCACTATTGAGCGTTTTGTCGTCTCGCCGGTCGGTTCGACTGAGCTCTAAAAAACGACTTATAAGAAAAATGGCGTCTTCCAGTCGCAGGCGCCTATCTCTCCAATGAGAATTTTGAATTTCGCGCCGTGCCAAGAGTGTAGGTCGGTTGGATGGAGCTCAGACCTCAGTCCACAGGTCGGTTAGCCGACCGACGAAAAAACAGCTTATAAGGATTTAGGTCGGTTAACCGAAGAAAGAAAACGGCTTATAGAGAGAAATCTCGCAAGTCGGTTAACTGGATGACGGCAAAAAACGCAACTATTGAAGATCCAGTCACTGCGGTAACAGATACCACTCTTGTCTGCTAAAATGCAGCTGTCACTGTTCAAGATGTTTGCTAGTGCTCATGGCTGAAATGATGTGATAGTTACACATGAGGGTATCCAACCTCTTACTTAGCCTTAAAACCTTAGAAGGAAACTTCCGCGCAGTCTAAAACAGGTCCTAGGCATTCAGGCAGGATTTCCTGCTTTAAAGTTAACATTTTGTTTCCTTCAAACTGGGATTGCCCCTTTGTGGCCTTTATTTATTTTATTGGAATGGGCCTGTAAGCATTTTTATATTATCTCAGTTTTTGCCTCGAAAATGTCTAAAATGAAATTTACATGCTGTACTGACAGTCTACAGGAGGAAATATGGCTTTTCTCACAGTCATCTGTCCTAACACATTCAAATTCTGTTTTTTTTTTTTTCTGAAGCTGCTTTGAAAAGTATTTTCTGAATTTGTTACTCGTATCTTTTTCTTAAATTTTTGAGTCAATTGCAATAAGGTTAGAATGAAGTAATCTTGTTTGAAAAGAAAAACATGTTTGCTCTTAATAATAATATAAATAAGAGATAAAAATGTTAAGAAAATTCCATGGGCCACCAGACTGGACCACATTACTATTATCAATTTGTAAGTTATTCAGGAACCCTGGTACTTATATGTAGGTTCTTAGTTTCGCTAAGGATCAATTAGCCCCGAGTGCTGACTCTGTCTTAGCCCATTTGTAGTATTTGATTTCGACTTTACTTTGTCTTGGTTACTTTCTTGTGACAGTTAAGAGGAAGGACATTCTCAGCATATAATTCTCCAGATAAACTTATATTAAAGTTGTAAATGTCTTCAAAACCGAATTCGGCAGTGGTAACCATTTGCATCTGATTTGTGGTACTGCTATGTGCTTGTATTTATTATTTCCACCTTAGAGAAAAATTTGTTTTTTGTTGAAGCACTAAGCGATGTTCACCAATCTCACGCTGCCTCCTGAAAAGCCACCTTTGTGTTGAGATAAAAAAAAAATCCACATCATAGTAGAGTTTATGCTGTGGGAATGGCTGCAAATATTGTGAGCGTCATAACTAGAGAGGATAGTGAAAATAAAGATTTCCCTTTGCAGAATCAAAATAAGTCAGTGTATTCAACTAAATGACACAGAAGCTTTTCAGTTAAACTTTAAAAGTGAGAAAATAAAAAAAAAAAAAGTCCAAAACAGAAGATAAACCTTATGGTCTGCCACATCTTCCATAGTGAAAACATTAAATGGAAATTAGATATAACAGATAACAAAATATTAAAACAACAGCAATTTAGCTGGGCCTGAAAATTTCTACAAGTGTAAAATCGTGCAGATTCAGCTACAGTTAAGACAAATATTTATGTAGCTTATTTTTGTAATCGAGTTTCCTTGTTTTTTTTTAGAATAAGCCATGGCCCCACGTAAGGGAAAGGTACAGAAAGAGGAAGTCCAGGTTTCTCTTGGTCCCCAGGTCAGAGATGGAGAGACTGTCTTTGGTGTTGCACACATCTTTGCCAGTTTCAACGACACGTTCGTTCATGTTACTGATCTGTCTGGCAAGTAAGTAACTTGTTACATTGTAGTATTCATTGAGGGAAGAAGGTCTCAGCCTCATATCATTTATGATATTTGTATGTACATTGATTCCCAATAGATTAAAGATGAATGACTTATAAGTTGCCAGGTTTCTATTGGTCCCCAGGTCAGAGATGGAGAGACTGTCTTTGGTGTTGCACACATCTTTGCCAGTTTCAATGACACATTCGTTCATGTTACTGATCTGTCTGGCAAGTAAGTAACTTGTTCCATTGTAGTATTCATTGAGGGAAGAAGGTCTCAGCCTCATATCATTTATGATATTTGTATGTACATTGATTCCCAATAGATTAAAGATGAATGACTTATAAGTTGGAAATACGAAAGTCAAAATCTAAAAAAAAAAGCATGGTCCCCATGATTTCTCTGTGTTATCTTCTGTCGTTTCGTACATCCTACTAGGATTGAGTATTGTGATCTGCTCAGAGGTGTTACTAGCCAACATGGTTGGGGGGGGGGGGCAAGGTATTTACCAACTGGCTGGTCATTTTACTGACTGTTTTTGCAGATGAAAATGACTATTATTTAGAAAAAACGACTATGTTGATGAGAAACCGACTGTTTTAAAAAAAATTAACCGATTCCAAGAAAAAATTGTGCTGCTGACTGCTATTTCTTACTGACTAGCCAACGACATTCTCAGGGGGGGGGCTTCCTCCCCCCCCCCCCCCCCCCTTCCCCTAGTCATGACGCCCCTGGATCTGCTTGAACCCCAAAAGGGTTTAACTCCCTTAGCTTTCTATGATATTGATCCCCGGCTCCTCAACTTCAAAGGGAGTAAGTGGTCCTGATACGGTCATCCCAGTAAAAAAAAAAATCTAGGGTCCTTAGAAACATTTTGCATATTTATTTTTTACTCCTTATTTTTTCCAGGGAAACAATTT
This sequence comes from Branchinecta lynchi, assembly GCA_023053575.1. Lineage (NCBI taxonomy): Eukaryota > Metazoa > Arthropoda > Branchiopoda > Anostraca > Branchinectidae > Branchinecta > Branchinecta lynchi. The sequence continues at coordinate 6,943,149 of JAKZAP010000004.1, forward strand.
GCAGAGTCACTGGTGGCATGAAGGTTAAGGCTGACAGAGATGAAGCTTCTCCATATGCTGCTATGTTGGCTGCCCAGGTAAAAACCTTGCCTTATAAGGGCTGTGATTGTGGCTGTAACATGTAGGAAATCTAGATCTCCCTCACCTTCCATTTGACCTAGATCTTCTCTTACCTCCCAAAGAGTTGTGTTCTATTATTTTATTTTATTTTGTAATCAAAAGGTGGGGCATAATGTGGAGAAACTGATGTTGATGTCAAGGATAGTAGAGATGCTAAACTGCAATTAGTAAATACTAAATCCCAAATATAGTTTTTAGGGTGGAAATAGGAAGCCATGAAATTTAATCATTTATGTAATCAACTCTGCAAATCGAGAGGTATGGCATACTGTGGAGGAACCGGCATTGATGAAGGATAGTTCAGATGTTAAATTGCAAGTAATGACTATTGTGTTTTTCAAAAGTTTAAACTGCGAAAGTTTGGAAAAGCAACTTTCAGTCTTACAAGAGGAATTCATGTTTGCATAAAAAGCAGTACTGTGTAAATTATGTCTATTCGTGCATATTAATGGATATTTTTCTTTCATATTAATACTACTCAAGAAATGCTATTGATGGAAAATTAATAGTAGTCACAGAAATCACTCACAGCTGGAATTTAAAAAAAAATAATCTTTAAGGACGTCGCTGAGAAGTGCAAGCTTCTTGGAATTGCAGCTCTCCACATTAAACTGAGGGCTACTGGTGGCAACAGGACCAAGACCCCAGGACCCGGTGCCCAGTCTGCTCTCCGTGCTCTTGCCCGTTCAGGTTAGTCCTTTTCTTTTTTCAACCAATACCATTGAATCAAATCATAGTCTTCTATTACATGGTGGGTGTGTGAGCCTCGCAGCTCAGCTTGGATATGTTTAAAGCTGGGACTAACGTAGTTTGAAGAATACTTATTAAACATTATACCATCACGTTTACAGAGGAACGACTCGTTTATATTATCTACATATAGTCAGGGTTTGGAATGGGGTCAAGTTAATGAGCTCATGTCCCTGTCCCCTAAAGAACCTGAACCACTGGAGGATGGGTCCCCTAACTCTTGATCCTCGAGTCATGCTCATAGGCTTTTGGCCTAGCAAACCACCCAGGTGTATCAATCTCGAAATGGATTTTGGGCATGAGTAGGGAAAAAAATGACTAGTAGTTAAAGATCAGGTGTTTCCCAAAAACTAAAAGATTAAGTATCGAGAGAAGAAGAAAAAAGTTTCACCACCGCTACTGGCAGCTTTGGTGCATTGACGAGTCCGCAAATCGAAGTGGATAAATGAATAATTTATAACGCACTGCCCCAGGGCAAGTACCGTGAAAGAAAAAGACAACACTAAGAAAAACAGAGACAACTTCAAAGATATTTACTCACAAATGATAATTAAGCTAATCGTATGAGAAAAATTTAAACGGCTAATCCGAGGAGTTAACTTTTAGGACAGATTTTAGTTCAATGGGTTCTAACGTCAAACCGCACAAAATTAACCCTCGATGTATAACAAGAAAGAATAACAGGTGCTGATATCTTACTTTCGTTCTTAAACGGATGCATGAGTGCTGTGAAACTGTCAATTAGCTATAGCTGCGACCGTTTCAGATTAATTCCAATCTGGGACTCAATTCAGTATCGGTTAATTTCTTTCTAGGTATGAAGATCGGCCGTATTGAGGACGTGACACCCATTCCATCCGACTCCACCAGGAGGAAGGGAGGTCGCCGTGGTCGTCGTCTATAAATTCGATTCTCGGGACTCGTCCTTGTCTATTTTATATTTCCTATGAAATGAATAAAGCCGTGTCCCTCCATCGAAAACTCAATTTGTCGGTGTTAGATGTTGATGCGGCTGTATTTGTATTCTGTCACGAGCCTGTATGTCTGCGTTATAATGAAAAATTCTAAACCGAATAAAAAAGCCAATTCCGTAAAGTTCTATTGGATCCCCCCCCCCCATTCCCTCGAAATAGCACGCCGTGCCACTAACCGATATTCTTCCTTTTTTATGGAATTCGATATAAAACATATATTTCAGTTTTATAACACATTGTGTGATAAGTTCGATCATGAAAGGATTCGAATCGTACCATTCCGAATCCAACATTTGATGCTGAGGATTCGAATCCGACTTTCATAAAAATCTAGTCATGTAAACTGCATAGGTGACAGTTTAAAGAACAGAGTAGACAAACAAGCACTGATGCCTAAACCAAATGAGTTAATTGGACCGTGTAAACCATATGTCTAGGTTTCCATGTGTGCTTGTTGTAGTATGGGTTTCTTCTCGGTAATAAGGAATGGAGTTGGGGCTCGCAATACCCCTGACGCAAAAGATCAACGAAGAAAAGGACGAAAATCACAGTTTACAAAAAGTTGGTTAGATATAGGAACTGGAGGGTTATTCATAAAACTCGAGGTTTGGAATCCAAATTCAGCACGACAAGCAGAAGCTTCGAATCCTGCCAAAAGGGCGATTCGGATTAGGCCATCTTATGTTTCCAGAAGCCTCGCCGCCGAAAGTAATACAAGGACGGAGCCTTTTTCGTTGAGGGACTTAGGACTACCCTTGGAGATGTCAACCAACGAACCTGCTCCGACTTTGGACGTTCGGATAGAATTTTAGTCAACGAACCGGGCTTTGGCCCCAACTTTGACACTGGCGTTAAGGTCGGCCCGCCAGTAAATTTTAGCGGCAAATAGTTCCAGTGTTCAGGATTATCTTTCTATTGAGCCGTCCCTTCCAAAGGTTCTAGTTTGTTACTGAGCCGTGTTTGCTGTCGACCGGTGCATAAAGAGTTTTCACTGGTAACCGTAACGGTAGTGGGGCGTCAAAATGTTGTCGGAAAAAAATAACCAAGTAAGCGCGAAGATGGTAATAATAGTCGATATTGGTAAAAAATAGTCGATATTTTCCTTATCGAGTTTTCGTCAAATGTGTTTTTTCTTTTAAATGGTCGTTTTTTTCTACGAAAGCAGTCGGTCAAAATGACCAGCCAGTCAGTAATAACCTCCTTGCGAAACTTGTCGTTCTCTACGGCAGCGTAATCTTAACAAAACGCTTAGAATTATCTTGAAACAACCTCGATTCAGTTACTGGAGTTCCTGAATTCTCCTTAAGCCAAATTTGTCTAGGAGGTACGTACAGCGTTTTATGGCACTCATAGCCTTGGGCTCAAATGTCTGTCCCCCTCACTTCTGCTAGTTCGGCCACTCCTGCAGAAGCATAGCGAAGAAACTTGCAAGATGTGTAGGTGACCCGATCTTTCGCCGAAGGATGTGACCATCCGTGTGAGTTTGGAGCAACTGTGATTTAGAGGGAGGGTAAATCCTAGAATTCGTATAGCACTTGCCCTTCGTCCAGGTGCCAGATAGCGATCGCAATTTCTGTTCTTCCATCGGTTGGAAACATGAAAGGACTATGAAACTTAGCAGGCATATGAGGGACCTCAAATGATTAAGTTGGAAATAGTCAGTTCCCCGGTCCGAGCATCGTGTCGGGAGTAGAGGGAGGGGGAATCTTGAGTTATTTCTAACTTTTGAACGGGTGATCGGATCTGAAACTTGATTTTGGAAAGACCTCGTGTCTTGGACGACCCACTTCCAATTTGGATCCGGCGACTTTGGGGGGAGTTGGAGGTGGGAACCGGAAATCTTTGGAAACGCCTAGAGTGGAGGGATCGGGAGGAAACTTGGAGGGAAGAACAAGTCCTAAGGCATATTCTCGCCGTTCCCGGAGAACACCACTTGAGGAGTCTTCGCGTTTTTGTTCGTCCCGGGGACTCGATCCTCGTATTCTCGCAAGTCCCCACGGACGGGGAGTGCTCCTATTATCTTCACCATCATCAATTAGGACTCCCTTTCAGATTCGGAGGGGAAACAGTTTTTGCTGGTGTTGGTGCAATTTTAAAAGTAATTAAAAGCAGTCAGAATAAACAAAACCAAGAAAAAGTGGATCCAGACTGATTTCGTCAACCGCATACTTTTTTGTCCGAACAAAATCCATTTTCGACGCATTCCCGTGTTCTCGCTGTTTCTGTACGCGGAGTCCGCGTGGAGTGACTCTATTGTCGTCGTTCCCTTCGATTGCCCGAGGAGTCCTCGGGGAACGGCGAGAATACGCCTCTAGATACATCATTAGCCGTATTGTCGCCGTTCCTCGGGGAATCGAAGGGAACGGCGAGAATAGAGGGAGTCACTTCATGCGGACTCCGCGTACACAAATAGCGAGAACACGGGGAATGCTTCGAAATTAGATTTTGTTCTACAAAAAAATATGTAGTTGACGAAATTATTCTGAATCCACTTTATTTTTGAGTTTGTTTTTTCTGATTTTTTTAAATTAATTTTACATTGCACCAACACCAGCAAAAATTGCACCTCCAAATCTGAAAGGGAGTCCTTTTCTATGATGGTGATGATAATCCGAGCACTCCCCATCGGTGAGGACTCGCGAGAATATGGGGAGTGAATCCCCGGGACAAACAAAACGCGGGGACTCCTCAAGTGGAGTCCTCGGGGAACGCGAGAATACGCCTATTGACATAACCAGACCAGATTCGTGCAATGTGGGGGGAGGGGATTCTGGTGACCCAGCGAGTTCGGTATTTCCTGGTGTAATAGGATGACGAAACTCGGCAGGATGAGGGATCCGAATCTTCCGACTTGTGAATAGTCATTTGCACGATCCAAACATCTTGCGGGGAGTGGAGGGATGGGGAATCCGGAATCTAGTGGCATTTATAGCTTTTGAACGGGCTTTCGGATTTGAATGAAACTTAGCAAGTGGAAAGAGCTATGGCTCTGATGTTCCGTGTCAAGTGTAACTTTTGAACGGGTGATCGGATCTTAATGAAACTTGATATTTGGAAAGATCTCATGTCTCGGACGACCCACTTCCAATCCGGTGACTTTTGGGGGACCGTAAATCTGGGGAAACACTTAGAGTGGAGGGATCGGGATGAAACTTTGGTGGAAGAACAATCACAAGTCCTAGATACATCATTGACATGACCAGACCAGATTCGTTCACTGTGGGGGGAGTTGAGGGGAGGGGTTCTGTTGATCCATTGAGTTCGGTATTTCCTGGTGTAATAGGATGACGAAACTCGGCAGGAATATGAGGGATCCGAATATACCCACTTGTGAATAGTCATTTGCACGATCCATCGCGGGGACGAGTGGAGGGGTCGGGAGTTCGGAATCTAGTCGCACTTATAACTTTTGAACGGGCTTTCGGATTTGAATGAAACTTAACGAGTGGAAAGAGCTTTTGTCTCAGATGTTCCATGTAAAGTCCGGACCAGATCTGATACTTGGGGGGGGGGGGGGAGTTTCATAAATATCCCTTCACTGACGTTTTGGTGGTTAAAGTTTTCTCGGAGGTCTCTGCTAACTTTTGATGCTGCTTAGTGTAGTTTATACTGTTGTTTTTCTTAAACTGTGGTTAGATGTAGGCGCCAGTTTCAAAAGATGATTTCCACGCGTAGCTCTCATCCTAAATTCGAAGTTGGACAAGACGTTGTTTGCTTGGTTAGTGCAGGGAATCGAGTCGTCGGAGAAGTAAGCACAAATTTGTTAGAATGTGAACGCCTGCTAACAGTGAACGATCTCCAAAGAAAAAACTAAAATCAACTTCCAATAAAACTTTTACTTTTAAAGGACACTTGAACAATGAAACCATACTTCAACACACCATGGAGAATGCATTTACAGACATGGACACGGAGAGCATTCTTCTCCTGAGCATGACGTTTTCAAAATAGGGATGATTGTTCCCGGAGGTTTGCACATGCAGACTCCCAAGACAAAAAGCGCAATTCATTCAAATCTTGTACAGCGCTGGCCGGATCGTATTGGAATTTCATATGTTTGGGCTTATCTGGTTGACCCGAAGAAGGGTTGATTGGAGACATTTGTTCATTTCTAAAATTTCTCGGGACTGAAATAAGGACAGATGCAAAATGGAGCAAAAATCATAGCTTGGAAACTGTATTTCGTATTTGGATTGGGTTTTCTGCAGGCAGTGTTAACGGACGTCATACAGATAGGGATGATACTTGGTACTCTTCATTCAGGTGTCCTTTAACAGATTTTCCAGTTTTGGCTGGATTCCAGGCAAACTACTTGTCCGATGAGAAATTAAGTTTCTGATATGGATTCAGCATCTCTCCTTCTCTTACGCTTCTAAAAATATTTGTTCGCCCCCTCCCCTCAAAGACAGGTCGAGCCAAACGGTTATAGAAGCTTGGAAGGAGCTTCTCAGCTCTGCTTCGCACCGACAAATACTGCCGATTTACCAACTGGATTTTTCGTGGGGGGGGCAGCCCACGCCCCTCCCCCCTAGTTTCGCCACTGGCACTATCCAACTCTTAACCTTTCAGTAAGATATTCTGTAGGAGGTATCACCTCGCTTATTGCGCTAGAAGCATAGTTTAAGATAGCCTAACATTTTAAAAGAAAAATACCCCTGCTTTAGGGAAAGTTATGTCAGCTTTCAGATTTAAGAGCGACATTCAGCTTTGTGAGATTGTAAAGCAGACTGAAAAGCCTTCTCCTAGGAGATAGACCGGAGCTGACTGTGCGTTAAAAACGAATAGACTTTTCCGACTGCCTATGATCCAGAAAATCTGACCAGTACGCCTAAGTGACCACCCTTGTTTTGTAGATCATCAAGTTTCAGCAGTGTCGTGATGATCTTGGGAAGAGAACCATTGAATATCTTATCAGGCCAGCATTAGTGAGTAGTCATGTCTTTCCTTATTGCTTTACTGCCAGAAGGATAGCTGACCCAGCCCCCCAAAACCCACTGGTTCAGAGGAATCGGGCTCAGATTGCCCAGCGAGTAATGTTCATAACTTAACCAGAGCTGGATATAGGACGATAAAGTTCCTTGTACTTGTCGACCCTAGGTTCGAGAAAATACTTTTGAAGTTGCATCTGCCCGACCGACCCCGTTCATGGGCAACTGGGCCAGATTGCCCAAGAGCAAAGTTCGTGACCCGTGACAGGTAGCGAAAGGAATCAAGCTGAAACTTGGTAGGCTTATTTTAACTTTTGCCTTTTGGGGGGCCCAGACTCCCACCCCCACGTTCCTTGGCAGCTGGTCACAGATTGCCCATGAGTTCAGTTTTTGATCCGTGATCTTTATCAAATTCAAGGTTGGTATACTTTGGGATGTATACTTGCAGACCCTAGAATCGGGAAAATACTTTTGAAGTCGCACATCCACCACCGTGGGTGATTGGGCCCAGATTGCCCAGCGACTTAAGATCGTAACTTTGTCACGGTTGGAGTTACGACGCTGACATTTATTTTACGTATAGACCCTACTGGTTGGGAAGAGACTTTTCGGGCTGTACCTCCGCCACCCTCCCCGTTCATGGGCAACTGGGCCCGAATTGCCCTTTGACTTAAGATCGTAACTTTATTTCGTTCTAACTTTATTCAAAGTTTCTTGTAGGCTACCTATAGATTCCAGGGTTAAGAAGATACTTTTGGATTTGCACCTCCCCCACTCTCCCTGTCCAACGTTGCCCAGATTTCTCGCGAGTTAAGTTCGTGAACTATCCCAGGTATCAAATTGAAATTTGGCATACTTGATGCTATCGGGTTCTATTTGAGTGTTTTCAGGGTTAGCACAACACCGTAGAAATCAAGTTGACATTTGAAAGGCCTTTGTCTTTATTCAGCTCTCTTATTAGCGGCAATACTAATTACAAGATACGTGTTACGTATTGGTTGCGAAGGGTTTGGGGTATTAACACAGCATGTGTTTTCGAATTGACCATGTGAATCTGAGAAATGTTGAAATTTTATGACTTATGACATTAGCGTGTCCGAGCAAGATGCCAATCGAATTGCGTTTCGCGATACATTAAAGCAAATCCACTCTCTAGACTCTCCGAGAGTTCACTTAGCCTATTGGTGGCAATTCTGATTTCGCAAGACGGGTTGGTTATTACGCTAAGGGAAAAATCTGACGTAAGTCAATACATATTAACGTCTGAGCGCTTGCGCACTTGTTTATTTCGTGGCTTGAGTTTGGCAGGAAAATTCAGATGTGGCATCAGAGTAAAGTCTAAATTATAAAATTAGCGGGGAATTAACTATACTTGGTCAAGTTACACATAGAAACATAAGACTTAGGATCCTATGAAATTTTCGTTGCAACGTGGCTTAAAAACGAGATCTTGTCAAAAATAGATCCACGGCAATTCGGTAACATACCTAAATCCTCTACTACCCATTACCTAATACAATTAATTGTCTTTATTCTATAAAAATCTTGAAGACCCAGGAAAATGGATAAATTTGATAGCAATTGATTTTCGGAAAGGTTTCGATCTTATTCACCGTAAGATTTTAATTGGTAAACTTTGTAGTCAATTCTACGTAAGCCCTCATATAATTAGAATAATTGCTAGTTTCCTGTACGAAAGACAACAAATGACTAAATATAAAAGTGTTTTTTCTGACCGGTTCCCATTTTTTGTGGTGTACCTCAAGGTACTCTTTTAGGACCTTTGCTTTTTTTGGTTATAATTAATGAAATTGCACAGGATCTACCGGATCGGTGGAAGTATGTTGACGATTTGAGTACTATTGAAGTATGCTACCGACATATTAAAAGTTCAGCAGCTTTGTCCGATATGCAAGTTAACCAAGAAAAAAGCGCTGTTTTAACTGTTTCATTTTTAAAATCACCCCCTCAATTCGAACCAAAGCTCATTGAAAATTTGTCTGTAAAAAAACTAAAACTCCTTGGAGTAGTTATTACTGAAGCTTTAGATTGAGAAGATAATACAGTAGAAATACTCCGTAAGGCAAACTCCAGCTTGCACATGTTAAAGCTTTTATCAAAGCATAATGTCCCAAGTCTTCACATCCTCAGGATTTATACCTCATTCATAAGGCCATTAATGGAGTATGCATGCGCAGTGTGGCATTTTGGTCTAACTGCAGATCAAAACTCACGTATTGAAAGAATCCAAAAACTCGCTCTCCATATTATCCATAAAGGCCCAAAAGTACCATACTCCCTTCTTCTAAGCACATACAGAATTAATACATTGGAGAAACGGAGACTGAACCTATGCCTCGCGATCGATAAAAAAACTATTTCGCACCCGATCTACAAAGATTTTCCCCCTCCCCCATACAGCAATGTAAGGGAAAGGCAAGAGTGAGCAGTCTCTACGAAGGTCCCAATATTCCAACCAGTAGCGGCCAAACACAGCTGTTACCAAAATAGTTTTATACCAAAGATTGTTGAAATTTTAAATAGCCTTTGACCATTTGTACGTGCTTTTAAATGTTTATATTATGACAGTACTCACCAATTTTGGTTTTGTGACCGTGAAAATGTGAGTGAAAAAATTATTATTCTATTCTATTCTTCCAGCACAGAAATGGTAAAGGGGTTGCTTCTGTTGTGTCGTATGAGGATACAGTCAAATTTTTGAACAAATTACTAAACAAGCTCTCTCTTCAACTCTCTCTGTATTTCTACTAGCTCTAACGCCCACATTTTTCTCCAGACTGAAAAAGATTCATTCTTTTCACCCCGTTGAGAAAATAGGACCCAAGATAACTAGCCCCGTGGGTCACCAAGTTACCAAACATTACAGGCTGGTACACATTCGCTGGAAGACAAGGAAACCCTATTTGTTAATGCTCAGTAGCGAAGTTGAAGACCGGATAAAAGAACGGATTTAGCCAGTTCGATTTCGGGCACAGTCCCGACACGGTTGAGCTAAGTGACAAGTTAAACAAACCCAGCTCCAATGTAAGCAGATACGAAACAAAAAAAAAAAATGTGCTTTACTTATTGATCTACAAACATAGGATGGCCTTCGAAAAGACTTGGTGCAGTAACATCCAGAAACCAGTAGCCAGTATCATGCGTGCTAGCCCTCTACGCCACATAACCACTTTTCTTTCTCATAGGCGTGAATAAAAATTGTAGGACTCGTTGCCTTTAGCGTATATATTAATAAAGTTTGTTTCAGCCAGGGGCTATGCAACATAACAACAACAAAAGTAGGCTACATGGGCTGAAATAAAATCACGCTATGGACAAACGTCCCTTAGTAGGGACCTCCTCGCAGGAAGGCAGCTGAAGAGGAGGCCAAGTCCCTCCCTCTTATGTCAGAAAAGCTGGGCCTGTAGAATATCTTGTTCCCTTGTGCCTAAGCCTACTCTTGAAAGTGTTTTGATTCGTCTATTTTTTTAGGATGACGGCCAACCTTTCTGGGCCTACGAAAAAACTATCCTACTTAGCAGTGTGGAGAGTGAAGATGAAACATTTGCAGTTGGCATAGACGATTCTGATGAGTAAGTATGTGGAAATTCATATCCCCAGAATCAGCTCAGCAGAATTTCGTAGATTTGCAAAAACGTAATAGTAAGGGGAGATTGCAGTGAGCAAAGCGGTTTTTGTCCGCTGATATGTCGTTGCTGAAGTTGGTTAAATACTAAACTCATTGTCTGTCGCAGGCGCCTTCTCCGATCCCGCAGAAGGCGTATTCTCGCCCTTCCACCAGGTCTCCTTTTGAGGAGTCCCTGCGTTTTTGTTTGTCAAAGGGACTCACTCTCCGTATTCTCGCAAGTTCACGGATGGGGAGTGCTCCGGTTATCATCACCATCATAAAAAAGGCCGTCCTCACAACGCAGAATTCTACTGTGCCGCGGAAAGTTTGAATCTCAACCCAGACGCGGCTTTTCACTGGCCAGCGGTGAAGTAGGTTATCACTGCTCACTACGCGAATACTTATTTCTCGTAAATATTTTGCGTCAAGCACAACATAGGTACAAGCGCTTAGAGGTACCACAAATCCGACAGAGAAATTCAGCCTCAGCCTCTTCAAGCCTCTTTAAGCGAATGAGTGATGGGTAACTAGATTGTCCTTTTTCAGCCCTTTTCAGTTAAGCTTTAAATAGGCTTAGAAGACCCGATGAAAATGGGTAACTTCGTGGCTCCGCTGTTTGTATAATAGATTGTCATCGAATGAACTTTTTCTTTTAGATGTGTGGTACCTCTATGTGCTTGTATATCTGTTATTGGAATCTTTAGCAACTTCAAGGGTAAACGATTGCCGAAAATTAAAACTTTTTTTTGGGTCACACGCAATAGCGGGCTTTCTTCAGAAATGACTTCACAATTTGGAATTTAAGATTTCCTGAGCTTCTCCTTATTAGCTGCTACCGCATACTAAGCTGCAGGGCTAGCTTATTCGTGCCTAACGCCAAAACAGCCAGGTCATATCCAAACCCTTCTGGGCTTAGTTTTTTGTATGGAGGTACTGTGGCCTTACTCCAGGCAGGGGCCTCGGCTGTTCATTTTCGTTGGGGGGGGGGGGCCAAATTTTATCGAATCTTTCAAAAGGATTACCGAATCCTAGAAACTGAGCATTCGAGCTTTAAACTATGGAACAGAAAGGATTAGGTAGGAAGAGTAATATTAAAGGGCAGCATGTAAGACGATAAGCCAACTATTAGGTGGCGTTTTGGCGAAGCCCACTTCGAGAATATATTACCGGGCATGATTGCAGTAACAGCTTCTATCTATTATAGCCAAGAGAAATTAAATCGAATACCGCAGACGAAAATTTTCGAAATCTATTTTTTTTCCTATAGTCTAAAACTTAACTTACAAATTCTATCATTTACCGTGGATTAAATACCGAGTCTAAGAAGTTCCATAAACCGGACGGAGCGACATTCCGGCAACAGCTGCTACTGTGGTCTAGTCAGTACTACCCATGAATTATGGTCACATAAAGTGAGGGCCGCAGGCGAGATTTTCTGTAAGTTAGCTTTTTCCTGCCAAATCCAACTATTTCCATCCAGATTCTACCTTTTAATGTTTCGAAATCACAATCCTGAAACTGGCTTAAAACCCCAGTCAAATGACGCTCCCTTCCGCAAAATAGTAGATATTATGAAAAGCACCGCAGGCGGAATTTTCGAAACATTTCTCCTTTTGGGACCCAAAATAAAAGTAAGGACTATCGATGAAATCATGAGTCAGTCCTTTTGTCTGCGACCAGTGCTTCCCTCGACCTCTTCCGAGTTTCGTGGTAACTCCCGAATCCTGGTAATTATACCGAATAAATTACTGAATCCCAGTTATTATATCGAATAAGTTTAGGCCGATAGCATGTTCGGGATTCTGTATCCCGGTTATTATACCGAATTTTTGGTATCGAAAGAGTGCCGAATAATATTCCCATCCGGTATAATTTCGTCAAAACTGGAACAAAAGCCGGGATTCGTGGTATTACCGAATCCTGAAAACTATTCCGAATAAATTACGAATCCCAGTAATATGCCTCAGACTGGTCTTATCTTATGTAGTAGTATCCAGTAGCATCCTGTCTTGCCATAGTAGCATCCAGTCTTGCTAATATTAGCATATAGTAGTAGCAGTAACACGGTACCCTTAAAGTAGAAGCACATAGTAGAATCGTTAGTACTGCATGTTAATTTTTCGTACTACTTCATAGTACTATTTTGAGATAAATCTTTCATCGGGTTTGTTTTAATGTATGTTCTTTTATATTTTTTAGAATGTCTACTTATAGTTTTTAGTTTGTGTAATATTCTACTTGGATTTCCTTGTGGAATTGTGGGTGAGAAATTAACAGTTATTATTTTACAGGTTGAACCCTGATTTTCTGTCATCCTACCAAGAGGGTCAGATGGAGTCAAGGCTACCGTTGGATGTTACCCTGAGGGAGGAAGTTCCTTACTCCCCCAATTTGTGCCCCGAGCGTCGGACTTCCGACGGCGAGTCTGTCACAACCCTATCTGCGTATTCACCGATTCCCTCTGTTGACACCCCGCTCACCCCCTTGCTCAAGTCTACAGGGAAGAAAAAACAAGCGAAAAAAGATTTTTTCATCAAGTTCCCTGAGATTCTAAAGCGGAAATTGGAAGAAGATGAAAGACACATACAAGAATTGAGAATGGTGAGTAACGGGACCCTGCATAAACGCCAAGGTGTGACGCGAAACGGATCACCGAAATATACGAGAAAGCTTCAGAAAAAAGAACCACAAAACAGTGCAATGAAGATACAGACAAATAGTAATAAAGTTGTGTAAAAAAAATGAGTTTTCTTCAACGTTTGTATCCTCGAGAATTTATTGAGAATAACAAGTCAATTAGAAACAGTGGTGGTAAATTCTGTTTAAAATTATAACACTGATCTTTTCATTCGATTTGCTTTTTATTCGCTATTATTAGCAGATCTTTGTGTTCTATTTATTTATAAAAACATCTAACTTACAACATTGTTTAGTACGCTGATATACCGTAAGACGACGCAAAAACCTGTCTCAAGTTGCCAACAGGCTGCCTTCCCTTTACAAACTGAGCCTTCTGTTTCCATTTTCTGTTCCTAAGTGTAAATTTCTCTGAGTCATTGGCGTGAGCAAGAATTGTAATAATCATTTGGAAACTCTTCAGCGTGCTCACATCATCACCGACATGAATTCACGCTGGTCGTCTAAGCTTTTAGCGTCCGACGAGTCCAGTTTCCTTCTGTTCTTCCAGTTTTCCCGTACCATTCGTGTATTGCTCTGAATGATGATTTATGTGGATGTGCGTAATATATGAGTTCTGTTCTAAGCAACGTGTGTTTAAAAACATCGTCGCGAAGAAAACGCCCTCTTTGTGGTAATGGAGTTGATGATTTGGTCCATGTTATGTGCCGGTGTCCAGAGCTTTCTGGGTTAAGAAGGGAATTATTGGGAGGTGAGGTTATGTTACTTCCTGATATCTTAAAGAGCACGGCGCCAAGCGTTATATTTAAAATTTGCAGATTTGTTGATGGTTTGGTGAAATTTCGAGAGAGTGATGGAAAAGTTTAGTTCGTGTGAAGTTATCCTGTTTTGTTGTTTTATATGTAATTTCTTGTATATGGCCTTTGGCTTTGAGTACAATTATTATTATTATTATGCTGACGTTTTCTTACGTGTTGACCAGAATCGACTATGAGTGGTCAAGGACAAAGCGACGCTCTCTTCTCTTCTTTTTTTTTTTTTTCTCTTACAAGTTAGCACAGCCTTGCAAGCCCGCTTTTGTTGTGCTATTGAAAACAATTTGTTTATTTTCAATAAAATTGTTCTACTACTACTACTATGGACTACAGCCTGTCTAGAACCTGACGATTATTACAAAGTTTAACTGAAACTGCAGCTTATTTACATCTTACATCTGATACTTGAATAGCCTATATTGAAAAATTTTGACCCATCTAAGGGATTTTGCATTTTTTTTTCATCCGAGGCTCTGTATTAATGACGTTCAGAATGTGCGCTGCTTGCACGACAACCAAAATTCATCCAGACGTAGAGATTTTGAATTTGAAAACAAGCCTGCATTTGCAGGATTAAAGACGATAAGCGCCGGCTGATTTTTCGGCAATGGCTTTCCTTTGTAGTTAGTAAATATTTCAAGCATAGAGGTACAGGCACATAGAGGTACCACAAATCCGAAAGATTAAGTTCATTAGATGAATCCATATCTGTGCACAGCGGACATACGGAGTAACGCATATTCAGCGGGTTTTCATGCCTGTTTAAGTGAACACGTCATATGTAACTACACTATCGGGTCTTAGCCCTTTTCGGTTAAACTTTAATGCGGAGATTTTTCAAGAAATGGTATTACAGGAGTTTAGGATTTTCCAGAGTTTGAAAACCTTGTTACAGTAGATGACGAACAATTTACTGCGCCCTGTGTGCTTTGAGAGAACAGTTCACAGCTGCATGAACTCTTTTGTTTTATTTTTTATTTTGTGATCCAAAAACGGGGGTGATTATCAGCCAGTCTATCAGTGCCTACCTTCATAGCACTGGGCTAAACATGAGAAAGAATTGGAGACAACATCAAAATATAAGGTTAACAAAAGCTAAAAAGGTATGGGACAATGATTGCGAACGACTCACGTGTCGTAAGGGAAACTTTTAAGTGCTCGCGGTCCAAACTGCAGTTTTAGTAAGATTTTACGATTTGCATTCGCAGGGGGGGGGGGGGGGGGGGGGGGGGTCTGGTACCCGGTGTTTTTCGAAAAGCGGGGGGGGGGGGGTGGAGGATTATGTCCGGGGAGGTTGCCAGGTTTTTTTCGCCTTGACCTGTCGGAAGCCACCGTAACGTGTCGTAAGTGGTCATTTTATTGGTTTTCAGCCAATGAGAGCACGCCGGCTCCGGACGAGCATGGTTACGAGGGACGTGCGATTGCCAGTGGATGACACAGTTAAAGTTCAATGGGCACATCAAACTACCCCAATCCCACTCTATAACAACCTAGGACCAATGGTTTTTGGGCCAGTACATATTCAAATTTACTAGCTTGGACAAAGATAAGAGTGATGTTTCTGATAATACTTAGTTGATCTTTATTTAATGCCTAAGTCACCTTGTAGAATTAAGATTTGAATAGGCTATTTGTTTCTGAATGATTTTTGAAGCCAAGTTATTTTTTATAAACTTGTTGCATATTCTGGTACATTTTATAAAGCACGTTAGCCAAATTACGACCGAAGAAGGAGTGGAAGAAAACCATCGAAGGTTTAAATTATATATGACTAGAATATTTTGGAAATTTAACATGTCTTCTAATGATTCCGATTCCCGATTTGCACCCTGCTTTGGTGACATCTCAAATATATCCTTTTCTATCAAGCATTGCCGGGAGTTTTTGAATTTCCTGCCACGATATACGAGCTCCTAAGATTTGGATCACCGAAATGCCAGAGAGGTAAAAACAAGCGATAAACGGCCGATTTTTGTAGCGCCTTCTAGAGGAAGTTGGAAATGTTTATTTGTGAAGCATTTAATACAAATTAAATCATTAGAAGTGTCCATTGTGCTTTAACATTTGGTTCTTGCCTTTTAGGTAACAAAGGTTCCAGCAAAGCCCAACGTTGTCGTGATACTGGAGTCTTTTCTGAAGAACTATGTCCTGAATTTGGTGATTAAAACGCCAGAAAAGTCAAAGGCAGGATCTAAGGACTTGACCCTTCCTGAGAGGTAAGAGAAGCACATCCGTTGTCCTCTAAGGAATTCCTTAAATATTTATTTATTTGATAAGTAAGTATATTTGTTCTTAAAAACCATGGACGGACGAGCCTATATTTCTTTTTTACGTCATAGTGACACTCATACAATAAACATTAAAATCTTCAAAAAAAAAGAAGAAAATAGTGATAATACTAAAAATGACATGTCACATCATTGTGTTGCGAGAGCAACACTTTGGTTTTGTCCTCTTTTTTTTTTTTTTTTTCCTATGATCAGTTTGCTTAAATTTTTTGTTTTTTCAGCGCTATAGCCAAAATTTTCGGTGTTTACTAAAGTTTAGCCGATTGTCATGTCACACGAAAAGTCTATGTTTTCCATTCAATAACGGAACTGATTGTCCCTGGAACGGTTTATAAGTGTAAACGCGTCCTCCGCCTCGCTGGCCGCTCGGCTCTGCAAATATATAGATACAAATATATATTCTGCACCATTAATTTAATCGAATTTTCCTGTTTCTTTCATGAAGTCATGAAAATGTAAAGGGTCGTAGATAATCCGCTAAAGTTTAGTCAGTACCAAATTTTCCAATGTTGCCAAATAAAAAGTTTGTTCTGTCTTGCACATCAGTGAGCAGGTTTATAAGTGTAAACGCGTCCTCCACCTCGCTGGCCGCTCGGCTCTGCAAATATATAGATACAAATATATATTCTGCACCATTAATTTAATCGAATTTTCCTGTTTCTTTCATGAAGTCATGAAAATGTAAAGGGTCGTAGATAATCCGCTAAAGTTTAGTCAGTACCAAATTTTCCAATGTTGCCAAATAAAAAGTTTGTTCTGTCTTGCACATCAGTGAGCAGGCGGTGTCAAAGGTTTGTAGGCCCCAGCTGCGCCTCCTGGTCTTCTTCTTCTATTCGTTTATGGCATAAGGACAGCTGGGAAGCGCGACACTTTTTGCCTTCCGGTTGGTCTTCTTCTGAGTTGTTGACTGGGCGGTCCGTGTCACCTCAACTGGGATCGCCGACCAGGAGTAATTACCCTTTTCTTGCTTCAACTTCATGGGATGGATAATGGCCCCTCGACTGCGATCAGTATCTCAGGAGGAATCACCCTCTTCTTGGGAATGGTGGCGCTGATGATGGAACCTCCTATGATTTCTTGGCATTTTAACCGCGATATCCTTCAGCCAAAGCTGACTGCGAATGGTATTTGACGATGTAAAAAGGAGACGCCAGCTACATTTATTAGACCTATATTTCGGTCCTTCTTGGCAAGGGTCCTCTTCAGGCTCAATCTGGAAAATGAAGCTCAGCTGACGTATCCGGTTTGTATCGTCAAATATGCTTTTAACCACGGCGCGTTTGTTTTAAATTTTTGCCAGAAAAACCAAAAATTTTTGCGCGTAGCCTGGCCCGAGTCTGCAAGGGCTAACGTGATCGAAAAACACACCGTCCGAACAGTTTTATCGTGAAAAGGCTATTTCTAGTAAGAGCTGTGCTTTACCAGTGACAGTGTCAAGTTTGGAGAGGCGAAAGCCTATTTCTTGCATGAAGTAAGTAAGTAACGGTAAGTAATTTATTTATAGCCCGCCATTTTGGAAAATCGGAGTAAATGAAAGAAAATAAGTAAAAACACATAAACACACAGAAAAAGACACTTGATTTTCAGTCTTCGGCCCAGGAAGCAGTGGATAATGTCGTGCATTTTGGATCCACGTAATTATTATTCTTATTATTGTGCCAGGTATAAAGATAGAAGAATTGCTCATTCAGAATCAGCAGATAGGTAAATAGACCGATGGCTTAAAGGCCTTGGGGCTAAATGGATGGTCAGATATATTTTCTTTCAAAAATGGACAATGGCGTGCGTTTAGGGACGACGATTTAATCTATTATTCCACGTTTTCAGGGTGAGCTTGTGCAAAGAATACGTCGACAACATTCGGATCATGTTTGATTTCACCTTGGATTCATCCCTTTTGTACAGTGAAGAGGAGATTCAAAGAGAGAAATCCAAAAAGATGAAGTTGGACGAGTCACCTTGCGGAGAAGAGGGGAACGAACCCGAGACAGAGGTGTCATCTGTCGTCGCCGAGGAAAAGCTGGATGAAGACGCCGCTGAAGGTATTTCTAACTATTAATGCGGCGGACAGACAATAAGGGTAGCGCGGTCGCCGACTGGAATTCTTGCAAGGATTTTGGCACCATCATCATTTCCATACGGAAAAGTTGAGATTCTTCCAACTTCTTGTTTGACAGTGCAAAACGGTTACGTCAGCTGAAATTTTCTTAGAACTATATTTCGGCCTTTGGCAAGTCCTCTACAGGCTCAAAGCCGCTCAAGTGGGAAAAAAGAACTCGTGGAAAAAGGAGCCGTGCCAAGAGGGGCTGAAACATAGCTCTAATAAAATTTCAGGCGACGGACCCGTTTTGCACTGTCAAATATGATTCGCGCAGTCAGCTTGGGCAGAAGGAATATTTATCTTTCAAATTCATCATGAAAGTGAAGAAAATCCGGCGGGGAAAACCTCATCGTCTGCCAGCACCATATGCCCTTCCGGAAATCCAATGTCGAATTGCCGCCAGATACGCTAGAGAAGCAATAATGAGTTGTTTGAGGAGGGGGGGGGGGGATTAACCGATTAGGCTTTCGGTTCATACCTAGTCGCGTATTAGTCCCGTAGACAAGTCAGTCAGCAATGAAGCCGGAAGCCAGGATTGACAAACTTGATGAAGTTTGACATAAAAGAGTTGGATAGAGCATACATAGAGGCAAAGTCATTTTAAACAGTTTCAAACATGGCCAGGCCTTAGAGGTAAGCATAAAGAAAATTGAAAATAGCCAAACAAGACCGGTTACTAGAGTACACCAAGAAATACTGTATCGTTGTTTACTTTGAACTAGCGCTCTAGCGGCAAAATAAGAACTAATCCGGAAGGAATGTTGTGATTGGCCTATTATTTCTCATATCCCGCCCTTTTGGCAGTGCCGGATTGCTAAATGGGTCGTTTGGGTTTCCGATATATGATCAGATAACCAGTCCGTCAGGTGACCTCGCTCAGAAATAGAACTCATTTTATGTCGTACCTTTCGCATTCTTCTGAACTGACCTTGTTCAAGGTGACAACAGGAAATAATAGTTTATGACATCACTACGAGAAGCCGCAGACGGACAGAGCTTGCGCATATATTAGCAAGAACTGAAAAAATGACATTTACGTAAAAAAAATTGTTTAAACCAAATAAGTTGAAAAAAAAAAAAACGAATAAGTTCGCGGAAAGGGCTAAAAAACCAGCGCTCGCTTACCATAGACTCGTGCACAAATGCGACCTGAGATAAATGGTTGCAACATAGTAGAGAAATGCTTCTTTGGAGGTCTGTCAACCTTGGGCGGTGCTCTTTCCATCCACTTGCTGTTTTTGGGATCCAAAAACGTAAGTGGAGGGATACCTATGACATCGCAGAAATGTCCGTCTGTCCGTCTGTAAGCACGATAACTCTCGAAGGCAATGAGATATGTTGATGAAACTTGGTGTGAGGATTCATTGGGTCAAGGGTAAGGTCAAGTTCGTAGATGGGCTATGTATGTAGCTCCATATTTAGGGGTGGGGGTTCAAATTAAGGGACAAACAAATATTTTTAAACAGCTAATGTGATATTCGATTATGGGGTAAGAAGGCATGCTGAGCACGATAGTGAAAACCATTTTCACGCCGGACAAGTAGTTCGTCCGGAATCCGGCAAAAACCGGAAAACTGGTTAAAAGTAAAAGTTTTATTTGAAGTTGATTAAATGGTCGATTTAGGGGTAAGAAGACATGCTGAACACGATGTGAAAACAATTTTCTCGCCGAACATGTAGTTAGTCCGAAATCCGGCGAAAACCGGAAAGTTGGTTAAAAGTAAAAGTTAAATTTGAAGTTGATTAAATGTTTGATTTATGGGTAAAAAGACATGCTGGACACGATGGTGAAAATCATTTTCTCGCGGGACAACTAGTTCGCCCGGAATCCGACAAAACCGGAAAATTTGTTAAAAGCAAAAGTTCGATTAGATGACAGATTAAGGGGTAAGAAGAGAGGCTGACTCGGTATATGACAATGTTTTTTTTACCCGGACATATAATTATTCCGGAATCCGGTTGTAACCTGATTTTTTTGTAAGTCAAACTTTTATTCAAAGTTGATTAGATGTTCTTTATAGGGATAAGGAGATACGCTGGTTTTGTTTCTGATTTTTTTTTTTTGCTGGACTAGTAGTTCGGTCAGAAATCGGCAGGAAGTCTCGGTAAGTATCGTCAAAATAGATATGGCTTATAGAGGTATATCTGAACTGGGTTTTCTCTGGTGATTAGCCTGTCCAAGACTGGATCTGGCGAAGACAAGACCCGATTGTGTGAATCAAATATTAGATTTTTGGGATCGCATCGACACCTTTGGTCTTGTTATAGTACCCGTCGTTCTGTAATGTCAATGCGACGTACTTCCGTAATTGCATTCATTAGTTGGTAAGCCCGGAGACCCAAATTTCATATATTACATTCTAAGCCCGCTAACGATATCCTACAAATCTTAGCACTTGCCACGATCCACTATTTTCCATCCGTATTCTGTCCCGACGGGTATAAGTGTATCATGCTATTAATGGGTAAAACCGGTTATCTGAATTTTGCCGAGTTTTTGCTAGAAGTCAATGGGCCTGGGAAAAGGTTTAAGCAGCCAAAGCCCTGGATAATTTGTTAAAAGCAGAGCCTAGTTTTGCAGTATTCAAATAGTTTCGAAGGTTAATGGAGCATAAATAGCAAATAGTGCGAGGTCTGCTTTAAAAGTTTTCCACTGTTGAATCAGAGTATAAGTACTCCTTCAGTGTGCTGACTGTGAATCGTGCATAAAAAATGGTGCTAAACAGAAAGTCAGCTAAGATTGACTGTAGCGATATTTCGGTCCTTCTTCGTAAGCTCAGCCTTGCCAAGAAGGTCCGAAATATCGCTGGAGGATATATTAACTGATACTTTTTAGCGCCATTTTTATATATGGATCAAAGTAGCTCCCCAAGGGCAGAGATGGGCGAATCCGATCATGGAAGGATTTGAATCCAACTCCAGGGCTAGGGACGTATCCGATTCCAAACCTGAATCCCCCATTTCATGCTGAGGATTCGAATCCGGATTCCAATCTTCCTTAGTAAAAATCAAATCGTGTACATAGGTTTCAGTTTAAAATTCAGGGTTGACAAAAAAACACTGATGCCTAAGGCAAATCAGATGATTAATTGGACGATGTAAACCATATTTCTAGGTTTTCCTGTGTGCTTGTTATAGTATGGGTTTCCTCTCGGCAACCAGGCATGAACGGGGGGGCTCGTTAATACCTTAAGGACAGTATGTACAAATTGGGAAAAGACTGGAAATTGGAGCGGATTCGTAGGCTTCAGGGTTTCAAATCCAAGTCTGAATCCAGCCCAACAAGCAGAAGATTCGAATCTGACCAAAAGAACGAAACCGGATTCGGATTCGCCCATCTCTGCTCAAGGGGCCCCTAAGAACGTCTGCATGGATATTTGGGGTTTCTGTTTCACTATTAATCCAAAAACTGCACTTTCACAGTGGAAAGTTGTCCAGTGAAAAGTTATCTATAACATTGAATATTTTTTTATTTTTTTTTTAATATATATAGGTGTTTATGTATAGTATTGCATTTCTTTTTTTCCCTTTTCTTTTTTGTTCCCGTATAAATATGCTAAGTGATTAAATTATTGAGTCCTGCCACAAACAAATTTGTATAAATTTTCACGTGACAGGTCTGTTATGATATTGAACTTTTTTTGTTGTAAAATTCCATGATACATTAAATGTGTCTCTCTCTCTAAAAAAAAAAAGTAACGTACCTCTACTGTATCACCGCGCTTATTCCTTTCCTAGAAGGAATAAGCGACTGCACACTGGCGATTTGGTTGTTTAATGTCCGCTGAATCTTTGGATTCCTCAGCGGCTTGCATATTCTTGCCGTTGCCAACTGCTGTCTGACCATTTTAGATGCGGACTCGATTCCCTTGAGCAAACTTGTCAAACGAAGCAGGACGAATTCGGTATTTTCCGACTCGGATAATCTCCTGCGAAAAAATGTTGGATCCCCTCGAAGTCAGACGGAGAGCCAAACATCTAGGTAAGACAATAGCTCACATAGCGCAAAAGTTACTCGCTAGGCGACGTGTTAAAGCCAGGCTTCACCTTCCAAATTCCCTGACGTCCGGGGCTTCCGCATCGTCAAGCCAACCCTTCCAGATTTTCATGATAATGATGACAGCTAAAGTTGCTGTTCTTCAACATTTCCTAGATGTCCCCTTTACATTTCTAATATCTCTTGCATCCCAATCATAACTGTCAATCACTTTCTTCTTTCTTCCTATATTTGCATATTTGTTATGTCTCTCGAACGTGTTGCCTCTGTGGTACCTTCCAGACATCCGGAATCTGGGGTGTCCAACACCCCGGACTTCCAGACGTTTTTGGCCTGGCTTTACCTTCCAGATCCGTCTCGTCGAAAACGGCTGTCTAGAATCCGGAAGAAAAATCTGGAAGGTGAAGCCTCGCTCTTACAATACAACAAGAAGTTGAAATGGTTCTGCGAATTTGTCCACCTGGTGCTGTTTGGCACAAGCAGTGCTCAAGGCTTGGTTTAGCTTCCCGTTAGTATTTTTGATGGTATCCGGTCGAAAAGTTAAAAGAGAAACGCGGAAAAAACCCCAGCGCCATGCAAAACCAGCGAAGGAAAAAATAGGCGCCATGCAACAATAGCGACGCTCAGAACAGCGAAAGTGCCATGCAACAACAGCGACAAACAAATACATTGTTGGTCAAAACAGCGACATGGCAAAAACAGTGACTGGCCAAACCCGAGCCGGACAAATGTGTTAGTTGATAACAAACAAGAGCTACGAGCTCATATGGCACTTGTACGAGTAGGCTGTACAAGAAAGTAGATGAGAACCTCACAAAATACACCCGCCATCCAAAAATGCGGTTCGGAAATAGAAATAGGATATTTAGTTTCACTCATTTCTGAGCAGTTCCGGCATCGTCTCGATTGTCTGCAGCAAATGCACATGACTGTTCAAACTTTCATCCCAATAAATCCATTTGTTTGATCCCTAGACGTGCTACGCGATTTCCGGTACTCACTCTATCTCCACCTACCGTGGCCGAATAAGTTCCATCCCGATCGCTGCACTCTAAGCGTTTGTCAAGATTTCTGGTTCCCTCCACCAGCTCCCCCCCCCCCCAGTGACATCGGATCCGGTCCGGATTTAAAGTGGGACGTCTGAGACACGAGGTCATGCTAAATATCAACTTTCATCAAGATCCGACCAACCGTTCGCAAGTTAAAAATACCTCAATTTTGGCTTCCCCGTCCCTCCACCCCCCCCCCCAGATGGTCAGATCGGGGAAGTGACTATTTCCTATTTAATCTGGTCGGGTCCTTGGCATGCTTGCCAATTTTCATTGTCCTAGCACATCAGGAAGCATCGAACTCGCGGGATCACTAGAAATTAGGACTCCCCCCCCCCAACTCCCCCAAAGTGAGCGGATCCGTTCCGGTTATGTCAGTCAGGTATCTAGGACTTGTGCTTGTTCTTTCTACCAAGTTTCATCCGGATCTCTCCACTCTGAGCGTTTTTCAAGATTTCCGGTTTCCCCTTCCAACTCCCCCCAATGTCACCGGCGTCTGAGACATGAGGTCCTTCCATATACCAAGTTTCGTTAAGATCCGACGACCCGTTCGTAAGCTGAAAATATTTAATTTTTCCAAATTTGTCCGGATTCCCCGTCCCTCCACTCCCCTCAAGACCCACCCCCAAGATTCATCGGATCCGGTCCGGACTCGAAATGAGACACCTGAGACACGAGATCTTTCCAGATATCAAGTTTCATTAAGATCCGATCACCCCTTCGAAAGTGATGAATGTCCCTATTTTCCGGATTCCGCCCCCTCCCCCACGATGGTCGGATCGGGCAAGTGACTATTTCCAACTTAGTCTGGTCGGGTCCCTGATATGCCTGCGAAGTTTCATCGTCCTAGCTTGCGTGGAAGTGCCCAAACTATTATTTATGTTTCTTGACTATGTCCAGGTTAATCAGGTCGTCAATCTTTTAACAATATATACTCCCGCATACGCTCCCTAATACATCCAATATTCCTGACAAGTTCCATTATCCTAACAATGTAATTTGTTTAGATTATCCACTTTATTTGTACTCCCGCATTCGCTCTCTCATACATGGACTCGTGGCTCAGTTGGTAGAGCGTTGGACTTACAACTCAGAGGTTCCTGGTTCGCTCCCGCACTCGGGCAGCCCTTTTTTTTGCTACTTTTCGCTCCACTTTTGCTTTATAGTTTCCGGACTCCCGGATCCGGGGAAAGTCGGATTGCAGAAATGATTAATTTTAAGTTGAGCTGGTCCGGTCCCTGATATGCCTGCCAAGTTTCATCGTCCTAGCTCATCTGGAAGTGCCCGAACTAGCAAAACCGGGACCGACAGACCGACAGACCGACTGACGGACAGAAATTACAATCGCTATATGGCACTTGAGTAAGCTCAAGTGCCATAAAAACTGGTGGATTCCAAGTGATATATTTTTTTTGTAAATATTGTATACATATTCAGATTATTTTAACCCGTTAAATGTAATGCTCGACATATTTAGAGCCAACTAGACCTACGTTGCCCGGGCAACGTGAAGTGTTGCGGCAACCTTTGTCCGGCTTCGCCGAATAAAGTGTTGCGAGAGCAACACTTTGGTTTTGTTTCTTCGCTGTCGGTAAAGTGCTGAAATTATCAACTTATCGAAGCTTTTAAAATGGTATGTTCTAAAAAGAATAATCACATGATCAAAAGCTGTTCTTTAGCGTTGTAAAACCAACAACAAAACAATATTGGAAGAAGGGACCAAATTGACTTTGCGGTCAGTTGAACTTTATCCTTTTCAATCGTAGATATCGTGACGGATGAAAACTTGGAACAATATCTTATATAATCTAGTTGATATTATAAAGCTATCCGTAACTTTTCACGATTAAAATACCATAGATGACACTATTAATTATTACAAAACTACCTTATTGTTTTACATTACCGTATCGTTTGTA
The DNA here is from genome assembly GCA_023053575.1 of Branchinecta lynchi. NCBI lineage: Eukaryota > Metazoa > Arthropoda > Branchiopoda > Anostraca > Branchinectidae > Branchinecta > Branchinecta lynchi. The sequence goes on from JAKZAP010000004.1 coordinate 6,968,355, forward strand.
CCCGTTGCGTTAACAGTTAATCCTACGTTATAGCGATAGACCATCGATACAAACTTTCTTACCGTCATATTGACAGAAATCGAATACAATGTGCACCAATTTAAAAAAATTTCCAGCCCCTCGTGAACCGATTCTTACTTACAAGTCCCTCTCCCGTGATTGACATCAAATTCACCGGAAACAAATAATGGATACACCAGCTAGCAAAAGTTGCAAACCCCTCATCGCTGAAGATGATTATAGCATAAGCTTTTTAAACGGGATGTTCTAAAAAGATTAATCATATGGTAAAAATGTAGTCTTCAGCGTTGTAAAAACAACAACAAAATAATATAGGAAGAAGGGACTAAATTAACTTTGCAGTCAGTTGAACTTTATCCTTTTCAATCGTAGACATCGTGACGGATGAAAACTTGGAACAATATCTTATATAATCTAGTTGGTATTAGAAAGCTATCCGTAACTTTTCAGGATTAAAATACCATAGATGACACTATTAATTATTATGAAACTACCTCATTGCTTTACATTTTCGTTTGTATCCGTTGTGTAAACAATTAATCCTAGGCTACATTGATAGACCATCGACACAAACTTTCTTACCGTCAGATTTATAGAAATCGAATACAATGTGCACCCATTTGCAAAAATTCCTAGCCCCTCGTGAACCGATTCCTACTTACAAGTCCCTCTCCCGTGATATACATTAAGTTAACCGAAAACAAATAATGGGTACACCAGCTAGCAAAAGTTGCAAACCCATCATCGCAGAAGATGTGTGTAGCATAACAGCCGATTATTACTTACAAGTCCCTTGCATGTCTTACAATTGGGAACCAAATTGTTCTTACCACCAAATGACAGGTACGCCAACTAGCTAAAGCTGCAAACCCCTCTTTGCCGAAGATGATTATGAGCAACAAAACAATATCGGAAGAAGGGAATAAATTGACTCGGCGGTCAGTTGAACTTTATCCTTTTCAATCGTAGATATCGTGACGGATGAAAACTTGGAACAATATCTTATATAATCCAGTTGGTATTATAAAGCTATCCGTAACTTTTCAGGATTAAAATACCGTAGATGACACTATTAACTATTACGAAACTACCTCATTGTTCTACATTATCGTTTGTACCCGTTGCGTAAAAAGTTAATCCTAGGTTACAGCGATAGACCATCGATACAAACTTTCTACCGTCAGGTTTATAGAATTCGAATACAATGTGCACCTATTTACAAAAGTTCTAGCCCCTCGTGAACCGATTCTTACTTACAAGTCTCTCTCCCGCGATAGACATCAAGTTCACCACCGGATAAAAATAATGGGTACACCAGCGAGCAGAAGTTGTAAACTCCTCATCCCTGAAGATGATTGTAGCATAACAGCCGCTTATTACTTAGAAGCCCATTGCATGTCTCACAATTGGGAACCAAATTGTTCTTACTATCGAATGCACCGGAAACAGATAACAGGTGCACCAAGTAGCAAAAGCTGCAAACCCCTCATTGCCGAAGATGATTATGAGCCGACAGTTGACTGTTGCATACATGTCCCCTACATGTCTCACAACTGATATCGCCTTGGTTTCAGTGCGTACGTTACTACTGAAGTTGTCAACCCCTTTAAACTTTCAAACTGGTTTGTTTCTTCGCTGTCGCTTAATGCTGAAGTTGTCAACTTATCGAAGCTTTTTAAACGGGATGTTGTAAAAAAATTAATCATATGATCAAAAGGTATTCTTCAGCGTTGTAAAAACAACAACAAAATAATATAGGAAGAAGGGACTAAATTAACTTTGCAGTCAGTTGAACTTTATCCTTTTCAATCGTAGACATAGTGACGGATGAAAAACTGGAACAATATCTTATATAATCTAGTTGGCATTAGAAAGCTATCCGTAACTTTTCAGGATTAAAATACCATAGATGACACTATTAATTATTATGAAACTACCTCATTGCTTTACATTTTCGTTTGTATCCGTTATGTAAACAGTTAATCCTAGGTTACATTGATAGACCATCGACACAAACTTTCTTACTGTCAGATTTATAGAAATCGAATACAATGTGCACCCAATTGCAAAAATTCCTAGCCACTCGTGAACCGATTCCTACTTACAAGTCCCTCTCCCGTGATATACATTAACCCTTAACCGAAAACAAATAATGGGTACACCAGCTAGCAAAAGTTGAAAACCCATCATCGCAGAAGATGATTGTAGCATAACAGCCGATTATTACTTACAAGTCCCTTGCATATCTTACCATTGGGAACCAAATTGTTCTTACCATCGAATACACCGGAAACAAATAACAGGTACACCAACTAGCAAAAGCGGCAAACCCCTCATTACCAAAGATGATTATGAGCCAACAGTCGACTGTTGCTTAAAAGTCCCCTACATGTCTCATAACAGGTATCGCCTAATTTTATTTTCGGTGTACCTTACTACTGAAGTTGTCAACCCCTTTGAAATTTTCAAACTGGTGTATCTCATGAAGGAATTTTTGTACCAAAAAATGGATGACATATACTTTGATCAGCCCATCAATGGCTATCGATTGCCGTCGAAAAAAAAATTCTACCTGTCTTAGTTCAAAAGTTGACTTTTTTGCCGTAGGCGAACTTTCTAACGTCACGACTTAGAAAGGAGCAAAGGATAAGCTCTAGTTTCTTTAGCAATGAGAGAACTTTTGAAGTTTAAGGGGCACATCTGATACCGTTACTCTACCGCAAACCCAAGTGCAAAAAAAAAAAAATTATAAACTCAGCTGGAATCGTCGCAGACATGGACAGAAACAATAGATGGCAGCACTTTCGGACCCGTGGGAAAAAGCCACTTTTTTGTCTCTGTAGATTTTTCTATTTATCACTCAAAGAAGATATGTTGGCTGTGGGGCCGGGTAACTGCCGCATATATTTAACACTTATAGATTTTAGTCCATCTTCAATTTGACACTGGTGCCTGCCTGCTAGCGTGCTAGAACGGAGCTTTCCACTCGAAAGCAGAAACATGGTTTGATGAAACGAAAGGTTCGCTACAAAACTTGAGATGGTTCTCTCCGACATAGGCTATACAACTCCACTTCACTTCGCAAACCGTAGGCTCTGGCTCGATGACAAGCAAAAACCATCCTTATTGGCCCCAGGCAAGAGTTCTACGGAGCTTTCCAAAATGTAATGTCATATTCATCAATCCGGCCTAAGGTCCACACTTTCCGTAAAAACCGCACAGGTTAGACCCTTCCCAGTTACCAGGAATAAAATGAAATCGGAGTCATAGGAAAAAAAAACAAAAAAAACGAGGACAAAACCAAAGTGTTGCTCTCGCAACACAAGTCAGCGCCGCGAGTTGTATCAAGAAAACCATCTGTCTATATCGTTGAGTTTTGACTATAGTATTTGACAAATGCTTTTGTACGAATATTTCCGTAGACTTCTCTTGGTGCAATAATCAAGTGTTCGGGAGACCATATATTTGAATTGTCTGTTTTGGCCGTCACGGTATTTCTCTGTCGCGATATTGACTTTCGCAGTTTTTCATGAACTCTGACAAGCGTTATCGTAATATAACACATGGATGCCCATCCCTGTGTTGAATGCGATGACAGATGCTGATAATATTAATTTTATGACTGTTTTAAGGGTGTGTTTTGCGAAAAAAGGAGCTAGGTTCTAGGTCAGGGGGGGGTGCGGAAATCTTGTGACACGCTTAGAGTGAAGCGATTGTGTTGAAACTTGGTGGGAAGAACAAGGATACATCAGTGACAAAACCGGACCGGGTTTGGGCTCTGTGAGGGGAGTTGGTGGTGGTGGGGGGGGGGGGGGGTCCGGAATTTCGGTGATCGTGAATTAAGGTTCTTCGAGATGTGCTAGGGCGATGGAACTTGTCTTGAACATTAGAAACTTGACAAGATTGGCTTAGAAATTGTCACTTCTCAGATCCAGCCATTCCTTAAAGTACCAATCCTAACCTTAAAGTACTAATCCTAACCACAAAGTACAAAAAATACTTTTAAGCTAAGTATACATTTTAACTCGAGGTTGTTGCTCAAAAACAAATTTTTAGCACCCTTAAAGTGCGTTTGTTAGCCGAAAAGTTAAAAAATACTTTAACCAACGACATATATTCATGATCCCCAAGGGCCCTTGGTCATTTTTGCCCTAAGGGTTTCGCTTAAAACTGAATTTCTTAAAATATAAACAGTAATTTTAAGCAAAATATACATTTTCATGATTCCAATGAGCTTATCATCATTTGTGCTCCAGTAGTGTTCATTACAATTACAAATGAATCTCTAGCTAAATATTCTTTGAGCCCAAGCTGACTTTGAAACATTTATTCAAACAATGTTTAGAATAAAAAGAATCTCTAGCGCCCTTAAAGTACGCATCATCACGGCCAAATGCACAAGTAAAATAGTTGTTACGAACAATACTCTCTCGTGATTTCCAAGGACCCATGACCACTCTTATCTCAAGAGTTTTGCTTACAAATGATCACAACAAACCCACGAATTGACGAATTCCTAATTTAATCCTCTGACCCAGCTTTGCAAGTACCATATGAGCTTCCAGCCCTTGTTTTCTTGATCAGCTAGTTATCCCTCTAAGATGATGTGCGAGGGACAAATATAAATTCGGATGTTTCGGTTCCACTCCCCGCGGAAAACTGTCCTCAGCGAAAAAAACAAAACTAAATCATCGATCCAACACAATAACTAGCTGGGGATAACTAGCTGATCAGTAAAAAAAACGAAAATCACGGTTTTCTATTTTTTTCGTGATGAATCGTCAGCTCCTAGGTCAGCAATCATGCTCGGATATTTTTCTATTGATGAGGTTTTGCTTACCAGTTTAATAATGCTTTTCCGTCTTCAAGCTGTTTACAGCTTGAAATAACGAGCTTATTTTCTAGTGATAGTTTCAACAAGTCATTGGGGGCGCCTCAAAACCCGAAACTCTTCGTGTCTTCCAGACCTGGAGACTGGTGAGTCTTTCCTTATTTGAATTCTTTACCACCAGATTTTTTGTATTGTTTTATTGCTATTCCTTAGCAAAAGAAGAACGTGGGCAATTCTGCCCATCTACAAAACTGTCAGTACCAGTATTTTTTCCTGTGAGGCATTTCTGGATTCAATGGTGACTGCTACTGGTGTCGGACCCACCACGGATTCACCAGACCCAGGTCAGTTGGCAGGCCCTAGTGAGAAGTCACCGGAGATGGTGACACCAAAAAGATCCTTATAGTGGAAATCCAGCAGACGTTAGTGAGTTAAAAAGAACCACAGAAACGACGAACGTGCCTCTCGATATGGAAAGATGACATCCTATCCGACAAAAATCGTAATTTCTTCTTGAGCCCAACGAAATATTGCAGCATCGGGAGGTATAGGACTACAAATTTGAGACTGAGTCTTTAGGGCTTGGTAACTATTATATGCCTGTAGAGTGCCAGGAATGTCAATTTGTCTCTATAATCATATTTCTGTAAGACAGTTTTATTGGAAATGAGAGATTGAAGGCTTTAAACTTTGAACTAAAAAAGAAGTCTCCCATACTATTGGTCGGTTGTGACTCGTCGTGCAAAAACTAACCTATTTGAAGCAAGATTCATTGTTGGTAGAGGTTTGAAACTTTCCAGCTCTCATTTCTGACGAAACTTGTGCAAAAATGTGATTGTGCAATCAAGAAGGAGTCAGAATAAGTTTTCCAATAGACAGGCTGACAACAGTTTCGCAAATCCCGATGATTCAGTGTCAATGTTAAAAGTCGTATACGTCACAATGTAAAACCGTTTCGTTTGTGCCGCTGTCGGTTTTTGTTGTGCGGGCCGCAAGCTTGTCGACATCGGATCGACCCGACTGTAGTGCCATAGATACGGTGGAAAAAGTGCCGTTTTGGAAAAAGCGCCGTTTTATTTCGCAATACTTATTAGGTGATAAGTCTTGCAAAAGAGAATGATGGAATGGCTAGGGACATCGGATGATTGTTATACGCGCGACGGTTCCTCTAAGACAGGAAGACTGTCCGTAGGTTGACGGTATGGCAAAGTCTTATTCTCCAGACTAGTCGTCTGTTTATTAGCTTGTGGGTACGTGTATCATAAGCTACCTAGCACTCCAACCATCATTGTGATTCTCTCACGAAATGAGTCACATTCTTGTTATACGTTGTCTTTAATTTTAGCAAAATACTGGACGATGTTAATAAGTGGTCCCTAGTCCCGGACACCGTCTATGGGCAAGCGCCGCCCATGCCATCGTTGGTTTACGGCGGAGTCCATCTACTGCGGCTAATGGGTAAGCTTTTGACGAGTCTAAGGGCGATTCTGGCGGTCTGGAAAGCTCCGCGAGCTTATTCGCCGGCTGTTCATTTTCAGTTTCACTGAACTATATTTAAAGACAAAAAAAAAAAAACAATTTACATTCCTGCCAGGAAAGCACAAATGTAGTGTTTGTGACTTCGACTAAAAGTCGCTTCGCTTTCCAGAGCTGTTCCCGCGAATCCACTTCACGAGTGGAAAGTGGTTTCGGCAAGTCAGCGAGAAGTTGTAAAAAACAAGCAACTGAGGCGCAACGACTTTGTGCTTGTTCTTGAGCTCGGCGGATTCTCGCTTTCCTTTTCGGAAAGTAAATCCAAGAGATGGCCAGAATCGCCCTCTAGCTCAACCTAAAATTAATAGTAAACCTAGGATGATAAATGACAGGTGATTGATTGGATAGCGTGGTCGCGTTTTTAGGAAGGCGGATCGTAGGGTGGTAGTGGTACCGAAAGAGACCAGCACAGCAATACCTGTGTCATTATCAGTGATTTAATAGATATTCCTTCAGCACAAGCTGACTGCGAATCGTGTTTGACGATGCAAAACGGATACGGCAGCTACATTTCATTAAGAGCTATATATCGGTCCTTCTTGGCACCTCTTACTCAAGCTGGTAAATGAACTTGTGGAAGATTCTTCTTTAAATATCTGATTTTGTGGACTTCTTCCTGGACATTGTTTGGAGTTAAAGCTGGTGTGATTTCATTGTGGATACGGCTGCTGTTTTTTTTTTGAGAAACCCAACAATTGTGAAGGAGTCACTTGCATTAGAATATGGAAGTATAAACTGTATCTACTGCGACTGGTGCTTTAAGCTTTGAAATTGTTGTTTGGAGACCCCCGTCTATTCATTCACCCGTCATTTCGCCCAAAGTCCTTTGAAGTCCCGCAAGAGTCTCACTTAACCCGACAGTTCTCCCACCAGTCAGGTGACTGAAAATATCCGTTGAACCCCTCCCCCCCCCGCCCTTTATTTCACCCACCCGTTGGTTCATTTACCCATCGATTCTCCTACTTGTCGATTCGTCCAACACTCGCTAGTGAATCGTCGATCCGCCCACTCTTAAAAAGCTCTCGATTGTCTTGTAGCGATTTGGGACCCCACCTAAGCTTTTGGCCTTGTTTTATTTACTCGTGATTTTTGGCGAAAACAAAGCAAACATGATTGTTGTGTCAGATCTGTGTACTTGTTTCAGCACTGCTGCCCGATATCCTGTCCCAGATGGCACTGCCCGATGAGAAATGGTCGGCTGTAAAAAGCTACACGGAGATCTTACTACAGTAAGTGCTACTGAATACATTAGTTGCGTTTTTGCTGATACCATGGTCTCTGTTACCACGGTAACTAGATCTGCAATTAGTCGTTTTTGCAGTTATCGTGGTATCTGATAATCGGTGCTCTGCAAAAACGACTATTGCCGAAATTGCACTTTTCGAAGTCATCCCAAAAGAACAGATATCCAGTTATATCATTAAGTGCTAAACTTCTTCTTTCTCACCAATCTGAAAAAATTTGATGAAAGTGAGATGACTTTTCAGATACCACGACCAGTTACCACGGTCGGACCGTAGTATCTGAATATCTGATACCACGATAACTGGCCGGATACCACGATAACTCCAAAACGCATTTTGACCGTGGTATCAGATACCACGACAACTGCAAAAACGACTTTAGACCGTGGTATCAGATACCATGGTATCTGCAAAAACGCAACTATTGTTTCGTTCAGGGAAGGGGCATTTTCATTTAAGCCGCTTTCACATTGACGCTTTATTGCGAGTGAAATTTCACATTTTCCTTTCTCGGTCTCTTCTGCTGGATTTTCGTTTCTTTCATCATTACTAAGTTTTTTTCATCATTTGTAGTTTTTATGGCACTTGCCCTTCGGCCATGTGCCATATAGCGATCGCAATTTCTGTCCATCCGTCGGTCTGTCGGGCCATGTTTTGCTAGGTTCGGGCACTTCCACATGAGCTAGGACGATGAAACTTGGCACACGTATCAAGTACCAGACCAGACCACACCCTGGTCTGACCATCTGGGAGACAGTGGTAGGAGGGGGCATCCATAAACTTGAGGTATGCATAACTTTCGAAAGGGTGATAGGATCTTAATGAAACTTGATATATGTCTCACATGTCTCGTTTCAAGTCCGGACCGGATCCGATGAATGTGTGTGTGTGGGGGGGGGGGGTCAGATGGGGGAACCGGAAATCTTGTGACACTCTTAGAGTCGACCGATCAGGATGAAACTTGGTGGGAAGAACAAGCAACCTACATCATTGATAGAACTGGACCAGATTTGGTTGCTGTGGGTTGAGTCGGAGGGGGGTTCCGGAATTCCGGGATCAAGGTAGGCAGGTGAGCTAAGATGATGAAACTTGGCAGGCGTATAAGGGACCCAAACAGACTGACCTGAGAATAGTAGTTTCTCCGATCCGACTATCAAGGGGTGGGGGGGAATCCGGAATCGAGTTGCATGAATAACTTTTGAACGGGCGATCGGACTTCTTGGAAACTTGGCAAGTGAAAAGAGCTATCGTCTCAGACGTACGTGTGTGGGGGGGGGGTGGACAAAGGCACCGGTAATCTCGTGAAACGCTTAGAGTCGATGGATCGGGGTGGAATTTGGTGGGGAGAACAAGCACCAGCCCTAGATACATTCTTGACAGAACCAGATCGTATAGGAGCTCTTGGGGAAACTCTTAAGTCTTAAGGCTCTTGGAAGGGGTTTCCCGGAAATCCGGTGATCGCGAGTTAGGATAATTCCAGATGTTCTAAGGTTGATGAAACATGACAAGCAGATTAGTGACCCAACCAAATAGACTTGAGGACCCGGCACAGTGGAAAACAGGAAAACTTCCGTTCTTTAATTTTCAAAATAAATGCGGCACAACATTTCATGCGCGAGCAAATTAATTGGCATTTGTCATTATCTTACAACTAAAGCATATATACAATTGTCATAAAATAAATACAGGAATTTAAGTAAGGCTGTTATGGTACAAGGTAAACTGAGGCACGAAACTATTACGGTACCTCTCAGTTTTACAAGCGATAGGTGTGAGTTTTGGTACTTTCATAGCTGCTTCTCTTGGAGGTCTGTTTCTTTCCGGTTTAAAGGGTGGAGGAAGGATATTTCGGTAGAGAGGGTGGGATAACAAATTTGTTCCGAAACGTTGGCACAGCTGTTCTCTACGAACAGAAAGGGGTTCCAGCTTACACTCCTTTAGGAGATACGAGTACGGCATTTTATGGCCACCAATTATAATTTGAACAGCACCTTTTTGGATTCTTTCCAACTTATCTGAGTCACTCTTTGTAATTCCATAATGCCATGCTGGACAGGCATATTCAAGTAGTGAACGGACAAACATACAATACAAATCCTTCATTCTTTCTTTAGGGACTTTGAATTTCTTTAGGATTTTTAACATACTCATGGAAGAGTTAGCTTTCTTTAAAATATACTTGGTAGTTTCCTCCCAAGACATATCTGAAGATATAATAATGCCAAGGAGTGTAATTTGGTCAGAAGTAAGGTTATCAGGAATGTGTGGGTGGAACTGTGGGAGAGTTTTCAGAAATGAAATTGTTAGTATTATAGATTTGTCATTGTTCACTACCATATTCGACCGAGAAGCTTCTGTAGCAATATCCTGAATTATACCCAAAGATTGACTTTTTAAATTCTTTCCCGCAACTTCTGCCAGTGATAAATCGTCTACGAATTTCCATCGCTCATCAATGTTCTGAGCAACATCATTTATCACAATAAGAAAACACAGAGGTCCAAGCACAGTTCCCTGGGGCACCCCACAAAAAACTGGAAGCGCATCTGACATGCACTGTTTATACTTTATACTACCAATCTGTAATCTATCTGTTAAAAAACCCCGTACTATATTTACAATAAATTCAGGTACATTATTCTCAATTAACTTATTTAACAATATTTGGTGGTCTACAAGATCAAAAACCTTCTTAAAATCAATAGCTATAAGGTTAATCCATTTATCTGGGGTGTCCAGATTCTTCAAGATAAAATCTATAAGACTTACTAAATAATGTGTTGTAGAAGCCTTCTGGACGTTTCCATATTGATGCTGGTCAATGACTGATATCACTGGGATATCAAAAGGCGTAACTGCAGTTCTTTTTATCTTGGACAGCTTAAGTTTCACCTCGGATATCATTATTTCAGGGATATTGATTCCAGGGAGGTATAGATGTAAAATTTCAATACCTCCATTTTATTTTGCGAAAATTGCGAATATTCGCGGAAAAGTTGGAAAAATTGCGAAAAATTAAAAAGAAAGCGGAAAAATAAGACGCTGGGCTTGAGTATGGTGTCTGTACAAATTTTCATCTGTGCCAGACCAAAACCGAGGAACTGAGTCAAGATTATGCTCTCAACCCGCATAACTTTATCAGAAGTATCTCTCTGCAAGTGAGCAGATCAACTCTGGGGCGGTGGTTTGCTAACACTCACATCACTTCTACTGTACAAAGGGTTCAGAGCATCCTGAACATTGGCGGCTAGATGAATTGTTTCTACGCAGAATGCCTTTCTGCTAATCAGAAACCTTTTGGCCGCCAGTTCTCAGTCAACGAGAGATTTTGTTTGTCCAATGCGCAAACGTAGGAGTTTTGAGTCCCGGTGTCCCTCCCCTGCCTCCTGCTTAAGAATAATGAATAGACCTAGTAATAGGTCCTTATTCCAGACTCGCTTGTGAGAAGTCCGTGACTTTTTCAAGTTGTGATAGCTTCACCTAACTATACGTCTTGTTGGGTCAAGATCACGATTTATTCTCCATGAAAATTCTAATTACGTTTGACTCGTCACTTATTTCATTCAAAGCTCCGAGCGTTCGCTTACGCCGCGCGCGAGGGGTGACTGACTCTGTCACACTCCCTCCCCCTTACAATACACTTACCCCAAAAAAATATTTATTTTAACAATAACTGTAAAGCACTGAGTGAAAAAAATAAATAACACTGAAAGTAATATAATGCACTGGAGAACCTAACCTAAACGGTTGCATATGCAGGAGCCAACGTGGCTAGTAACGTCGCGTTCGACTCCTGGCCAGAAAAACATGGCTCGGACCCTCGCTAGGGTTGTATCGCCCCCAAGGTGTTTTGCCCCCACTCGGTGTGCCCTTTCCATTGCTCTGTTCCGCCAACCCCATGGTAAAAGTAATTGTAAGTGTTCCCCCCGATACTGTCTATAGTTAATGCCATCTATCTCTACTAAACGAACAGCCGGCGAAGATTGTGGTCTCTCCAATAGCCTGGCGATCCGCATATCGTTTCGCTGCTCGGCAGATAACTCCACAAGGGCAACGCTCCGAGGTTTTGCGATATCGAATAACTCTTCAAAACGTTGAATAGCCTCCTCGGCTCTCTCCTCTAAAAAACAAAGAAAAAGTATATTTACATGTTCCGAGCCTACTAGTATTTACATATCTGTTACTCGTACGATCTCGATAGGGCGTCCGCGTTTCCGTTAGCAGAGCCTCGCTTGGCTACAATCGTCATATCTAAACCTTGTAGCGACATGGCCCATCGTGAAAGTCTGGGATTCGTGTTTTTCATCTGGTCCAACCACCTGAGTGGCTGGTGATCCGTTTGGACAATGAACTTTCGCCCCTCGATAAAATGATATAGTTTCGACACTGCCCATTTTATGCAGAGGCATTCTTTCTCGACTGCGGCATACGAGCGCTCGGCTGCGGATAAAGGCCTACTCAAATATAAGAAGGGATGCTCCCCGTCCTCGTAAACTTGGCAGGCGACGGCCCCTAAGCCTGTGTCACTGGCATCGCACTGTATAATGATTTGCCTACTGAGATCTGGGCAGCGGAGCACAGTTTCGCCACAAAGTATTCTTTTCAACTCGGCAAAAGCGGCGTCGCATGCGGCATTCCATAGCACGATATTAGGACTTGATTTTTTTGTTAGGTCTACGAGAGGCTGTGCTATTATCGCTCGATCCTTAATAAATCCGTGATAGTACGCGACTAGGCCGAGAAATGCCTTCACGTCTTTTTTTGTGCGCGGGATGGGGTAGCGACGAACTGCATCGGCCTTGTCGTCAGTCACCCGGATCTCGCCTCCCCCTACTACGTGTCCCAAATACTCGACCTGCGTATAACCAAAACGGCATTTCTTAGGGTTGGCCGTTAAGCCTGCTTCTCGGAGCCTTGATAAAATGTCCTCTAAACGTACTAAATGTTCGGCCCAGGAGTCAGTGAAAATGACCAAGTCATCGTAGTAAGCGTCTGCGTAATCCCCCGCCCCTTCCAGTATCCTATCCATAAGAGCCTGGAAGGTGGCACCAGCGTCTCTGAGCCCGAATGGCATTCGCAAAAATTCGTAATGTCCCGAATGCGTTACGAACGCGGTTTTCTCTACGCTCTTCGGGTGCATACCTATCTGGAAGTATCCTTTTGTCAAGTCCAAAATACTGATGTATTTTGCCCCTCCCACACGAGTCAAAAGGTCGTCGATACGAGGCATGGGGTAAGGGTTATTGTTAGTTGTTACTTTGTTTAGCTCTCTATAATCGATGCATAGGCGGATGGAATTATCCTTCTTTGCGACCACGACCACGGGAAAGCTCCAGCTACTCCTTGAGTGCCTGATTACTCCTAATTCTAACATGCGGTTCACTTCTTCATCGACTGCTTGCCTGCGACTAAGAGGGATTCGGTAAGCCTGCTTTCGAATTGGTTTTGCGTCACCGGTTTCTATCTTGTGCGCCGCAAGGTCGGTCTTTCCCGGCAAACTGCTTAAGACCCCCCTGTATTTCTCGAGAACAATGCCGATCTGATCTTTCTGTTCTTTACTTAGTCCCGGACAGACATTACATTCCGCCAGATTTGTCGAAGCCGCTGATTCGAATGTTACTAGTCTTGGAGTCGTTTCCTCCTCAGTATTTTCCGGGATGACTATTGAAAAATAACACGGTTTTGGCTCGTGGAATTTTCGCAGCAAGTTCGCGTGAAGGACTTTCCTTTTCTTTCTTCCCTTGAATCCGGTAACAAGGTAATCTAACTTACCGATCTTTTTCGCGACGGTTAGTGGGCCGACCCATTCCTTTTCCAGTTTCGATTTTCCTTGTTCTTGTAGGACTAGGACCTTGTCGCCCTCTTGAAAATCGGCCTTCACCCCTGGGCTGGGGTCGTTCCGGATCATCCGTGCTCTGGACCGATCCAAGTTCTCTCCGGCCAGTGCGCTTATCTTTTGTAGACAGCCGACTAGCTGAAAACGGGAGTTGTCATTATTCACGTCCATCTTGCGGGGAACTCCGCCTAAACTCTCGCTTACTACTTCGAGGGGACCTCTCGGGTTCCTCCCAAAGACCAGCTCGAAAGGGGACAGCCCCGTTGCGGAATGAGTGGCCTCTCGATACGCAAAAAGAATGGAAGGTAGGATAGTATCCCACTTTTTTGGTTCAGACCGAACGAATTTCCGAAAGGCTTGGACTATGGTGGAGTTTGCCCTCTCTGTCTGTCCATTCGACTCCGCATGCGTCACGGAGCTTGGTTTCGACTTCACTCCACAAGCTTTTAGCATATCAAGGACGCCCTTATTCATGAAGTGTGTGCCCTGATCGTGAACTAATTCTCGAGGATACCCAAAACGACTAAAGTAACTTCTTAGCGCTTCGACCACTCTGTCTGCCTTACACGAACGCATCGGTATAGCCTCTGGCCATTTTGAAAAGTAATCTGTGATCACGAGCAACCACGTATTTCCTTTGCTACTGCGTTTAAGCGGGCCGACGAAGTCCATACCAACGCGTTCAAAACAATAATTTGCTTTTTCGAAAGGTTCGATTGGCGCTCGATCGCGCTTGGTTGCTCGAGCTACCATTTGGCAATCTTTGCAGCATTGACAGTGTTTCGCTACGTCAGTATAAACCTTCGGCCAAAAGAAGTGCCTTAGTATTTTTGACAGAGTCTTATCTCGGCCCATGTGGCCTCCTTCCGGCGAGTTGTGTGCGGTTTCTAGTACCCTAACTCTCTCCCCGACTGGGAGTACAAGTTGATGGACTTTCCCTGGCATTTTAGGGTCTTGTACTACCCTGAATAGTCTATTATTCAAAATCTCAAAACTCACCACGTCGTTTTTGTTCTCCAAGCTCTTAGCCTTTTCCCAGAGGGCCTTGAGAGTTGGATCCAGCGCCTGCTGATCTTCGAAAGTCTGAGTGCTCTTATCTACCCTCCTGGTACTCTCCGCCTCGACTCGATTGTTGTGCTCGCTTTTTGAGGATCGTTTCTCTTTCTTTGACTTCTTCTGCTTCGAAGTCGCTAGAAATAGGTCATCGTCGAACGAGAAATCGACGTTGAAGTCCAGTTCGTAAGAACTCTCTGACATCCTTCTTTTCTCTGCTCCGCCTCCTGCAAGAGACCAGAACCTTTTGAAGTCTCTGCCTATTATTCCGTCGTAACGCAATTTGTCCGAGACCACTACTCTCATTTTGGACAACCAGCTTGACTCCGCTGTGCGCACTCCGACTTCAACTTCCGCGGTAGGGTATACGCACATGTCTGCGTGTACGCAACCGATGTTAACGTTGACGCTTCTATCTAATTTCGCAATGTCTATTAGATTAGACCTGACAAGCGTCACGTCGCTACCGCTGTCGACGAGAAATGTCGCTTCTCGCCCATCTACCGAACCGGTTACTACCCTAGCCGACCGTTCGTCGAGTACACTCGTTGATGGAATAGCAATGCCATCCGCTGTGTACGACCTATATGCCGCACTAGTAGGTTTCCGCGTTCTCTGTCCTGCGCCCGTTTCGCGCCTAACCGTTGCCTCGCTCAGCGGACAATTCCTTTTAAAATGACCGCTTTTCCTACAGAGGAAACATACAGGTTCTTTACCTTCCTTTGACCCAGAAGGGTTTTCGTCTCTTCGGTTTCCTCTCGGCTTTGAGGTCAACGTGGCCGTCTCCTTTCTTGCTTCGGAAAAATTCTCGGCCATTGTCACAGCTTGCTCTAGTGACTGCGGATTCTGCTGTTTCAGGTGTATCCTCAGGCCTGAAAGAAGCGTGTTCTCAATGAATTGTTCAAGAACAACTTTCTCTAATATCGACGCTAACTTAACATCCGCTCTGACTTCCGCGTCGCTAATTACTAGCCATTTTTTCGCGAAGTGAGTTAATTTATCTCCGTATTCTTGAAACGACATTTGTTCCGACTTCACAAGCTCACGCAGCTTTATCCGGTACGAGTCCGAAGTGATATTAAATTTCCGGAGTATGCTTGTTTTTACTGCGTCGAAACTAGCAAGTTGGGTCGCTGACAAGCTGGAAATCGCCTCTAGCGCTTTTCCGGATAGCAGAGGCATAAGCCGGATAACTTTTGCATTGTCGTCCCAAGAACACAGAGTCGCGGTATTTTCGAAAGCGGTTAAGAACGAATCGATGTCGTCCCCTTCCGACATTTTCTGGAGTGACGGCTCCCTAGGTTTACTTAACGACTGTAACAATGTTTGGCGTTCTTGATTCATTTGCAACATTTGTTGAGCGTGCGTGTCACGCAAGGATTCAACAACTGTATCGAACTTCGAAATTAGACGGTCGATTGCTGAGACCGTCGACGCACCGTCGATCTGTTCGTTTCCCCCCACCTCGTTAGGTTTCTGGTTCCCTTTATTTACGCTCATGGTAGCTGTGCTTGAGCCCGGAAGGCTGCTAAGAAAATCTCTTTGGAATTCCGATACTTCGCTTGAAACCTCAGAAGCAACTAGCTTTTGAGTCGAGCCTCGTGTAGGCACTAGTTCGTAATGCTTAGTCCTGTTTAATTCAGAACTAGACCTAGTCGTTGGCCTTTCGTAGCCCTCCAGATCTATTCTATATACGAATTAACACACTCAAGCAAAAAACGAATTTACCGTACCTCCGTATATTCCAATATTCAGATTCGCTAATCCTTCCGCTGAACCACCAGTGTGATAGCTTCACCTAACTATACGTCTTGTTGGGTCAAGATCACGATTTATTCTCCATGAAAATTCTAATTACGTTTGACTCGTCACTTATTTCATTCAAAGCTCCGAGCGTTCGCTTACGCCGCGCGCGAGGGGTGACTGACTCTGTCACACAAGTGTTTATTGATTATAATGGTGGGGTTCGTAAGAAACGAAAGTAACTGACGTAAAACAAGTTCACATGAAGGAATGTCTCACTTATAGACCTCCAGCACCCGGTAACATCCACTGACAGCGCAGAATAATTATAAACGCACATGCTATTTTTAAAGTGAGAAACCCCTCTTAATATGCAAAAAAACTGCAAAAATTCGCCATATTTTTCAATTTTTCCGTATTTTTCAATTTTGCGAAATATTTCAGTTTTTCGGAATATTCGCAATTTACGAGAGGCCTTCGAATACTTCAGTTTCGCGAATATTCGATTGAATTTTTCAATTGAAATATTCGCTTTTTACATCCATACAGGGAGGTCTCGAGGAGGAATACTATGTACTTGGGATATAAAAGGCCCATTAACACAAGGGGTCTTTGGAGAAAGTGGTGGGTAAAACTGAACAATTGCGGCAAAATGGGCATTTAAATCATTGGCTGTTTTGACAGGCAGTTCATCTTTCTTAAAATCTACAGGTGAAGGATTTTTACCAGCCAGCTTTTTTATTTCTTGAAAGAACTTCGCCGGTTTAGAAGTTAAAAGTTGATCAACTTCTTTCGAATAAAAATCAGCTTGGGCTTTCTTAATTTTTTTCTTTATTTCATTTCTCAGCTTGTTGGCTTCTTCACGCTTACCGTCTCTAAAAAGTTTTAATTTCTTCTTTATAAGTTTTTTTGTTTCTGAATTTATGTAAGGTTTGTCAGAAGAACAAACCTTTCTTTTCAGTTCAGTAAAAGAAGATTCAAACTGTGTTATCAGTTTTTTGTGCATGCACTCAGTTTTAGCATCAACATCTTCAATATGTTACACATCAGTCCAAACCTCGGAAGTAATCCAATCACCAAAAGAGAGGAGACCAGCACCCGTGATTGGCCTGCTGGTAACTTCCGTCACTGAGAAGGCTATTTTTATTTTGTCTAACGGATTCCATTGGACCATATAGTGGTAACTTCCCCCCAGTGGGGCCAATTCACTAGGGGTTTGGTAATATTTACTGAGATCAGTAAGGATAACATCAAGCTGTGTACCCCCTTTCGTATAGTAGGGAAATTAATTACATTTTTCAAACTGACTGATGACGCAAGGGATCGAGTATTTAAATCGTTTGCATCGCCTAACATTGCCAATGCGTATAGTGGGGTTTTTCTTTGGATAAAATCAGACCCTTTTTTGTGTGTGTGTGTGTGGTGGGGGGGGGGGGGTTGAGGGAAGGATAATCCGGAAATTACTAACTTCCGTAGGTTGCGGGGGTCCGGGAACTTTGCGACATGCACAACTATCCAAACGAATGGGCAGAATGGGATGCAAGTTGGACAGAGCCGAGAGTATGCGGCCGAGATTCGTAGCCTGGCGTCTGGACCGGATCCGGTCACGATAGGAGGAACGGGAGCCGGAAATTGGCAGATATGCTTCAAACAAATGGAACGATTTGAATGAAACTTGGAAAGTAGAGATGTCATATGCCGTAGATGCAGGCCCGTATCCAGGAATTTATTGGGGGGGGGGGGGGGGGGGTTATTGCCTGCTGGTCGGACAAAAAGTAAAAAAAACACATAGATCAGAGGGAAAAGCCTATAAAAATCGTTATTTTTGTGTGTTTCGGGGGAGGTTTCAACCCCCTAACATCCTGCGAAGTACGAGAGGAACCGCAGGTTCGGACATTTGGTTCGTGCACTTGGTCGAGCGGCCAGTGGTGCGAGGCTACGTCCGTATGATTATACCTGAAAGCCTCTGAAGGCCCCCCCCCCCCCCCTGGATACGGCCTTGCGTAGATTACATATTTTAGTGTTCGGATGGGATCCGAGCCCGATGGGGTGGGTGTGTCGGACTTTCTTTCAGATTCGAGTGAAACTTAGAAAGGTAGTAAGAGAAGAAGCTTTGGGTAGTCCATTTATGTGTCCGAACCAGATGCGGCCGCGGTAGGGGAGCTGAGGGGGGGGGGGGGGGTAACGGAAATAGTATGGCACGTTTAGGGATCAGCGAGTGGATCTAAAGTTCTAGACTGGAAGGTAGAAAATTCATTTGCCCTTGACAATCCGAGGCGATGCCAGCAACGGCAGGTCCAAACCTTGGGCCCCTAGGGGGTATTTTGTGACGTTCTCATCTACTTTCTTGAAATCACCACTCGTAACAAGTTCTTCGAAAACCTCCTTTTCGACTGAATAATATGATGCGTAGGTTTCGACGCAACGCAAGAATATAACTTGGTTATTTTCTTACTTTGCGTTTTCTTTGTCGGCGAGAACTCTGCGTCGCGTCACCGCAAGCGCGACGCAGAGGTTGCCAACTACCAAATAATATAATTCCCTATTCCGCTCCTGGGGGAGGGGAGAGGAGGTAACTTCGATGATGCTGCCTTGTTAAAGCACATATCTTTGACACCAATGACGCTGCAACATCCGAAAAAGCGTCGTGGCATGGTCATTAGAAGTGTTACTTGCGTCCAATGAGCTCAGCCGCACCCTAATATTGGCTACTATGTCACGTGGAGCCTACGCGGTGAAGTCGTAAATATTGTATTAGGGTAAAATTTTCTCTCCATCATAATAAAAATAATATAATACAACAAAAAAGTATTTCGCCTCTTAAAAAACTCGTAAGAAATCTGGAGTAATTGCGCTGAGCAGAGCAAAAAATCCTATCTATAATGCACTTTGATCGCTAGCATTAACCGCGTAAACCCTTGTTTTATTCAGGTGAATGCGAATGCAACGTGTCAGGTGTAGACACGTGCTTTAAAGTCCAAATGAATCCCTTGAAAAGACCATTTGCCGTTCTCGCTGGTCTTTTGTCCATCCCGATGAAAAATTTGTAGCCTGTGTAGTTGTATCGTAGTTGTACGAACAAGACCAAAGGTGTCGATGGGATCCCAAAAATCTAAGATTTGATCCAGACAATTCGGTCTTGTCTTCGCCAGGCTAATCATTAGAGAAGACCGAGTTCAGATATTATATCTACCTATCTATACCTCTATAAGCCATATCTATTTTGACGATATTGACCGAAACTTCCTGCTTTACTACTGCCAAATTGCCAGTTTCGCCCGAATTCCGAGCGAACTACTAGTCCAGCAAAAAAAGAAAAATTCAGAAACGAAGCCGGCGTATCTCCTTATCACTATAAAGAAATCTAATCAACTTTAAATAAAATTTTGACTTAAAAAAAATGCGGGTACAACCGGATTCCGGACTAATTATATGTACGGGTAAAAAATATACAGACTCAGCGTCTCTTCTAATCCCTAAATATATCATCTAATCAACTTCAGATAAAGCTTTTACTTTTAACATATTTTCCGGTTGTGGCCGGATCACAGGCGAACTAGTTGTCCGGCGAGAGAATGGTTTTCACCATCGGGTTCACATGTCTTCTTACCCATAAATCAAACATTTAATCAACTTCAAATGAAACTGTTACTTTTAACCAACTTTCCGGTTTTGGTCGGATTCCGGACGAACTGCTTGTCCGGCGACAAAATGATTTTCACCATCATGCTCAGCATGTCTTCTTACCCCTAAATCAAACATTTAATCAACTTCAAATGAAACTTTTACTTTTAACCAACTTTCCGGTTTTTGCCGGATTCCGGACGAACTACTCGTCCAGCGAGAAAATGGTTTTCACCATCGTGCTCAGCATGTCTTCTTACCCGTAAATCAAACATTTAATCAACTTCAAATGAAACTTTTACTTTTAACAAACTTTCCGGTTTTTGCTGGATTCCGGACGAACTGCTTGTCCGGCGACAAAATGATTTTCACCATCATGCTCAGCATGTCTTCTTACCCCTAAATCAAAAATTTAATCAACTTCAAATGAAACTTTTACTTTTAACCAACTTTCCGGTTTTGGTCGGATTCCGGACGAACTGCTTGTCCGGCGACAAAATGATTTTCACCATCATGCTCAGCATGTCTTCTTACCCCTAAATCAAACATTTAATCAACTTCAAATGAAACTTTTACTTTTAACCAACTTTCCGGTTTTTGCCGGATTCCGGACGAACTACTCGTCCAGCGAGAAAATGGTTTTCACCATCGTGCTCAGCATGTCTTCTTACCCGTAAATCAAACATTTAATCAACTTCAAATGAAACTTTTACTTTTAACAAACTTTCCGGTTTTTGCTGGATTCCGGACGAACTGCTTGTCCGGCGACAAAATGATTTTCACCATCATGTCTTCTTACCCCTAAATAAAAAATTTAATCAACTTCAAATGAAACTTTTACTTTTAACCAACTTTCCGGTTTTGGTCGGATTCCGGACGAACTGCTTGTCCGGCGACAAAATGATTTTCACCATCATGCTCAGCATGTCTTCTTACCCCTAAATCAAACATTTAATCAACTTCAAATGAAACTTTTACTTTTAACCAACTTTCCGGTTTTTGCCGGATTCCGGACGAACTACTCGTCCAGCGAGAAAATGGTTTTCACCATCGTGCTCAGCATGTCTTCTTACCCGTAAATCAAACATTTAATCAACTTCAAATGAAACTTTTACTTTTAACCAACTTTCCGGTTTTGGTCGGATTCCGGACGAACTGCTTGTCCGGCGACAAAATGATTTTCACCATCATGCTCAGCATGTCTTTTTACCCCTAAATCAAACATTTAATCAACTTCAAATGAAACTTTTACTTTTAACCAACTTTCCGGTTTTTGCCGGATTCCGGACGAACTACTCGTCCAGCGAGAAAATGGTTTTCACCATCGTGCTCAGCATGTCTTCTTACCCGTAAATCAAACATTTAATCAACTTCAAATGAAACTTTTACTTTTAACAAACTTTCCGGTTTTTGCTGGATTCCGGACGAACTGCTTGTCCGGCGACAAAATGATTTTCACCATCATGCTCAGCATGTCTTCTTACCCCTAAATCAAAAATTTAATCAACTTCAAATGAAACTTTTACTTTTAACCAACTTTCCGGTTTTAGTCGGATTCCGGACGAACTGCTTGTCCGGCGACAAAATGATTTTCACCATCATGCTCAGCATGTCTTCTTACCCCTAAATCAAACATTTAATCAACTTCAAATGAAACTTTTACTTTTAACCAACTTTCCGGTTTTTGCCGGATTCCGGACGAACTACTCGTCCAGCGAGAAAATGGTTTTCACCATCGTGCTCAGCATGTCTTCTTACCCGTAAATCAAACATTTAATCAACTTCAAATGAAACTTTTACTTTTAACCAACTTTCCGGTTTTGGTCGGATTCCGCACGAACTGCTTGTCCGGCGACAAAATGATTTTCACCATCATGCTCAGCATGTCTTTTTACCCCTAAATCAAACATTTAATCAACTTCAAATGAAACTTTTACTTTTAACCAACTTTCCGGTTTTTGCTGGATTCCGGACGAACTACTCGTCCAGCGAGAAAATGGTTTTCACCATCGTGCTCAGCATGTCTTCTTACCCGTAAATCAAACATTTAATCAACTTCAAATGAAACTTTTACTTTTAACAAACTTTCCGGTTTTTGCTGGATTCCGGACGAACTACTTGTCCGGCAAGAAAATGATTGTCCAGCATCTCTTCTTACCCCATAATCGACTATCACATTAGCTGTTTAAAAATATTTTGTTTGTCCCTTAAATTGAACCCCCACCCCCAAATATAGGGCTACAGAGCCCATCTACGAACTCGACCTTACCCTTGACCCAAACAATCCTCATACCAAGTTTCATCAAAATATCTCATTCCCTTCGGGAGTTATCGTGCTTACAGACAGACGGACGGACACACGGATGGACGGACAACTTTTGCGATGTCATAGGTATCCCTCCACTTACGTTTTGGGATCCCAAAAAGTTGCATATACTGATATGCAGTAGTACAGAGTACTTTAATTTAATGTGTCTCACACTGGGCTAATCTTGTGCAGTAGTATTCAGTAGCATCCAGTCTTGCTATAGTAGCATGTAGTAGCATCAGTTGGTACTGCATGCCACTTTTTCGTACAACTTCACACTACTATTTTAAGATAATTTTTCATCGGGATGCGGCCGACGTTTGACCAGTATTTCTTCTAGGTACCTTTCAAATCAGGGTGGTCTTTGCGACGCAGAATATGAGCCTTCGGAGCCGTCTGAAAGTTGACGCGAACACAACAGCGTCCATGATAAGTAGCCTAGCCTCTATCTATTTTGTACTGAATGCGAAAGAGTATATTTTTAGTTTTTTATTCAGTGTATGATTGTAGGACAAGAATAGTAACGGAAAGGTAATCAATTTTTGGAATATTAAACACCAGCAAAAAGTAATACATGTTTTTGGAATGGAACTACACGAGCGTTTTGTGTACAGTACTCCAGATTTTTGCGCTTAAACTGATAGCAAATCAGCGTACTCCTTTCTTAGTGCGCTAAGTTTTGCTGACACTGTTGCCAGATCTCCCACCACCCCCAACCCTTTTGCAAATGCACTCTGTGCCATCTTCAAGCTCTGAGGGGTCAGCACACCAAACCATTTAATCGGCGCCACACCAACAGATTCCACGCCACTGGTGTCTGAGGTCTTCTCCGTTGTCTGAAAAATTGTCTCTCCGCCAATTTCTTTTCTTGTAACTACCGTCCTTGCCACAAGATGGTTCTGAGGTATCTGAAGAGAGGTCAGGTTGGGTTCGCCCATAATGTAGCGTGCTTTGGCCAGGTGAAGGTAGCCGCCATTCACTCTGTTCTCCAGGTCTTTTTGAAGGGTGGCGTACTCATCAAGGGTTGTGAGAATCTCAAGGGAGATGGAGTCCAGTCTGTCGTCCAGAGATGGCGCTGCCTGGAATAGAAACGTACAGTAGCCCAGGGTTGGTATAGCTTTTATGACTTGCAGACCAGAACCAAGGCCGGAAGGGACTTAGGTGAAGTCCGATGTTTTAAAGATAGTGTCAGACAATCGGGGTATCAGCCTTTCGGGCAGCCTTACCTAATCTAACGTCAAACAGGATCGACGGGGAAACTTTGGCTGTTTCGTACGAAGTCGAAAGGCATGGGTCAGACGTAGACGTTGTAGTCTATGTAAGTACAGAACAACCTTAAGAGCCCATACATTTTCATTTCGATCAACTGCAAGAACCCTTGACAAATTCTTGAAACGAACAGTTTCTGCTTAATGGTTATACTGGATGGTTCGTTTTAGAAATCTATAGATTATCCTGGTTCAACGAAGTCACTGTTCGCAGAGCTTCTCTGGACAAACTTCCAGGAGACGCTGTTAAGGTTTTCCTAAAGTGGCAAAGGTCGAGGTCACAGTATTAAAAATCAATCTTTATAATAAATATTTAAAATGACAATATTCTGGCCCTTCCAAAGGCCAGAGTATTTTCATTGATCTCTGTGCTTTGTCTAACTGTTTCTGGGATCCCAAAACGTAAGTGGAGGGATACCTACGACATCGCAAAAGTTGTCCGTCTGTCGGCACGTTAACTCTCGAGGGGATTGAGATGTTTTGATGAAACTTGGTGGGAGGATCCTTTGGGTCAAAGTACAGGTCAAGTTGGAAGGTGAGCCCTGTAGCCCTATATTTGAGGGTGGGGGAGGGGTTTCAAATTAAAGGGCAAAACAAATATTTTTTGAGAGCTATTGAGATAGTTGATTTAGGGGTAAGTAGACATGATGAATTCGAATATGAAATTTATTTTCTCGACGGATGTTTGCGAGTTAGGGTACTTCCAGATATGCTAGGACGTTGAAACTTGGCAGGCATATTAGGGACCCGACCAAACTAAGTTAGAAATAGGTACTTGCCCGATCCAACCATCGTTGGGGAGGGGGGGGGGGAGCCGGAATTTAGTGGCATGTATAACCTTCGAAGGGTGATCAGATCTTGATGAAATTTGATATATGGAAAAACGTCATGTCTCAGATGTCCCGTTTCAATCCGGACCGAATCCGATGAATGTGGGGGGGGGGGGGGGGGGGTCGGAGGGGGAACCGAAAATCATGTGATACGCTTAGAGTGGAGCGATCGGGATGAAACTTGGTGGGAGGAACAAGCACAAGCGCTAGGTACACCATTGACACAACCGGACCGGATTCCTGCACTTTGGGGGGGGAGGTTCTTGAATTCCGGTGATACGGAGTTAAGTTATCTCCAGGTGGGCTAGGACAATAAAAATTGGCAGACAAATCAGGGACCCGACCAGATTAACCTGGAAATAGTCAAATTTAAGATTCACGAATGGAGGGAAGGGGAATCGAGAATCTCGAAGTATGTATAACTTCCGAACGGGTGATCGGATCATAATGAAACTTGATATGTCTCGGAAGTCCCTTTTCAAGTTCGGACCGGATCGATGAAGGTGGGGGGGGGGGGGGGGGGGGGGGTCCGGAACCTTGTGACACGCTTGGAGTGGAGCGATCGGAATGAAACTTGGTGGGAAGACCAAACACAAGCCCTATGTACATCAGTGACTGAACCGGACAAGATTCGGGCACTGTGGGGGACTTACAGGGCGGGGGGAGCCGGAATTCCGGTTATCACAAGTTAAGGTACTTCCAGACGTGCTAGGAAGATGAAACTTGGCTTGAAAATTGGAGACTTGACATGATTAGCTTAGAAATAGGCAGTTCCCTGATCCGACCATCGTGGGGGGGGTGGGGGTGGAGGGAGGAAGAATCCTGAATCTTGCGGTATGTATAACTTTTGGACGGGTGATCGGACCTTAATGAAACTTGATATTTCGAAAGACCTCATGTCTCAAGTGTCGTATTTAAAGTCCGGATGTAATCCGATGAATGTTCGGGGGAGGTAGAGGGGAGAACCGGAAATCTTGTGATACGCTTAGAGTGGAGCGATTAGGATGAAACTTGGGGAGAACAAGCAAAAGCCCTAGATGCATCTGTGACAGAACCGGACCGGGTTCAGGCATTGTGGGGGGAGTTGGAGGGGGGTCCGGAATTCCGGTGATCGCGAATCAAGGTACTTCCAGATGGCTTGGAAATTAGACACTTGACAAGATTGGCTTAGAAAAGTGTCCATTCCCAGGTCCGACCATCCCTTAAAGTACTAATCCTAACCGCAAAGTACAAGAAATACTTTTAAGCAAAAGATACATTTTCTTGATCCCTATGAGCCCATGATCATTTTTGCCTCAAGGGTTTTGCTTAGAACGGATTTCCTTAAATTACAAACAATACTTTCCAGCAAAATATACATTTTCGTGCTCCCGATGAGTTCATCATCATTTTTGCTTCAAGAGTTCTGATTACAAATGATCACAACAAACCCACGAATTCTTACTTTCATCCTCTGACCCAGCCTTGCAAGTGCCATATGAGCTCCAAGCTCTTGTTTGCCAGATAAGTAGTTTGTCCGGAATCCGGCCGAAACCAGGAGTTGGGCAGAAGTAAGTAAGGAAGGAGATACGACGTAGGCTATAGGGCATAGGGTAAACCATATGCTGAATCCAAGTTTGAATATCTGACAAGCGCAAAACTTTGTTGAGTTGTACAATAGCCGAGAAGTTAGTCTTTGTTAGTTTTTTTTGTTTACTTCGTGACAAAGTTATTCCTCATTTTGTATGACGAAAAGGTCAAATTCGGCGGTAACGCTGTGACAGCTAGTTTTGAAAAATAAAATTCTATTCTCTTTTTATTCTTTTCTTCTTTTTATCTGAATCTGAACTTGCTGAAATTTCGCTGGTGTATCCAGTTTGCACTGTCAAATACGAACTTGGTCTTCTTACCATTGGCCTTATCCTGTTCGTAAATTTTAAAAGTAAAAATGTTTAAGAAGTCTGTTGAAGACCGAATATCTACACGACCGAATTGTCGGGAGTAAATATTAAATTTTAGGGTCCCATCGAAACCTTTGGTCTTGTTCAGTTGCAGTTTTGCCAATTGACCTGTATTTATTTTGTTTACTTTTAATTGGAACCCTAGTAGGAAGAACCTTTGGGTGCCCTTTAGTCAAGGTGGGCCACTTTCTGCTTTTTTTGAGGCTTGTAACCAAAGCTTCGGCAGGGCTCAGCACTCCCTCGCCCCCTAATTGCTTGTGAAAGCCCTAAATGTGAAGGATAACGATGGTTTTGTCATGGAAATACACTTCGCCAATCCAAGATTAAAACAAGAGCCACGAGCTCATATGGCACTAGCTGCGAGCAGGTGGCGCGATAAAGTAGATGATAACGTCACAAACACCCCTTTCAACCCCGTAAGATCGGACCTAGAAATAGGATATCTAATTTCACCCAAGTACGAGCATTTCTGGCATCGCCTCGGATCATCCAGGGCATATGACTACCTTCCGAGTTTAGGTCCACTTGTTTGATCCCGAGACCTGGCCACATCCCCCCCCCCTCCAACTACCCCTACCGTGGCCGAATCTGGTTCGGATACATAAAGGATCATCTAAAGCATATTCTCTTACCCCATTCTCTCGAATCTGACATATTTCCGGAAATTCGGGTACCTACCCCGAACCACAGCGCTCGGATCCAGTCCGGACCCAAAATATGTCATCCAGGGCATCACTCCACTCGTTTGACTCCTATACGAGACACAACATTTCCGTGACTCCCCCTATTGTGGCCGAATAAGACTCGGACACATAAACTTCGAATCTCTAACACCTCGTCCTCCCTTCCATCAAGTTTAACTCAAGTCTGAGCATATCTACAAATTTCCTGTCCCCGCTTCATCCTCCTCCTACCGAGGTAGGTTCCGGTTCGGACGCCAAATAACAAATCTTGGCCGCATAAACTCGGTAGGGTCCACCTTGCATCCCGTTCGTTTTTGTATGCATGTCAAAAAGTTTCCGCCCCCCCCCCCCCCCCCCCTTCCTGCTCCAACTCCCCATACCATGGCCGCATGGGGTTCGGACCTATCTTTTGCATATCTAGGTCATCAGTTCTTTACCACCCATAAAGTTTCACTCGAAACGGAGCATCTGTTAGTAATTTCCGGATTCTCCTAACTCCCCGAAAAACGGTCGGATACTAGGAAGGAAGTCTTTCTAGGGCATTGTATTGGGTCCTTAAGTCTATTTGGTCGGGTCACCGAAATGCCTGCAATATTTATCATCCTCAGCACATCTGGTCGCAATCCCCGGACTTCCGAGAAACCCCTCCAGAGAGCCTCAATATGATCTTGTTGTGTCAAGAACGCCTTATGCTTGTGCTTGTTCTTCCCATCAAATTCCATCTCGATCCCTTGACGCCAAGCGTTTCACGACATTCCGGTACCCCCCTCCCCCCACAAGTATCGGATGCGGTCCAGCTTCGAGACGGAACTTCTGAGATGGTAGCTCTTTCCACTTGCCAAGTTTCATTCAGGTCCGATTACCCATTCGAAAGTTATAAATGCCACAGATTCCCGATTCCCCATCCCTCCACTCCCCCCACCATGTCCGAATCGTGCAAACGACTATTCTCAAGTCGGTCTTTCTGGGCCCTTCATCTATCTGCCGAGTCTCATCATCCTACTACATTAGGAAGTACCGAACTAGCTGGATCACCAGAATTCCGGACCCCCCCCCCCCCCCCAAACTACCCCCATGTGAATGAAGTATCTAGGACTTGTGCTTGTTCTTCCCTCCAAGTTTCATCCCGATCCCTCCACTCCAAACTTTTCCAAGATTTCCGGTTCCCCCCATAACTCCCCCAAAGTCACCGGATCCGATTCGGATTTGATGGGGGTCGTCTGAGACATGAGGTTTTTCCAGATATCAAGTTTCATTAAGACCCGATCACCCGTCCAAAATTTACAAATACCTAAGATTCCAGATTGCCCCTAATATGCCTGCCAAGTTTCATCGTCCTGGCTTATGTGAAAGTGTATATGGCAGTAGTGTATATGACAAATACCTAAGATTCCGGATTACGCTCGGGGATCGGGAAGTGATTATTTCCTAATCTTTTCGGGTCCCTAATGTCCCTGCCAAGTTTCATCGTCCTGGCTTATGTGAAAGTTCCCGAACTAGGAACCAGGGGCGTCCCTGCCCCCCCCCCCCCCCCCCCCCGTTTTGGGTATTCGGTCAAAATGGGCATCGCGGCAAAGCCATGGTGCCCTTTTCATTTAATCGTTTGTCCCAGCATTTCGAAATTGGGTAAATTGGCTAATTTGCTAATTGATCCGACATAGGTTCACTCCGCATCCATTTCACCGCATTCGGTCTGCCCATTCGTAAATCTACCGAATCTACCGAATTCGGTAATTCGGTCGCATTCTGTCAGTTCATTTCATAATTACATTCGGTGAAATTAATTTGGTTCTGATACGTTACCGATTACGGTAATTCACCGGATTTTTTCTTAGTCCGTCCCTATTACTAGACTTGCCGAATTCGGTTGTTTTAGGTGGTTCTAACAAGAGTTTTATTCCATTACGATATTCGGTTGTAATAGCGCTCTCGATCTGTTGCTTATTTTTTTAGTTAGTTTTTCGGTACACTACAAATTCCTTATTTGCTTCAACCTAGTTACTGAGTTCGGTAATTTAAGTGGCATTTATTTAGCTAAATATTCTTTGAGCCCAAGCCGACTTTGAAACATTTATTCGAACAATGTTTTCAACGGATACGTCAGCTACGATTCTTCATCAGCGATATTTCGGCCCTTCTTGGCAAGACGACAAGAGCCTGACAGACGGCAAGAGCCTGACGAGGACCCTTGCCAAGAAGGGCCGAAATATCGCTGATGAAGAATCGTAGCTGACGTATCCATTGAAAACATTGTTTGAATAAATATTTATTTAGCTCACGTTTTTTCGGACGTCCCTGCTAGCAACACCCGGACCGACCGACGGACAGAAATTGCGACCGCTACATTGCACTTGGCCGAAGGGCAAGTGCCATTAAAACTGAAAGACCTTTGTTAGAAATTATCAAACCAATATTCCGAAGGACTGTAAACTGCCACAAACACAAAAACTGAGGAAGGCAATGGTTAACAAACTGTATTACAGATTTTTCAATAAAACTAGGCCAAAAGTCACTTCATTTTCTTTTCAGCAGACTCTCCTGCCTCAGGACTTTCTTCACTTTCATCATCAGCAGGCTTTGCCTTAGATGCAGAGACTGATAAAGCCTTTTCAAACTTTGCCTTCTTTTTTGCTTCTTTAACCAACTTTTTCTGTTCTTTGGCCCTTTCGTCCAACATTGCCACCACTTCTTCACTTCTAGGGTCAATATTATAACCAAAGTGCTCTCTGACTTCTGACATTAGCCTCTCCTTGTCTTCTACAGCTTTGCGAGCAAGCTCATTCTTCTTTTTCTGTCGAGCTTTAAAATCATCAATGTCCTTTTCTCTATTTGCCATTTTAGCTTGTACTTTGCGATCAGCTTCAATTGCTGCTGTCTTCTTCTCTTCATGTCGCTTCCAGGCTTGCTCAATCAGTTCTTTGGCACTAGCTTCTTCATATAAAGATTGATAATCTTTGATACCAGATAGCTCTTCTTTTGTTGGCCAGGCAATACCAGGATTTACTCCACTGTTTTCACCAAATTTGGCAAATAACCTTCTGCGAAATCCAACTGTTTTAAAGTATGGGAGATTTTGTACTTCACTTTGTACTCCCCTTTCTATGGCTCTGTGGTGTGGCTGTAATCTGGACTTATTTCTCAGCTGCATAATTCTCTGTTCATCTACAATTCTCTGCTCAGCTTCATAGGCTATGTCCTCGCTGGCATCAATAATCTCTTTCTGTGGAGCAATTGCTGATGTACTGATTGGTGCACCTCTAAAGGCTGATGATAGTATCCTCCGAACAATCATTTGAGCCTGTCATAAAGTCAATGTCAGTTCTCTATATAAGGCAATTTAAGTGATTCAAGCCAGAGTGATGCAGACACAGTTGTGAAAAATTTGAGCTTAAACCACAATGGAACTGCTGTTCACAGCATTTTCTAGGATTAGGCCACACACAATTCTGTGCAGTCCTGCTTAACTATCCTGGTCTGTTTTTACAGCTGGAATCTCTGGTCGGTATTCCAATCCTTTTTTATTCCTATCTCTGCTCTGTTGAACAGTTGTACAGTATCTGACTGGAGTGATGATGGCAGAAAGGCTGCATTGAGGTAGTCCTACTGTGTCTGTATTCAATATAAAAAAGAAAATGCTAGCTGGTTGACCCATAAAAAGGGGTACAGTATCTGACTGGAGTGATGATGGCACTAAGGCTGCATTGAGGTAGGCCTACTGTGTCTGTATTCAATATAAAAAAGTTGATGCTAGCTGGTTGACCCATAAAAAGGGAAAACTGTTTTTGATAAGTCAATTTACAATCTTTTTATTCCTATACTCATAGACAATAGAGAGTAGTTTACAAAATTTAATCTTGAAACTTTAGCATCAACATAATAGGAGTATCAGTTGATTTTTATTCTAGTAATATTTTGGGATACAGTAAAGGTATGCGTATGTGAATGTCGCCAAACAGTAAATGGCCAGAAAGAAAAAACTAAAACCCAAACCAGACATTTCTTACTATTAATACTTGCCAAAAACTTTTTTCCATTCACATTTTATTACTTTTTGAATATTTTGCTGTTATGGTACTAACAGTGTCAGTAAATCAACTGCCACCTTGTTTTTCTTCAATAATTCGAACCAAGGAACTCATCTGCAGCCAAGGAGATGAATACTCCTTGAGCCCAAGCTGAATGGGAAACATATATTCAAATAATGCACAAAACTTTTCTTTTCTGGCCAAGAAGGGCTGAAATATTGATGCCAAGGCATCGTAGCTAATGTATCCATTTTGTGAATTGCTTGAATATATGCCAAGAAGATTGTTGCTTGAACAATAGGTTTTTTGGTAAATTAACTTTCGCTTTGTAGACTACAGCAAATAATAAAGGTCAGGTAACAATGAGGAGAAATTGTTGGAAAAAAAAAATTTGTAACTAGAAATATTACAGCAAAATTTATTTCTTCAGTAGCCTCTGTAAATCATTCAAGCTTCAATCCAGTACGTTTTTCATATTTTTTGGTTTCTTTATAAGCCAGATAGATATTTCTGAAGGAAAGACTTCTCTGGAATTCTGAAATATTGCTTGAGGTTGGGCACCTCTCCTATAGAAAAGCGAGCCTACAATCAACCTAATCTCATGTACTGGAGCCTATACTATTTCCGTCAGTTTCTATTTCCGTATGGACCCGACTGAATTGGTTTTCTAGCTTAGATGTGCCTTAGATCCACCACAATCTGTCTTAAACTAGTTAAACCTGTTGGAAGATGTGTGTTTAAAATCATAATCACTGGTAAATCGTTCTAAATTCAGATATTTAGGCACTGTTGTGACAGAAATAGAATCACGGCATCCCGCGTTGTTACAGTACAAGAGAGTTGACGTAAATTTCTGTAAGCCAAAAAGACAAAAATCTTCTCTGTTTAAAACACTAAATGTTTTTCTTATATTGAATTCAAGTTTGTTTCTAACAATCATACAATTTGCTTTCATATTTTTCCAAGTACCTAGGGTCCTAGGTTAGACAATGATTATGTGACAGAAAAAAAATTCGGATGACCAGCTGTAACGGTAACAAAGTCCCCAGAAAATGTTTGGGTCATCAAAGAAATCATGTACTGGCAATGCAGCTTGCACGCTACTAATACTATCTCAGAAGAAAACCTCGGATAAGAAGAAGAAGATGGCTTTCTTTGGGATACTGTTTACCTTTTACCAGCTTGAAGTTTTCGCCCACCGCCCAACCACCCAAAAACGCCCAATACCAAATTATGGGGCATTTGGCAGTAATGTGTGCAGTGCTTAAAATGGAAAAGATTTTTTTTTAGAATGTCCACCAAATCAACAACCACATTAAAATCTGTGAAAAGTCAAATGACCTAACAAAGTCTGGGCATTGGGCGGTATGGGCGGCAGTTCTTGTAACGCCCAGGCTAAAAATGGAGAAACGCCCACCAAATCACCGCCCACTTCAAAATTCACGAAAATTCAGATGAGCTGATTTTGTCCAGGCATTGGGTTGTAAGGGTGACAGTGCTTAAACTGCACAAGTCAGAAGTGGACAATACCCACCAAATCTCCGCCCACCTTACAGTCTGAGAAATTTTGGATTTGCTAAGTATGTACGGGTGCTGGGTGGTAAGGGCGGCAGTTCCTGAAACGCTCAAGCAAAAAATGGAGAAACTCCCATCAAATTACCGCACACGATCAGATTCACGAAAAGTCAAATGAGGTAAATATGTCCAAGTGTGGGCCAGTAAGCGTGGCAGTGCTTAAACGCCCAGGCGAGAAATGGAGAAATGTCCACCGCATCAACACCCATGTTAGGTTTGGCGAAAATTCAAATGAGCTAGCAGGCTGGTTGGTAAGGTTGGCAACAGTGCTGAACGTCCGCAAAATCACCGACCGCATTACAACTCTCGAAATTTTGGGTTAGCTAAGTATGGACGGGCGCTGGGCGGTAAGGGCGGCATTGCTTGAAACGCCCAAGCAAAAAAGGGGAAACGCCCATTAAACCACCGCCCACTATTCGAATTTGGTGAAAATTCGAATGAGCCAACAATGTCCAGGCGTTGGTTGGTCAGGGTGACCGCTCAGGCAAGACAGTGCTTAAACCGCTCAGGCAAGACATGAAGAAACCTCCACCAAATCACCGCCCACGTTAAAATTCGCGAAAAGTCGAATGAGTCAACTATTCCTGGGCGTTGGGAAGTAAGGGCGGCAGTACCTGAAACGCCCAGTCAAAAAGTGGAGAAGCTCCCATTAAATCACCGCCCACATTAAAATTCACGAAAACTCGGATTGCCGGATGACCGTCGGATGGCCAAAGATCTTTTTTTTAGAAATGTCCACCAAATCAACACCCATATTAAAAGTTGTGAAAAGTCAAATGACCTAATAAAGTCTAGGCATTGGGCGGCAAGGGCGGCAGTGCTTGTAACGCCCAGGCTATAAATGGAGAAACGCCCACCAAACCACCCCCCACATTAAAATTCACGAAAATTCGGTGAACATTTCTCCATTTTTCGCCTGGGCGTTTAAGCACTGCCACGCTTACCGCCCCACGCTTACCGCCCCACGCTTGGACACATTTACCCCATTTGACTTTTCGTGAATCTGAACGTTCGCAATAATTGATGGGCGTTTCTCGGTTTATGTTTGAGCGTTTCAGGAACTGCAGCCCTACGACTGTAAGGTGGGCGGTGATTTGGTGAATACTGTTCACTTCTAACCTGTGCACTTTGAGCACTGTCGCCCTTACTACCCAACGCCTGGACAAAATCAGCTCATCTGAATTTTGTGAATTTTTATGTGGGCGGTGGTTTGATGGGCGTTTCTCCATTTTTAGCCTGGGCGTTACAAGCACTGCCACCCATACCGCCCAATGCCTAGACTTTATTAGGTCATTTGACTTTTCACAACTTTTAATGTGGGTGTTGATTTGGTGGACATTTCTAAAAAAAGATCTTTGGCCATCCGACGGTCATCCGGCAATCCGAGTTTTTGTGAATTTTAATGCGGGCGGTGATTTAATGGGAGCTTCTCCACTTTTTGACTGGGCGTTTCAGGTACTGCCGCCCTTACTTCCCAACGCCCAGAAATAGTTGACTCATTCGACTTTTCGCGAATTTTAATGTGGGCGGTGATTTGGTGGAGGTTTCATCATGTCTTGCCTGAGCGGTTTAAGCACTGTCGCCCTTACCAACCAACGCCCGGACATCGTTGGCTCATTCGAATTTTCGTAAATTTCGTGAATTTTATGTGGCCGGTGGTTTGGTGGGCGTTTCTTCATTTATAGCCTGGGCGTTACAAGCACTGCCGCCCTTACCGCCCAATGCCTAGACTTTATTAGGTCATTTGACTTTTCACAACTTTTAATGTGGGTGTTGATTTGGTGGACATTTAAAAAAAAAGATCTTTGGCCATCCGACGGTCATCCGGCAATCCGAGTTTTCGTGAATTTTAATGTGGGCGGTGATTTAATGGGAGCTTCTCCACTTTTTAACTGGGCGTTTCAGGTACTGCCGCCCTTACTTCCCAACGCCCAGAAATAGTTGACTCATTCGACTTTTCGCGAATTTTAACGTGGGCGGTGATTTGGTGGAGGTTTCATCATGTCTTGCATGAGCGGTTTAAGCACTGTCGCCCTTACCAACCAACGCCTGGACATCGTTGGCTCATTCGAATTTTTGTGAATTTCGTGAATTTTATGTGGGCGGTGGTTTGGTGGGCGTTTCTCCATTTATAGCCTGGGCGTTACAAGCACTGCCACCCTTACCGCCCTTACCACCCAATGCCTAGACTTTATTAGGTCATTTGACTTTTCACAGATTTTAATGTGGGTGTTGATTTGGTGGACATTCTAAAAAAAAATTTTTTATTCAAACAATGTTTACACGGATACGCTGAAATACAGCCTGACGAGGACCCTTGCCAAGAAGGGCCGAAATATCGCTGATGAAAAATCAGAGCTGACGTATCCGTGTAAACATTGTTTGAATAAATGTTTCAAAGTCAGCTTGGGCTCAAAGAATATTTATCTAAAAAAAAATATTTTCCATTTTAAGCACTGCACCATAATTTGGTATTGGGCGTTTTTGGGTGGTTGGGCGGTGGGCGAAAACTTCAAGCTGGTTACCTTTTTAGGAAATTTCTGTGGTGAGAAAAAGACAACCAAAGCTGGGCAATAGAATAGACAGGTTAACCTGTTAACTTCTGATGGAAATAGTGTAGGCTCCAGTACTTTCCGAAAAGAAAGTCTGAAACCAAAATAAGCAGATCGAAAATGTTCTCAAGCGCCAAAGCCTTTCTTAAGAGCGTAAGCTGTTGGTCATTTACCATTTCTAGCCAATGGGCAGTGAAGCCTTTCAGTTATTGCAGTAG
Organism: Branchinecta lynchi; assembly: GCA_023053575.1. Lineage (NCBI taxonomy): Eukaryota > Metazoa > Arthropoda > Branchiopoda > Anostraca > Branchinectidae > Branchinecta > Branchinecta lynchi. The sequence continues at coordinate 7,003,639 of JAKZAP010000004.1, forward strand.
GGCTATCCTGGCTCCAAATTTTTTCCGTAGTTAATTACTAACAATCTTCTATTTCTTCGGTTAAATTTCAGGAACGGAGAGCGTGTTCCACCCTTCTAACAATAGTAACTATTTAGTGCGAACACACGATCGGGAGATCCCAGACCATTCCTGGGCTGGGACATACCTGGGACATACTCTAGTTGGATGATATTAGAAATTGACGTATAAATATACAAAATATTTATATCCAATCATACATATACACCTCGCGTTCACTAGCCAACTAGTTGGCTCCTGTAAGAAAATTCCTATAGGAATAGCCGGCGTTGCCGACTAGTTGGATACGAGTAAAATTCGTAAAGGATTTTTGTTTATTTTCCAACTAGTTCACCACTGTACGAAATTTTGTCTAGAGGTGTACTCTCGCCGTTCCCCGAAGACTCCTCGGGGAATCGAAGGAAAGGCAAGAATAGAGGGAGTCACTCCACGCGGACTCCGCGTACAGAAACAGCGAGAACACGGGGAATGCTTCCAAAATGGATTTTGTTCGAATAACAAATATGCAGTTGACGAAATTAGTCTGGATCCACTTTATTTTTGGTTTTGTTTATTATGATTATTTTTAATTAATTTTACATTGACCAATACCAGCAAAAATTGATTCCCCTCCGAATCTGAAAGGGAGTCCTTTTTGATCACGGGGATGATAATCGGAGCCTTCCCCATCCGTGGGGACTCGCGAGAATACGGGGAGTGTCCCCGGGACAAATAAAAACGCGGGGACTCCTCAAATGGAGTCCTCGGGGTGCGGCGAGAATCCGCCCTAGGAAATCTAGCGTTGCCGACTAGTTGGCTACCGTAAGAAATCATACATGAGAAAAGTTCGTAGCCAACTAGTTGGCTACCGTAAGAAATTTCGTATAGGAAATCCCACATTGCCAACTAGTTGGCTACGACGAGAAATCGTATAATAGAAAACTTTATATCCAACTAGTTAGATACCTTTGCCAAGACCCTTGCTAAGAAGGGCCAAAATACCGCTGATGAAGAATCGTAGCTGACGTATCCGTTGTATATATTATATGAATATAGTTACATAAACTTCACACTCGTATAGGGGTTATAGAAATATCCAACTAGTCGGAACAGCTTTCAGTCTCAACAAGGATTTCGATCCGATTAGTGGGCTATGCGCCACTTTGTCTAATACTCAATGAACCAACAGCCATCTAATTGGATAATCAATGTGTGTTTCTCATTTAGAGAATTAGTTTGATAATACTGCATTCCTTGACAAGTTTGCTTATTTTAGCGCTTGAACTAGTTGGATAATCATCCTCGTCCCTTTAGGAATTTTCTCATTCTAGCCAAATAGTTGTATCGTCAGAAATTTCATGTAGAAATCCTGCATAGCCAACTAGTTGGCTACGACAAGAATTCGTCTAGGAGAAAACTATTTATTCAGCTGGTTGGGTATGTCTCACACTCGTACAGAGATTTCAGAAAATATCCAACTAGTTGGATTGTGTCAATTCACATAGAGAGTTCGGAAAATATCCAACTAGTCGAAATAGCTTTCAGTCTCAACAAGGATTTTGACCCCATTAGTTGGCTATGCGCCACATTATCTTATACGCAATAAACTAACAGCTATCTAATTGATTTTTCAATATCTCTCTATAAAAATTTTCTTATTTTAGAGAATTACTTTGATAATTCTGCATTCCTTGACGAATTTTCTCATTTTAGCCAACTAGTTGGACAGAAATAATTTCTTGTCGTAGCCAACTAGTTGGATAATCATCATCCGTTCCTATAAGAATTTTCTTGTTTTTGCCAACCTGCCGATCTGTATAAGGAGAGAAAATATCCAACTAGTCGGATTGTATGAACACGGATAGGAATCTCAGAAAATATCCAACTTGTCGGAACCGCTTCTTATTTTATCCAACTATTTGGCTAAAATAAGAAAACTCGTCAAGGAATGCAGACTTTTCAAAATAATTCTCTAAAATGAGAAAACTTGTTTAGAGACACATTGATAATCCAATTAGATGGCTGTTAGTTCATTGAGTATCAGGCAAAGTGGCGCATAGCCGACTAATGGATCGAAATCCTAGAGACTGAAAGCTCTTCCGACTAGTTGGATATTTTCTGAAATTCGGATCCGCCTTGGTACAATCCGACTAGTTGGATATTTTCCCAGACCCTTAGACTGAAAGCGGTTCTGACAAGTTGGATATTTTCTGAAATTCTTATCCACGTTCGTACAATCCGACTAGTTGGATAATTTTCCGATACCCTTAGACTGAAAGCGGCTCCGACTAGTTGGATATTTCTGAAATTCTTATCCGCGTTCATACAATCCGACTAGTTGGATATTTTTCGAGACCCTAGACTGAAAGCGGTTCCGACTAGTTGGATATTTTTTGAAATTCTTATCCACGTTCATACAATCCGACTAGTTGGATATTTTCCAAGACCCTTAGACTGAAAGCGGTTCCGACTAGTTGAATATTTTCTGAGACCCTTAAGACTGAAAGTTATTCCGACTTGTTGGATATTTTCCGAAATCTCTATCCGTATTCATTTAATCCGACTAGTTGGATATTTTCTACAATCCATATACGAGTGTGAAGTTCATCTAACTAGTTGGATATAAAGTTTTCTCCTATACGATTTCTCGTCGTAGCCAACTAGTTGGCAATCTGGGATTTCTTGTACGAAACTTCTCACGATAGCGAACTAGTTGGCTGCAAACTTTTCTCCTATACAATTTCTTACCGTAGCCAACTAGTCGGCAACGCGGGATTTCTTGTACGAAATTTCTTACAGTGGCGGACTAGTTGGAAAAAAACAAAACTCCTACACGATTTTTTTTTTCGTAGACAACTAGTCGGCACCGCGGGATTTCTAATACGAATTTCTTACATTGGCGAACTAGTTGGAAAACATACAAAACTCCTACACGAATTTTTTTTCGTAGCCGTGACGAACTAGTTGGAAAATAAATAAAAATCCTATACAAATTTTCTCGTACCTAGTCGGCAACGCCGTCTTCTCCTATAGGAAATTTTTTACAGTTGCCAACTAGTTGGCTGGTGACCGCGAGGTGTATATGTATGATCGGAAATTTAGATTTTGTATATTTATACGACAATTTCTTATATTATCGGACTAGAGATAATATCCTGATCGTGTGTTCGCGACTTGTCTGCCATATTGCGATCATATTGGTCGTCCCTCTGTCTCACTTTTGCTAGTTCGTGCGCGTAAGCTAAGACGATGAAACTTGACAAGCTTCTGAAGGACTCGGTTGAATGCCCAGCGGAACCATGTTGTCGCGGATTAATCCGATCATTCGTGTGGGGGGAGCGAGGGGGAACACGGAAACTTGCGACCTCCGTGACCCGAGTCGAAATAAACTTTATGTGTTTGCGGGAGCAAAAAGATGCGATGAACACGAGTTGGAAGGGGCCTACGTTAAATTTTTCCGGAAGTACTCCGACTCGAGGGAAGCTTGGTGTCTTATATAAAGCAAAGCCCTATAAGATGAGACATTTAATTTTTCCGAAACTTTCTGGGCAGAGGGTTAGGCCCGGAAATCGTTGCACATGCACATGTACCAGTTGTATCGTACAAACGTCATGGGTAACAGAGATTTTATTTTGAGGTCCAGACTGGATCCGACCTCGGTGGGGGAGTTGGGTATCACCGAAATTTTTTGGATGTTCTCCGATTCAAGGGAAACTTGTTCGGTAGTAAGTGCCTTAGACGCAAAGTCTGCGGGTCCGAATCTTATCCGATTACGTTGGTGGGATGGAGGGTGAGGCTTGGTATCCTGCATAGGGACCAAACGGAAGGAGGGAATGGGATGAAACTTGGTCATGTGTCCAAGATCTGGAAGTACTTCCACTCGAGTAAAACTCGGTGGTTGATAGGAACAAATGTTCTAGATTTGATGTTTATGTGTCCGTATCGCATGTGAACACGGTGGAGGGGGGGTTCCGGAATTTTATTTGGTCTGCATAGGGATCAAAAGGAGAAAGAGATGAAAATTGGACGGTACAAAAGTCAAGGACCGGATGTGTCATTCCCGATACGACCAGATACTATACTTCGATAGAAATGGAATACAGTTCAAGTGACTTTACCATGACAAATCAGCTGGTTTGGTTTGGTACCAGTCCCTTATATAAAATTCCATGTACATTATACCTATTTAGTCCTGTGACATGTAGATGTGAAGTGTTTAGATAGACTTGTCGTCGACGGGATCAGTGTTCCCATGGCCCGCTTCTTTGGTGCTATCATAGTGGTTTGCAAGCTGTGTTCGAAAGCCCCGCTTTACCTCAGTGGTAGGGCAGTGACCTTGAAAGTTGGAGCTCTTGGGTCCAAATCCCGGCTGAAGAGTGTGTAGCATATATTTTAGCTGAGGGTCGCATACGGTTCAGCTGGATCGGCCATATATATATAACATTTTGGAAATTTGCTCTCGCCTGTTGGCAAGTTCCTCCTGATCGGATCACGAGTTCAAGATTGAGACATGTTACAAATGAAAAGACATCCAGGTACCCCCTCAAGCTCCCTCACCAAATCCGGATTCCGTCATGGCCCCAGCATTACATATCTGGAGGCGTATTCTCCGGCCGACAATCAACGAATCGTTCTTTTCCGGATCCGATCATCCGTGTAGGGGGTGAGTAATCGTTGATCTTGACCCGCGTATATCGCGAACGGTACAAGGCCATGGGTCCTAGATATGTAATTCTAGGGCCATGACGGAATCCGGCTTTGAGGTGTATTCTCGCGTTCCCCGACCCGAGGACGCCACTTGAGCGGTCCCCACTTTTTGTTTATCCCGGGAACTCACTCCCCGTATTCTCGCGAGTCGCCACGGACCGGGAATACTTCGATTATCATCACCATCATGGAAAAGGACTCCCTTTCAGATTCAGAGGGGAATCGATTTCTGCTGGTGTTGGTGCAATGTAAAATTAATTAAAAATAATCAGAATAAAGAAAACCAAAAATAAAGTGGATCCAGACTAATTTTGTCAACTGCATATTTCTTTTTAGAAGAAAATTCATTTTGGAAGCATTCCCAGTATTCTCGTTGTTTTCCGGACACGGGGTCCGCGTGGAGTGACTCCCTCTATTCTCGCCGTTTCCTTCGATTCCCCAAGGAGTTATCGGGAAACGGTGAAAATACACCTCATAATCGGGAGCATTAGTAAGTGTGATAACTACGCATCTCTGTCTGCAATGTCACTGGTCGGATTTGCCCGTGGAATGATATTCTGCTGGAAAATAGTAAAATCGTTCCAGCCTTGACCATGCCTTGACGGCAAAAAGCCAGAATTCGTGACGTCATAGGCGTATTCTCGCCGTTCCCCGAGGACTCCACTTGTGAGTCCCCGCGTTTTTGTTTGTCCCGGGGACTCACTCCCCGTATTCTCGCGAGTCCCCACGAACGAGAAATGCTCCGATTATCATCCCCGTCATCAAAAAGGACTCCCTTTCAGATTCGGAGGGGAATCAAGTTTTGCTGGTATTGGTGCAATGTAAAATTAATTAAAAACGATCAGGATAAACAAAACCAAAATAAAGTGGATCCAGACTAATTTCATAAACTGCATATTTCTTATTCGAACAAAATCGATTTTGGAAGCATTCCCCGTGTTCTCGCTGTTTCTGTACGTGGAGTCCGCGGCGAGTGACTCCCTTTATTCTCGTCGTTCCCTTCGATTCCCCGAGGAGTCCTCGGGGAACGGCGAGAATACTCCTCATGTGTCGTAAGTAACTACAGGAAGTAGGTTGGAACACGCTCGAAGTTCCTCAGTTGCTGATGCTAGAAACTTTGCGGAGCAAATTCAAAAGTCAGAAAGCAAGGAAATTTTGGATTGGATTGGATGGCTGAGAAAGTGGCAGCATCTCTGACGGCCTCAGAGTATGCTGAGAAAGTCCGACAATTTATGATAGATTCCTACTGCTGGCAAAGCTTAGTTGCCACAGCAGCAGTCTCCAGAACGGCTAGTTTTGGAGGTGATGGTTGTCCACCTTTTCATCCAAACAGCCCTCCCTTTTTTCCACCAACTCATCCTTCACCTACACCAACTCAGCCAAATGGAATTCAACAGCATGCCACCTTCACTTCTGAAGGCAAGTCTACTGTCATTTGTCTTATTAACATAGCCTATCCTCCTGTGCCTATGGTAGTGTAGCCACAAAAAGCCCTACCTGCAGTAGCACCGATTTTTTCGTAATGAAAATTGAGTTGCTGGGAATCTGTCGTATTTTTTTCTATTTTTTCAGTCTGAAATAGCTGACAAAAATGTTTCATACCACTGTATTCAGTAAAAAATCCTTTATTTAATAAGGCCTGTGGTAATATGCAGGTAATATGTCCTAGGCTAGCTAGCTTTTATTATCATATTAGTAATTGCATGGAAGTTCAGGCATAAAAAAAAGTACCTGAACTTACCTGGAAAGAATTTATTGATACCAAGGACTGAATATCACTGTGTTTTACACTAGTAAATATCTTGTTCTTCGAACTTGAGCATCATATTCCCAGTTTCTCTTATAAACCATGTGCGGCTGCTCCAAATGATAAAAACTGACATCCAGTATCAATAAATATTACAATACAAGGTGGAGGCTGCCATTAGTTTGGTAGACGTCCCTGTGTGACATCATCATTCTCAGAATATTTACGGCGCCAAACTATGGGATTTTTGAACACTTGCCAGCAAGTGTTGTAGGAGTGAGTGTTTTTCTAATCAAGAATTGGGGTACTTAGCAGCAAGTTAGTGAGGTATTAGAGGACTCAAACCGATGCTAAAGTTCAGGAGTATCATGGTCCTATTATCATAAAATCAGAATTTGAAAGTTATTTTTTTAGTAGCTACCCTACCTGTGGCTATGTTAACTGTAACTGTTGTTGGGAGTAAGTAAGTAAGTAAGTAATTTATTTTTGACCCACCATTTTGAAAAGGCAGAGTAAATGAAGTAAATAAACAAAATACATAAACACACAGAAAAAGACACTTAATTTTCAATCTTTGGTCAGGAAGCAGTGGACGACGTCGTGCGCTGGTTGGGCCCTGTTGTCGATCATTTTCTAAAGCGAATTGTTGGGAGTATTAGCATTTGGCCTGTAGTATTCCAGAGATAAACATAGGTTCGTCTTCTGCATGTTAGTCAAAAATATTCTGTAAACAATCGTCTGTTAGACCATAATCATCTTCAGTGGTGAGGGGTTTCCAATAAGAATCGGTTGCTATAGCATTGTCATCATTAAGATTTTGGGTCTCTAAACCTTGCTCGGAATGTTGCATTTGGACGTAATCTCATAGTGTCAGAGGCGCAAATCTCCGGAAGATTGCAGTGAAAATTGATTTTTTTTTTGCAAAAATTGTGAACGTTCGTCATATTTTCCATTTTTTTGTCAATTTTGTGAAATTTTTGAGTTCTTCGAAATACATCCTTGTATGGTACAGTCTTTGGACTTTTTCTTGCTGCAGCTTTGCTTAATTTGAGAGGCTGGGCTCAAGGGAGTGTACTTTTACCTGGTAAATGACGATGGTTGAATGGTATACTGCCTCCTGGACAATGATATCTGGTTTCATTAGTAGATCGAGGACATCTCTGTAAATCATAGTTTTTCCTGCTGTTAGCAATTTGCAGGACAAGCTTATTGTTGCAATATCTGGTTTTAGACCCAAGAATCTAAAGGTTGAGATAATTTTTCTTCCTCCTTTCGGTCAGGTGTCTGCATTGAAATAGGAAACGCTGCAGAGACTCTTCCCACTGGAGACAGAGGCAGCGTTCCAGTGAAATTATTACAAGTTACGATGATAAGAGGAGGGGTGAGCGTATTGTTATCATGCTCTCTGGAAAGAAAATAATAACAACGCGAATATAGGTCATCAGTGTTGCAGTAGTTCCTGCAGAACCGATAGTTATTATCACTTATGATGCTCGTGACCATCATAAGTAAATTGTAACGATTGTAACAGTCTTGGAAGGAAAGTAATAAGTGGGTGGAGCCAATTTACTTATTACGGCAATAACAACAAGAATAGTAACGATCGTGACTAATAATAAGTTGATGGAACGCTACCAGAATCTGCAGAGGGGGGATGGGCTGAGCTTCCGTTGAAATAGCTCCTTCATTGGCTCTTCACTCTGAAGAACGTAGCTACTTCCAAGCCTGGTTTTCAATGGGGAGACCCGAGGGGGTTGAAGCGCTAGGATAATCTGCTGTAATCTGTCCTGAGAACATCTGGGAATGCCGTTGGTCTGTTAATGAATGGGAGGGCTTTTTTTTTTTTTTTTGGGTGGCTTGATCTGCAACTTCGTTTCCGTGTATGCTGCAGTCGCTTAGGACGTGCTGAAACCTTATGACAACATCTTTCTGTTGTAGTTCTTGGATTATCTCACTGACCTAATTAATTAATATCAAGTGTCATTCACTTACTTCTATTTCTTCTTGGAAGAATTAGCTGGTGCAAAACAAAAATGAAGAGGCACAACACATGCAACAGAAAAACGCTAGCGCAACCAGTCACCTTCAGGCTATTTGATTTAACCTGGTAGCCTAAAGAAATCCGCGGAAGGCGCACACAAAAATTGGAAACGGAAGGTGGTGGAAAAATAATTTGGTCAAGGTCAGCAGGTGTTAAAAAAGGCATTTGGCAACCCTGCAACTTTGTTCAGAGAAAAAAAAAAAATGTTAGGTTGTAGAGAACAATTAAACGGTTCATTCAAGGCCCAATTTCACACATTTGGTAAGTGTAGAGGCTGGAAAGAAACAGTGGGAATAGCACGCATATATTTCATTCAAATAGCAAGGTATCCTGTACAGCTTCAACCATACTGGAAGCAACAGGCATAATATGGGAGAGTAAAGAACCAATAGATAGATAGATAGATAGATAGATTTATTTGCGCTAAAAAGCCACAAGGGCCATGGCAAATACAAAAAAAAAAAAAAAAATAATAACAACAAAACAACAACAATAACAAACCTACAAAAATCCTTCCCGATATGACAGAGCGATCCGAAGGAATCTTCCAAATCTCTTTAAATCCCCAAACTGTTTACTTTTTAATTTTCTAACAAGTTCCTCCCTCGAGAAAAAACCCACCCTAAAAATTTCCTCCCTTAGATACCTTAAACCCTCACAATCACAAATAAAATGCTCTACATCTTCATCAATCATCCCGCACAAAGGGCAGAAATAAGGACCAGACGAAACTCTAATTTTTCCAATATATTTTCTTCTTTGTCCAAAAGGCAAACAATCTCCTCTCAGACTAATTAAACATTTCAATTCTTCTGGAGATAACCCCGACTTAAAATAAATTTCTTCGCCCCAGGCCTCCTTAACCCTATTGTAGAGACTCAGGGACCCAGGAATCCAAACCTTACAACCCCACGCCTGCAACTCCTGGTCCTTTAATACTCTTTGGACTTCTTTCGCGACCTCACCTACCTCTAGCTGAACCCCCTTCCCCTCGTTCCACCTACCTGACAGTCCACACTCATTCAAAATAGTCTTAATTTGGCCAGGCCAAGTACCCTCACGTTCATCCTTTAGTGCCTCCAGGTATGCCGCTTTGGTCAACCGTACCCGAGGAAGCGTAAGGATTTTTTCCCAGAATTTAACCATACGAACTAAACGAACACTACGAAGACTAGTAAGGCCTAAATCTCCCTTCAAAACTAAACTATTTAAAGTAATATTTACCCCTAGAACTCTTTTAAAATACTTAAGCTGTACTGCTTCAAGCTTATCCCCCTGAATAAAACCCCATATTTCAGATCCATAATGCATTGCTGACGCTACTTTCGTAGCAAACACCTGCTTGTGAAATTTAACATCCTTTAGTGCTATTAACGGACTTCTAAGAATAAGATTAGCACATCGACTACCCTTCACCACACAATGCTCAACATGCTTCCCAAATCGACCCTTTGCAGAAAGTTTAACTCCTAAATAAATAAACTCCTCCTTAATTTCTAACTCCTTACCACCAAAATTTACTTTATCACTATTAACAGGGTATAATATAAGATGCTAGTATCCCTTAACTGAGACACTCTGTTAGTGTAATCCAGCCGAATTCATAACACAGATATCTAGAAATTCATAGAAGTGAATGAGAATGGACTGAAATTGATCGGGGCTCTAACTATGGGCCTTCCACGAGGGTTTGACTGTGGTCACAGATTTGTATTTATTTGCATCTTTTGTGCAGATAGTTTCAGGCTTAAACTGAGTTTGATTGCAGCATACGTAATTCTGCTTATCCATAGTTGTTGTTTAAAACAGAGAGACTCCTCTGTATGCTAGCAGGCTATAATTATGTTCATTTAGTGATCAGATAGAGAAAATCCTATTTCCAGTTTTTGCTTGATGCTAAGTGGGTGGCTGTTTCTTTCTTACACTTTTATTTTGTTATGAATTGACGCACAGAAATGGCATCAACCTTTGTGTGTTTATATTAACTATTATTTTTCTAGGCAGAATATTCACAGTTCCGCCCATTTGGAAACGGCTCCTTGCAGAAGGGATTGATTTTGTTTTTCTGCTGATACTGAAAATCTTGGTCACGATTGTGGTTTCGGACTATGTGGATTTCTTGTAAGTAGCTTCCCATGTTGTTCTACTATTTGCTGTGCCTGGGTGAACTAGCCTAGTGCATAAGAGATACTAGAATATATAAACAAAAAATTCTAGAGCCTATAGACTAAAATTAGAACTGAAAATTTTGAAATTTTGGAATTAAGTTTTATTTATAGTTTTCATAGTTTGACTTCTTATGTGTGATTTGTTTTTTGCGGTTTAGAGGAAAAACTTTTAAAGAAGTAGAAGAATTGACTAAATAATTTCTGAAATTGCTTCGGAAGTAAAAAAAAATTGTGCATAAAATTCATAGATGAAAAATGGAGTAGAGATTTGATTTTTAAAGTTAAAAATATTTATAGAAATTTATAAACAGAAGTTTTAATGTTTTTTATTTTGTTTTGGAAAAAGTAGGCAAGGTAAGTTAACGTCACCGAGTGGGGGAGGAGTTGTAGCCTAAAGCTCAGAAAAGATGAAAGAAATTAGAAAATATATTTGTACATGTATTTGTCACGTGGTTGCTGCTTGTGGCACAAATGTTGACTTCCAGCTTCCAAAATCTAATGTACCGTAATCCCTCAAGAACCGCCATATTTAAGTTACTTCTATCTTTGATTTATGTGTGTTTCAGTGAAATGCCTGAGGGTATGGACTTTGAAGCAGTATTCGAGAAAATGGACTACGCTACAGCATATTCGATTGCCAGTGACCTGTTTGCACTGGAGCTCCTTCACAAATGCATTGTCTGCATCTACGAGGTACGTTTTTTGTATAAATTATTATCCACGATTGGCAGTCCATGTATATCTGTCCAAGAACAGCCGGGGGTTTCGATGGTGATAGAGATCCCGTAGAGTCTGAACTTTCTTTTCATTAACCAGGGACCAATGCAAGTTGTTCGTATCTTAGTTGTCTTGCATTACCAATATATTTAGTAGAACAGTTTTTTCCATGCTTATTTAAAGGCTCAAGGTTATTCAGTTATTCAGGTCACTTGGGGTTCCTGTTTAAAAGGTCAGTCGAACAAAAAAATGAGTCAAACGTCCCGCAGCTCGGTTGCATTGGTTGCGTTTTTTATTCTCCTCTACGTTGTCATATTTGCGTTTTTGTACTAGGTGAAGCTAATTCTCCTTTTCTTGAGAACGGGAAAAGCTTAGAACCGAGAAGTTGCTTTGATAGTCACTTCTCGATTTTCGTTCTCCGTAGTCGTTCCTCATTGGAAAACAAAGCAGTGTTGTGCCATGTGCTTCTAATTTTTACTTAAGTAGAAGTACCAAGTACTCCAGGCATATGTTACTTAAGTGTAAGTATTAAGTACTTTTCAAAAAATCTACTTAAGTAAGGTTCAAGGTTCAAGGTTCAAGGTTTAATTTACACTTCTGTATAAAATCAAAATAAATAGGGTCAAGCCGGGGACACAAGGTCGATTGACAAAAACCCGGTACAATATATAACAAACATATTTTACCTATAACTAATTACAAGGTACTAGAAAAGTAATAGGTACTAAATACTTGAGTACTTACGTACTCAAGTATTTAGTTAGTACTTCAGTACTTAAGTACTCAAGTATTTACGTAGGCTTGTTATGGTAGATTTGAAAAAAAAATCCCTTTTTAAAAGATCAACGACCAAACAAAAGATAGTTACCACATAATCAAATCAAGTTTTTGGGATCCCAAAATGCAATGATGCCATGACGGGACACTTATATAACTTCGTAAAGCCGTCTGTCTTTCTGTTAGCATGATAACTCTTCGTCTGCCCGTCTGTCTTTCTGTTAGCATGATAACTCTCGAATAAGTTAGGTGGCTGTTTTGTTGAAACGTCGTGCGGGGTCCTTTCCGTTAAAAGTACAGGTCGTTCGTAGATGGTATTATAGCCCTACATTCAGGGGTGAGGGAGGGGTTTCAACTTCAAGCTACTATTTGATCCCCGAGTGAGAGACAAACTGAATCCCCGTCATTTGTTTTGACCCCCGGAAATTACTTCGCACGGAATTTGCCAGAAAGAAAAGATTCCTATAGTTTATTGATCAGGTATATAGAATTTTCGAATCAAGATGCTGAAGCAGGCTGGAATGCTGACCCGGTCTATTGGATTTGTTGTGCTTGGTCTATCATGTACGCAAGTTTGAGTTTTAACTGTTATAGTTATGGTCAAATTGGCGATTGTGATGTATTGTATAGGCCATAGGTCATTGACGATAATACTGCTATTCGGCATGTCCTTGGAAAGCATTTTGAAATTAAATTGAATTGAATTATACTGCCGACTAAACTTCGATAAAAAATGGAAATTCCGTAGGCTTCGCTTTATCGAATGTTACGAGTTTCAAATTAGTGATAAGAAGACATAGGAAATCCATCCTCTAGCTCTGTTTTTCCATAAAGTTGATAGATTGACCGGATTCGCCGGAATCCTACGAAAACAAGAACTTTCGTAAGTTCTAATAATGTGTTTGTCGAGTTGTTCGCATCGGCATAGGGATAATAAGACGACTGGCCCATTGTTCGAAACCCCTTATCTATGTTCTTGTTTTACTGTTAGATGGTTTAGGCGGAGGGAGCGCGGGGGAGGGAGGCTCCTACTCATGGGAACTAGCAGGTAGGAAATTTACCCTACTGGGTAAACGATGATGCCCGGAATCTGATGTAAACCGACACAAATTTGGAAAGAACAATATCCTGTGACCCAACTTATTAGATAGTGTATTTCGAGGTAAAGGTTCCTACGTTTTAAATTCATCAATCAATCAAGATAGAAAACTATTGCCTAAGGGATCTGGTTAAGGGGATCAATCATTAAGGGGATAAATCAAACTTTCGCGATCTGGAAGAGACCGGAAGTATATATTACCCGATTTTCTGGATGAAGAAGTAACACAATTCCTCGTCGTGATCTCACCGAAATCTTTCAGCTTTTTCTTAAAGTGAAATGTAGGTTGGACAGGTCCTGATCCAGGAGTTTATAGGGGTCTACCCGCGCTCCCTCCGCCTAAAGCATCTAACAGTAAAACACGAACATAGATCAGGAGTTTCGAACAAAACAAAAGGATGGCACATTCACAAACAGTAAGGGTTGTCCCAAGCCACTCTCCATTTGCTGGCGAGAACTTCCGACAAACTTATGGAACGGAAAATAACGGAACGGCAATTTTCAGTTTTTACATTTAATGAATTTATAGGTTGTCAGCTCTAGGCTACATAGCTGATGAAGAAAAGCTAGACAATTAGCTATTCTTCAAACAACCACTTTAGGCTCACAGAAAGAATCACTACATTCCTAATGCCTATTCAGTTTCAGCGAAGATGACAAACATGGTACTAAACTCGTGCTAATTGAGCCTTTCACTATTATAAAAGTACTTGAGTACTTAAGTACCCTTAAGGACTTCTATTTTTTACTTAAGTACGAGTATCAAGTACTTCTGAAATCTTTTACTTAAGTAGAGTACACGTACTAGACATTTTCATTTAAGTAATTACTGAAGTACTTTTACTTAAGTATTTCCCAACACTGAAACAAAATACATATTAATTGGAACTCCACAACCCCCCAGACACCCCGCTGCAGGCGGTGCAACCAAAAAGAAGAAACAGATCCTCTTCGACTGCCCATCAAACTCAGCGTAAAATCAAAAACTCTTAGCACTCCGCCGAAACTTGAGACTGCCATCTAACTTGCCCCCCCCCCCCCCCCACTCCCGATACAAAAGCAGTGGCGATAGACAAACAGATGATGAAACTCGTGCTATTGCTCCACGCCTAACAGTAGTCAGATGAGAAGAAGAAGTGGAAAGGGATTGGCTCCAAGCCAGACCCAAAATTCTTGTTTCCAACTTGTTTCTTTTTATCTTGTTTATAAGTATTTACTACTTTTCGTGGAATCGCAACAGAGAAATTTACCATCAGATCAACATTATCGTAAACAACAAATCGCAATTGCAGCTACGAAGAAATACATGCCGAAAGGGAGGTCTAAACTAAGTTGTATCGCAATTCCATACAAGCGTGACGAGACACCCATTTGATCTATTTTACTTCAAAAAATTAAATATTTTAGCTAATTTCTATCGGTGAATATATATCTGAATATATATATTGAGCCGAGCGCGTTTACATTTCTAAAACGATGTAGAGACAATCAAATCCTATGTTAGGTTACAGTTTAGTCGACACCGAAAGGGGTTGAGAATGGAGTACCTAATTGTTAATCACTGAAGGAAGGAACAAGTTATATTTGCGCTTAGACTTTCAGAGTTACCATGCTCCAGAGCTGATTAGTAGATTGATACCAGCGATAACCACCTGTACAGGAATAGGAACGATTCCTCTAGTAAAACTACAGGCGTTTTTCCGCGATCCTACATCGAATTTGTGGCTCGAAACGAGTGTTCGGGAGGTCTTTAGTGTGGCCAACAATTGTATTTCCGTAACGAACAAGGTTTCTGTGACACCAATTCGACAAACAACTGTTTTTATAATTTATTATGTTGCTCGATTTTGGCAGGAGTTACAATTTAGCGGCACTTGTCAAGCATACAGACCTACAACTAAAGATCTTCGTAGTACAAAATTACCAGGACAAAAGCCTGAAATTCTATTTATGGAGATCTTATCTTAACTTTATTTACATTTCCAGACATTGAATTTAGCGCAGAAAAAATAGACGAAACGGCGTTTCCGCGAGGTTCAGCTTGTGGGTCGATTGTGTGGCACAGAATTCTGCGTCTGCGACAAACACTCAAAAATTGTGGCAAACACTCCTGCCGCGGAAATTATGACGAGTTATGATTGTGGTAGTTATCATCATCTCTGGAATGAATATACAAATCGTGCGGACAGACGTCGCCATCGTGAAAGGAATTCCTTACTGAAGAGAAAGTTTTTATCACATATGATGCTTCCGACCCTCATAAGTAAATTGTAATGTTTATAGATCTTGTGGAACGAAAAAGATAAGAGGAAGGAGCTAATTTTCCTGTCGTGCGTGAATGTGGAACGAAAATAATAACAGAATTGTAACGAACGCAACTTGATAATAACCCGATGGAACACAACCTATGTCTTAGGTTGAACCGAAGATGGTAGCTTTTTTGGTTTTTACATACGCCAAGATACTTAGGCTAAGCTGTACAGTCACATCTATGAGCGTGTTCCACCCGACTAACCATAGTTACTACGAATGACGTCCTGGCTTCTTGGCGTCAAAGCTAGACCGCATTTTTCTATTTTCACGAAAATATCGTGCCACGGGCTAGTTCGGCCAATGTCACAGAGGTTCGTACTTACCGCGCTTCCTAGCGTGGTAAGCAGTGCCGTATTTACCCTTAGGCCGGTTAGGCCTGGGCTGGGGGGCCATGGGAAACGAGAGGCCAAGCGGCCGGTGTAAATTGCTGAGAAACCAGGCTACGATTGCTAGCCGTATTGGTTCATTACCATCCAGGATCCAGGTGTGACCAACTACGTTACACCGTCATTTACGTTACCGAAATATGCTGAAATTTGACCAGTGTGACTCGACCCAGAATCCTCTGTGTCAATGTGCTGGCGCTTTTACAATTTTGATTCACGAAAAGGGGCCAAAACCCATGGATGACCTAGGGTCCATCAACAGTAAAAGAAAGCACTGGTGGTAAGCAAATAGTTGCTATTAGTTATTATTTCGAGATGGTTGGAACGGTCAACGTAGTAACTTTTCACGAGGTTGGAACGAAAATTGTAACTAATAGTTACTATTGTTAGTAGGGTGGACTGACAAGACAAAACAAAGCTCAGCAGAGGCGTTACTAGCCAAAATGTTTGGGGGGGGGGGGGGGCAAGGTATATGCCAACTGGCTGGTCATTCTTACCGACTGTGTTTGCAGAAAAAACGACTGTTTTCAAGAAAGAAACGAAAGTTTTGACGAAAAATCGACTGATTTTCAGAAAATCCGACTAGGCTATTTTGTACCGACTGGCCGACAACATTGTGATGCCCCTGAGGTTCAGTAGCGGTTAATGAATCTTCGATGTCATCCAACAAAAATACGGACTTTCTTACTGCTTTTATTATAGTGGGTGGCTGCCACCATCTTCCTTACCCGATGAGACTGCAAACCCTGAACTTATGCAGCATGACCTACCGAAGAAAATGGGGAGACATGATCCACACCTATAAACTGACGCGAAACAATCCGACCCACGATCTCTTCCTCATCGACCTAACACGGTGAACAAGAGGTCATTCCAAGAAGCTCATCGAGCGCAACGCCCAGAAGAGGGAACGCCACCAATTTTTCACCAACCGGTTTGTTGACCTGTGGAGTGTGGAACTCCCTAAGCGAACATACGGTATCTAGCAAGACCTTCGAAGAATTCAAAGTCTCCCTTGACAAGGAGTGGAGCAAGAAGGAATGGAGGCTGGAGTGGGATGGCCTCGATTCCCAGACCAGAGCATAAGGTCAAGCGAATCACCCCAACCCAAGACCCGACAGAATTCGCGAATTCATCCACACGGCAATTTCTTAAGAAATGCGAAGCAGTGCTATAGGATAGAAAATCCTTCAGTTGCTCCAAGCCACAATTCAAGGTATTTTAAAGTATTAGTTAGACTTTTTTTTTTTTTTAGACGGCTTTTCTGGCAACTGGGCGACGGTATGGCGGCGCCACTCCCGGTAAAGCCATGATGGGACTACGAGTGGTGAGGTGCCAGCGAATTACCCCACAAGCACCCGGTCGTGTCAGGGTGGAGCCTGGGGCGGATCTCGGCTACGGAAGGGCCCTGCTAAGAGCTTGTATTAAGAATTTCGGTTCAACGCTGTTCTTCCCAGTCGGCCTGCCCTTCTTCCTCGTGGTGCACAACAGGACAATATATGACGTGTTCAGTGGCAGTATCGTTGTGGAGTAACCGAGAAGAAGCAGTTTTTTTCTTATTTTTACTTTATCGAATTAGGAGTATTTAATACAATCCTTCATTTCCCGTGTCCCTTTGTCGTATGTTCAGATATTTCCGACGAAAGCTACGAGCTCATATGGCACTTGATATGAGTTGGTGGTACCTGAAAAGTAGACGATAAACTAATTTACCTCGCCATCTATAAATGCGGTTCGGACCAGAAATACGATATCTAGTTTCACTCAACCGAATCCGGTTCGGACTTCGGTATACTAAATGGATCATCTGAAGCATTTTCTCTCACCACCTATCAAGTTTCACTCAAATCTGAGCGTTTTTGGGAACTTCCTGTAACTCCCCCCCCCCTCCAGCGTGGTCGGATCCAGTTCGGACCCTAAAATATGTCAACTAGGGCATGTGAGCTCTCTACATTGCAAGTTTCATTGAAATCGCTCAACTTGTTTGACCCCTATGCGTGCCAAAATGTTTCCGGTAATCCCCTTCCAACTCCCCCACTATAGCTGAATACGAATCGGAAACATAAACGTCGCATCTTTGACATCTGCTAATCAAGTTAGACTGGAATCGGACAGCCTATTCGAAAATTTCCGGTCCCCCCCCCTCCCTTACCGTGACCAGATCCGATCCAGACACCAAATAACAATTACAAATCAAGGCCGCATTAACTCGGAACTGTCCAACTTGCATCCCATTCTGTACCCCCTCCCCCTCGTCCAACTCTCCTAAACTTGCCCGCATGTGGTTCAGACGCATGTTCTGCTTGTCTAGGTCATCAGTTCTTATCACCCATGAAGTTTCACTCAAATCTGATCACCCGTTCGCAACTTACGGAAGCCAGTGGTTTCCGGATTCCTCTTCCCTCAGCTCCCCAAAGATGGTCGGATCCAGGAACACAAGTTTTCCTAGATCATTATGTCGGCTCCTTAAGTCATTAACAGGCCTGCAAAGTTTCACCGTTCTTAGAGTAGCTGGAACTATCCTGACTGGCGATCACTGGAATACCGGGAAACACCCTCCAACTCCCTCCACAGAGCCCAGATACGATCTGGTTCTGTCAATTACGTATCTAGGGCTAATGCTTGTTCGTCTCACCAAGTTCCATCCCAATCCGTCAACTCTAAGTGTTTCACGATAATTTCCGGTCCCCCCCCCCCCCTTTACAAGTATCTGATTCTACCAGGACTTGACACAGAACATATGAGACGATAGCTCTTTCCACTTGCCAAGTTTCATTAATTTCCGATCACCCGTTCAAAAGCTATGCATGCCACCAGATTCCGGGCTCTCCATCCCGCCCCCCCCCCCCCCATGGTGGTCGGATACAGGAATCGACTCTAATCAAGTCAATCTGTTCGGGTCCGTGACATGATTTCCAAGTTTCATCGTCCTAGCACATCCGGAAGTACCGAACTAGCAGGATCACCGAAATTCCGGATCCCCCCCTCCCCTCGACCCCCCACATTGCCCGAATCCCGTCCGGTTATGTCAACGAAGTGTGTAGGAATTATGCTTGTTCTTCCCACTAAGTTTCACCCCGATCCCTCCACTCTAAGCGTTTCCCAAGATTTCAGGTTCCTCCCCTCCATCCCCAAAGTCACCGGATCCGGTTCGGATTTAAATTGGGTCGTCTGAGACATGAGTCCTCCCAAATATCAAGTTTCATTAAGATCCGATCACCCGTTCAAAAGTTATAAATACCTCTAGATTCTGGATTCCCCCTCCCTCCACTCCCCCCACGATGCTCGGAACGGGGAAGTGACTATTTCCAACTTAATCTTTTGGGGTCCCTGATATGCCTGCCAAGTTTCATCGTCCTAGCTTATGTGGAAGTGCCCGAACTAGCAAAACCTGGACAGACCGCCGGACGGACAGAAACTGCGATCGATATATGTGGCACTTGGCCGTAGGGCAAGTGCCATAAAAAGCTCTCTGCAACCGGTGGTTGCTCTGTGCTATTAAAGCTCATATCGGCAGGCACCTGACAGGTTGCATGTGTAAGCACTTGAATCAAGAAATTATAGTAATTGCTTCGGTGGAAGTGATACGATACTGGCGCGTGACGTATCATCCCGCAAAGAGTGCGGTGGCAGTTCAATTCGCGAAATTCAAAACAGCGTATTGGAGGCAACGTAGTCGGTTGAAGCGTTATTTGCGTCATGGTAAACAGTCAGAATGAATATACCGGAGCAAACTTGAATTTTGAATTTTCTCTTCATCACTTTGTTTTATCTTCTCGATCCAGATCAGTTTTTCACATTTGCTGATGGTGGTATTATGATAAGCACTAATCTAACAAGACCAAAGGTATCGATGGGATCCCAAAAATGTAATATTTGATTCAGACCAATTAATATTTTAACTTGGGATTCCGGGCGAACTACTTGTCCGGCGAGAAAATGGTTTTCACTATCGACCTCAGCATGTCTTCTTACCCCATAATCGGCTATCACATTAGCTGTTTACAAATATTTTGCCTACCCCTTAATTTAAACCCCCTCCACCACCCCTAAATATATGGCTACAAAGCCCGTCTATGAACTCGACCTTACTCTCGACCCAAAGAATCCTTACACCAAGTTTCAAAAAAAAAATAGCTCATTCCCTTCGAGAGTTATCGTGCTTACAGACGGACAGACAGACGCCGGACCGACAACTTTTGCGATGTCAAAGGTATCCCTCACTTACGTTTTGGGATCCCAAAAAGGTGAAGTAGCCTCTTTAAAAGTACGACCAAAGCAATTCTTTGTTTAGCCGCTAACATATTTGCTGTAGGCACTTTTCAAAGAAAAGCTGTTCTTAAGAGCTATTCTTATGTTCCGAAAGACCACTACGATACCCTGCTTATGATATCTTCCTTGAACTTGAAGCCATAGCCATTCCGAGGTCTGGAACAGAGCAAAATAACACTTGTTTAGCCGCTAACGCTTTTGCTGTAGGCACTTTTCAAAGAAAAGCTTTTCTTATAAGCTATTCTTATATTCCGAAAGACCACTAGGATACCCTTCTCATGATATCTTCGTTGACCAAAGCCATAGGCATTCCTAGGGTCTGGAACAGAGCAAAATAACACTAGGAAGTACCGCCAAGACTTATGCTTTCCATGCTTTGTAAACAGGCCATACTCATAGCATCGCACAGTATGCTTGTGGCATTCAAAGTGGGGCAAACTTGCGGGTTCAGAAATTTCTAGTGAAGCTCCCGCCTACACACATCGAGGAAACAAGGGAAGTGTTATCTCTCTTTTGCTGTGTTTAGAATCTAACGTCATCGGAGCCAGCGCAATTGCTCGATAAATAGAAGTTTCAGTAGGGACGTCTCTATCGCTAGTGATGCTAGTGTCGCTTCTATTCGAGTATGTGTAACTTTTTTCAAGTCTTGGCGCTACTCGCTAGTGTTATTTTGCTCTGGTCTGGATCATACTTCCGGAATTTCACCTTCCTGTTCAGGGGGAACTGGGCCAATGTTGCCCATGAGTTAAGTTCTCGAACCGTGACAAGTGTCGAATTCAAATTTTGGCTTACTTGCTGACATACCGGGTTTTCTTGTAATCACGAAAGTCGATTTGTAAAATACACTTTCTGTCCATCACTTGTAATCCAGAACCGAAGAAGCTTGAGTATTGTCGAGCAATCCCTAGATGTCACTCTTAGTACTCAACAGTTAATAACTTAAAACCAGCCAAAGGTCAACAGAACTGGCAGAAGTGATGATCTTGATAAAGAGCCAGACCTGAAAACTGAAACGAATTATTGTTTCCAAAAATGGAAACCGATGACATAAACGAAGCAGGAATGAAACTCATGTTATACACGACTCAACAAAGTAACAAACGCAAACATCATTTTCAAACCGTGTGTATTTACGCAAATAGAGCTCCTATAGTAACACAAAAAGGAAAATAAAGAATCGAAGGCACACAACCAATAGTCCAAAAACCTGGTAAACCTAATAGCTACAAACGCATGTGAGTAAACGCCAGTCTTCACTACCCAGATTTCGCTTCTGCAGTCTGGAGAACCCATTTTGTCGGCTTTAAACCTGGAACTTGGAGGTAGCCCTAAAACGTCTGAGAAAGCGGACGTGGGAATTAGATTCGAAATCTTAAAGCGTTTCAGAAGTTTAGAATGTTTATAGATCCGTTTTCGTCGGCTTGAGCCTGGAACGTTGAGGCAGTCCTAGAACGCCAGGGAAATCAGGACGTTGACGCCAGATCTGGGAGGGTTTCACAAGTTAGCAATTCGGAGGGGCTAAAAAATACTGGAACTAATACGAAATAAGGGAGAGCGGGGTTTAGTTAAAAAAAGAAAAATTATCTTTGATGGTAAATGGAAATATCTCCAGTTGGGGGAGAGTGTGGAAGGCTGCTTCAAGTTTGGTGGACATGTATACAGACCCCTGGAACGTATATCCCCAGGGTATATCCATAATATCAGACCTGGTTTATTTAAATTCAGAGACTTAAAGTCGCATATGATTATGATGATTATGTTGCTTCAGGGTTCTGATAAATGTATCACAACGGATAGGAGGCAATAGAAGTGCGAAAAGGACGAAATTTTGAAGATAGTGATATTAGCTATCAAATCCGGAAGTTTGGTCTTTATTATATGGAAGCCGCAGGTACCTGGAAACTGGGTAGTGAAGCAGGCTGTACGAAGAACAGATCGAACTCAACCAACCGCGGGTAAGAAACACATAACAGAAGCCACGAAGACATCGAGGGCGTAGTCCCATCCTAAAAGACCTGATGACTTTTAGCATATAAAGTTTTACGTTTCACTATTTTCTGATTACAAAATTAATTGACGCTCTCATTATAGTAAATTAGTTGTTTTTCTTTTGGTTAAAATTAAGCCAGATCATGTGGAGGCTCATGCATAGGCCCTGATAATAATAAATTAGCCTACGATGAGTCTTATATAATAATAGTTTTTTGGTTTGGGATGTCCAGTTTCAATTCCCTTTTCTCAATTCAGCGCTCTTGGCGGATTAACCAAAACTCAAGGAGAAAAAACCCATCAGAACAGGGCGCTATCGCGGCGTTTTAGTATATAGATGGCACTTTTTTACACAAGGGACTTGTACCGTGACCAATAAACCTAATCAATTTTTTCGAATATAATTTAGAAGTCTAGGAGTCCATTGTCGGAGCCACGTAGACATACTAGGACCCACAAGACGGGGTCTCATGGTGAAAACCAAATACATAACTTTAATGGGGAAGACGCCCTTGAGATTGAGACCCCGTCTTGTGGGTCCTGGTATGTCTACGTGGCTCCGACAATGGAGTCCTTAGACTTCTAAATTATATTCGAAAAAATCGATTAAGGTTTATTGGTCACGGTACAAGTCCCTTGTGTAAAAAAGTGCCATCTATATATTAATTTCCGTGACATGGAGATGTGAACTGTTTAGACGAATTTGCCTTCGGGCGGGATCACTGTTCCTATGGCCGGCTTCTACCAGACTACTGTAGTGGTTTGCGAACTCTGTTCACAAGCCCCTCGGTAGCTCAGTTGGTAGAGCGACTGCCTTGTAAGCAGAGGGTCCTGGGTTCAAATCTAGGCTGAGGAGCATTTTTGTCTATCAGTTCACTACTTATAAGGCGTTTTAGTGTTGAGCCCAATTACCCATTTCTTACATTATGTTATGTTTATTATTATTAAAACAAGAACTCAAGAATTTACAAAGTATGGCCAAGATGATCGGTAAAAGTTAAATAAAAGAAAACCATGGAAAGCTAATAATAATAATCGATTCATAACATTAATCGTAACATCAGAATCAGAAATCCTAGCTTAAGAGGAGTAGTTTTTCCAGTGGTAATGAATCAGCTAGGAACTCAGTAGAAAACTGCGAATTCCCTCTTAAACAGATGTTTTCACAATTGAAACAATGAAGAGAACTGTAACTGTGAAACAGGTGGACATGTGTAGTACTGCAGAGAACTGCATACTGATCTTTTTGACACAATTGAAACAATGAAGAGAACTGTAACTGTGAAACAGGTGGACATGTGTAGTACTGCAGAGAACTGCATACTGATCTTTTTGACCAAATCTGAAAAGAAGGCTACCCCCCCCCCCCCCCCCCTCCCAGCTAAGCTTGCGGTACAATGTATCCGACAACTGAGCATCACATCAGTTCACATTGAATTTCAAGACGAACTTTGGGATACAAATATTCATATGCAATCAGATCCCCAGCCATTCTGAACGGTGGAACCAAGTTTAGTATTCAGCAATTTAAATAGCGTCATAAGCCACGCAATCCTCTACTTGTGAATGTAGCTTTGCTCAAGCAGCTGAAAGTCGGCAAAATCCAGAAATTCCAGCAAAAACCCACATCTCCTCAATTCAGCGCGAAACTTTGACTTTTCAGCGCGACCTAAAAGGGTTTTCGCGAGATCAGGAATCACTTTCCAGTGAGCAAACACGAAATCTGCGTGAAACCGATAGAATTGCTTTCCAGTTTCACATGGAAAGCTGTAATTACTGCGAAAATGCTGTATTCCAGACCTTTTTGAATAAATATGGCTTACTCGACAAATGAATTCATCCTTAACGACGCTTTTTGGGATCCCAAAACGTAAGTGGAGGGATACCTATAACATCGCAAAAGTTGTCCGTCCGTCCGTCTGTAAGCACGATAACTCTCGAAGGGAATAAGATATTTTGATGAAACTTGGTGGGAGGATCGCTTAGGTCAAGGGAAAGGTCGAGTTCGTAGATGGGCTTTCTAGCCCTATATTTAGGGGTGGGGGAAGGGGGTTCAAATTAAGGGGCAAACAAAATATTTTTAAACAGCCAATGTGATAGTCGATTATGGGGTAAGAAGACATGCACAGCACGATGGTGAAAATCATTTTCTCGCCGGACAAGTAGTTCGTCCGGAATCCGGCAAAAATCGGAAAGTTTGTTAAAAGTAAAAGTTTCATTTCAAGTTGATTAAATGTTTGATTTAGGGGTAAGAAGACATGCTGGGCATGATGATGAAAATCATTTTCTCGCCGGACAAGTAGTTCGTCCGGAATCCGGCAAAACCGGAAAGTTTGTTAAAAGTAAAAGTTTCATTTGAAGTTGATTACATGTTTGATTTACCTGTAAGAAAACATGCTGACCACGATGGTGAAAACCATTTTCTCGTCGGACAGCTAGTACGCCTGTATCCGACCAAAACCGAAAAATATGTTAAAAGCAAAAATTTTATCTGTAGTTGATTAGATGATAGATTTAGGGGTAAGAAGAGACGCTGAGTCTGTAGCCTATATGACGATCATTTTTTACTCGGACATATAATTAGTCCGGAATGCGGTTGTACCCGCATTTTTTGTAAAGTCAAAGTTTTATTTAAAGTTGATTAGATGTTATTTATAAGGATAAGGAGATACGCTGGTTTCGTTTCTGAATTTTCTTTTTTTGCTGGAATAGTAGTTCGCTCGGAATTCGGGTGAAACCGCAAATTTGGCAGTAGTAAAGCAGGAAGTTTCGGTCAGTATCGTCAAAATAGATATGGCTTATAGAGGTATTGATAGATAGATAGATAAATAGAATATCTGAACTCGGTTTACTCTGATGATTAGCCTGGAGAAGACTGGATCTGGCGAAGACAAGATCCAATTGTCTGGATCAAATCCTAGATTTTTGGCATCCCATCGACACCTTTGGTCTTGTTTTTTTTTTTCCGCTCGTTAGTGCCGCTTGCTCTGTTTATCCGCTCTTTCAAAGTTCCCGCTGAAGCATTCAACATACCGCGGAGCTTTCCACTAGCTTTCTGGGATCACTTTCCAAGAAGGCCGCTTTAGAGTAGCCCGAAAACCGTGCGGAAAGTTCGGCAACCTTCCGAAGCAGCGCGAAAACCATTGCAAAGTGGTTCTGACTTTGCATTCCAGCTCGCGAAAACCCTCCTCTACAGATTATCTTCTCCAAGAACTGATAAGCCTCTCGGAAACTCCATTCTTCCTAACCAAATTCCATTTCGTAGCAGAGCTGAAACCCGATACTATTCAATTATTTTTTGTCTCAATAAAAAGCGATATCCCCACTCTGCCTATTTAATATTTTTTTTCACAGTTGTTTTCGTGCTTTTGCCAAATCAAATCTTCCCGCGGATGCTCTTTCCGTAGTTGAGCCCCACCCCTTGTTTGGTTGGTTCTCTGGGAAGTACGCTGGACAAACCAATCAGTCCAACGTTAGTTTGCGGTGTCGGTAAAGATCACGCGTGATAGGTGGTGTTAGCAGTATTGTCAGGATTAATGCATAGGAACTGATGTTTTCCTTCCAGGTATTTCCGATTCTCGATGGCAATCCAGGGATATTACGAGCTTTAAAGGCTGTGCCATCCTGTTTGAATGACTCCCGATGAAGTTGCTTGGACCTGTTTTCCTCATAGCCTTATCAGTTCTTCCTTATAGGACACACATAAATAAACCTTACACTTACATTTCGGTTACATATAAAAACAGCGGTGGTAATATTGAGGTGCATTATTGTCGGTGTGATGTTTTACGATGCGAGGCATTGTTGCCAAGCAGGTCCACCACAAGACAAGGAGACGATGAAGTAGATAATCACCTACAAACGAAAAAAAAAATCAATTCAAAACTAACTTACGAAAATTAAAAGTGAACAAAAAGGGTTCTATTTCATCAATTCTTTTAGACTTCTGTTTGGAGAGCAAAAACTTTCCGGAACGCCCCTAGAACTCCCCCAACCGTGGCCAATGGATCGTGATTTTGTCCACCCGTAAGAACGGTGACAGCTGCTTGAGACATTCGGCATATGCTCTCTCTACATTTCAAGTTTCATTTAATCCGCTGCACTCGTTTGACCCCGATGCAAGCCACAACATTTCCTGTACTCCCCCACTAAGCCTATCTGAAAATTCCCGGTAGGGAATTTGCCGGTCGTGGCCGGGAATCCGGTCCGGACACCAAATAACAAATCTAGGCCGCATAAACTCGGTACCGTCCAGCTTGTATCCCACTCGGCCCATCCGTTTTGTATTTGTGCATGTCGAGAACTTATCAGAACGCCCCTCGAACTCCCCCAACCGAGAGCCAATGACATCGCGATTTTGTCCGCCGGTAAGAACGGTGACAGCTGGTTGAGACATTCTCCTTGGGCTTGGTGTGAGGATTATCATTATCTTGGTCAAAATTGAGGTAAAGATCGTAGATAAACCCTGTAGTTGACTAATTTCCAAGACTAAGAAGGTTCTTCTTTCCGGGCTAAGGCAGTATAAGGATAACCAGCCACTTACCAGTACTATAAGACTCGTGATGACCCAAATCTTCACGTTTTTCCAGTACATCGACCGCGAGAGGTTTCGGCTGGTAGATCGGAATGTAACGCTCTGGAATAATGGTTCATTAACAGAAGAAACACGAGCTACGTATTCATATGGCCCTTGTTACGAGCAGGCGGTACAAGAAAGTAGATAAAACGTCACAAAATACACCCGCCATAAAGATAAAATAGGACATGTAGTTTCACTCACGTCTGAGCATTTCTGGCGTCACCTCGGATCATCCAGGGAAGATACCACTTGCATCTGGCCACCTATCAAGTTTCACTCGAATCAAAGCATATCTGAGAAAAATCTGCCCCCCCCCCCCTCCCCCCGCCGTGGTCTGATCCGGTTCGGACTCTAGAATATGTCATCTAGGGCAAATGCTCTCTCTACATTCCAAGTTTCATTTAATTCGCTACACTCGTTTGACCCCGATGCGAGCCACAACATTTCCTGTACTCCTCCACCATGCCTATCTGCAAATTTCCGCCCCCCCCCCTACCGTGACCAGATCCGTTCCGGACACCAAATAAAAAATCTAGGCTAGATAAACTCGGTACTGTCCAGCTTGTATCCCACTCGGTCCATCCGTTTTGTATTTGTGTATGTCAAAAACTTCCCAGAAGGTCCCTCGAACTCCCCCAACCGTGGCCGCATGTGGTCCAAAAACATGCCTTGCATGTCGAGCTCATCAGTTCTTATCACCCTCAAGGTTTCACTTAAATCGGACAACCCATTGCAACTTACGGAAGTCAATTTCCATATTCCCCTTCCCTCACTACCCCAAAATGGTCAGGTCTAGGAACGGAAGTGTTCCTAGAGCATTGTGTCGGGTTTTCAAATCAATTTGGTCGGGTCACTAATGCCTGCAAGGTGTCATCGTCCTTAGCAGATCTGGAAATATACTAACTCGAGATCACTGCAATTCCGGGGAACCCTCTCCAATTCCCCCCAGAGAGCCCCGATAAGATCTGGCTCCATCAATTACGTTTCTAGGCCTCATGCTTGTTCTGCCAACCGAATTCCATCCCAATCCCTCGACTCAAAGCGTTTACGAGTTTAGCGGTGCCCCCCCCCCTCCCACAGGTTTATCGGATCCGACCCAGACTTGACATGGAACATATGAGACGATTGTTCTTTCCACTTCCAAAGTTTCACTGAAATCCGATCATCCGTTCGAAATTTATGCGTGCCACTAGATTCCAGATTCCCCATCCCTCCGTCCCCGCACGATGGTCTGATCGGGGGAACGACTATACTCAAGTCAGTCTGCTCGAGTCCCTGACATGCTTGCCAAGTTTCATCGTCCTAGCACATCAGGAAGTACCGAACATTGTCTCTCTACTTTCCAAGTTTCACTGAAATCTCTTCACTCGTTTGACCCCTGTGCGAGTTGGGACTCCCCCTCCAACTCCCCCCACTGCAGCCAGATATGACTAGGACTCATAAACGTCGTATCTATGACATCTCCTCCTCTGGTCCTTCAAGTCTGACCTGAACCGGGTACATCTGCAAATTTCCGGTTTCCGCTTCTCCCTCCTCCAACCGTGGCCGGATCCGGTCCGGACGCCAAATAACAAACTAGACCGCACAAAATTTGTACTGTCCAACTTGTATCCCATTCGGCCAATTTGTTTAGTTTTCGTGCATGTCACTAAGTTTCCAGACCAACTCCAGGCTCCACCTCCTCCAACAATTGCCGCATGTGGTTCGGAGACATCTTTTACATATCTGGGTCATTAGTTCTTATCAACCAAAAAGTTTCACTCGAATCGGACCGCCCGTTCGCAACCTACGGAAGTCAGTAATTTTCGATATTATATAATTGACCGATAGCATGTTTGGATTCTGTATAACCGAATTGTTTTGCTCCACTAAAGTCGGGATACGTGGTAACTACCGAATCCTGAAAATTATACCGAATAGATTACCGAATCCCAATCATGATAGCCGAATAATTTTGGAACGATAGCTTATTCCGGATTCTGTGTAACTATGTAATCTCCATAAATATACCGAATCTTCTGACATCGAAAAATCACCAAATAATCTCAGTAAATTCTCTCACCGAATTCATGATAACTACCGAAAACTGGCAATTATACCGAATCCCGATGGTTGGGAGTCATCTACCGGGAACGACCTAGCTAATAAGAGGGGTGATGAGAATCTCAAAGAAATCGTACTAGTGGAAGGCCCTTTTGAACAGTCACGAAATAAAATCATGGCTCTTGATGCAAGGTATATTTCATAGTCCACTACATTTGTAATTCTAGCAAAAATGATGATTTTCTTAGTGCCGCTTTAAGTTTCACTATCACAACAAGCGGAAACACTTCTTTTTAATCAGGTTTAATGGGTCTTTCGGCTTTCCAAAATCGTCTATCATGAATGCAAGCATTCGTCAAGTGGTGCCGTTTTGGTTCTATTTCTTGGAAGAAGTTCTCCAACGGTCAAATCCTCTATCCTAAACCGTCGAGCGGCCACCCTTGCCTCCCCCACCTCTTCATGGCCGTCACGTAAGGTAAGGTACAATTTTAATGGCAAAAATAAATAAACCTGGTGTTTCTTAAAAGCATCAGACATGCCAGTGGCATAAAAAACGACGCTGCACTAATTCTGATGGGATTTTTAAAAATTATTAATACAATTCTAGCCTAAACTATTGTAAAGAAAAAACAAACGAACAACTATCACACATCAACACTAAAACTTAAGGACAACACGAGAATTTACGACAACAGACATATGACTAAAGAAAAAATGAAAAATAAAAAAGGTTTGCGACATGGGTCTGATCTTCCTCCGAGCACAAACAAAAATGAATCGATTAAATCAGATAGAAGAAATATAATTGCTAGATAACATAAATCTTTTTAGAGCTCTTTTAAATACTTTCCTATCTTCGGACACCCTGACAGTTTCAGGCAATAAATTCCATACTTTTACACCTGTATGACGAATAGAAAAGCTAGACCTTGTAGAAGGATAACAAATGGTAGAAAGATTGGACCGCCGTCTTGTGTTATAGTCATGAAATTGACTGTTCAGGCAAAAAAGATTTTTAAAATCAGCAGGTAGTGAATCTTCTAGAAGATGACGGTAAACAAGTGTTGCAATATTCCAGTCTCTAATCTGACGGACATTTAAAATAAAAAGACTAGGCAGAATATGAGAAACTGATGAAGAAAATGGAAGACCATAAATTGCTCTAATTGATTTGTTTTGTAGGATTTGAATCCGATTAATATGTTTTGAAAAAGTAGAAGCCCAAGCTGAAGTACAATATGAAAGATAAGAATGGACCAGGGAGAAATAAATCAATCGAAGTATGAATTGTGGAAGACAATGTTTGACGTAGACGTAGCCATCCTTACCTCCCCCCCATCTCTTCAGGACCTCCCAAAAGGAATACCGAAACTTACCGATGAATTCAAGTTGTCCGCTTTATTTACTAGTAGTTCAAGCTTTTCTCCTCGCTCTGTCAGCGTTTCTAAAATGAAAAACAAAATATCACTTGAATTATAATCACAAGTATTCCTTCGGCCCAAGATGACTGAATCTTGTTTGGCGTCGGCTTTTCTCGTTTTGAGAATCTTTGTCAAGCGTTTAACTAATACTACATACATCACCTCAAAGTTACCTTAAAGGACACCACTTGCTTATTTCTGCCTTCTATACTATACCTACCTCCCTTAGGGAATTGTAGTTTCTAAAATCCGCACCTTTCACCACTGTTTCGTTTTGTGCCTAGACTTTTCACGTCCTCTGACAACTCATTCACACATAAGGATATAGGAAGCTTGAAAGTGTTGTTTTTCATTTTGAAAGACATTAGATCCATCTTCTGTTTTGGACTTCTTTATTTTGCTTAGTTTTACCACCTTTAAACGACGCGCGTTCAGTTTTCAAATATTTTGCACCCAGTCACCGCGTCGGAGAGCAGGGAGGCTAGACAGAGTCGACGAGTGCTAACAAGAAAATCGTTAATATTTCTTGAAAAGTAATGGTACTTTCAAAACACGAAATCTCTGATCCAATTCATAGTGAAAAGATCTTTTCTAGTAAGAGTTGTGGTTTGAATCGCACTTGCTAGCGACAAGTAAGTAAGTAACGGGACAGTATAAGGGAGATAGTACATAGGGAGTTAGAGCAGTAGTTCCCAACCGAGGGTACGCATACCCAAAGGGGTACGCGAGACCCTCGTAAGGGGTATGAGAAGGTCCCAAATCTCCGAATTCCAAAATGTCTGCTTTCGTCAAGAAATTAAACTTTTGGCTTTCGAAGTTTCAAACAAACAGCGCAGTGTCTTTATGACTATAGACGTAAAATTTCAATACCTCCTTTTTATCTTGCGAAAATTCACCGAAAATGGAAAAAATGTGAAAAATAAAAAAAAGCTGAAAAATAAGATGCTGAGCTCGAGTATTATGAATGAATGAATGATTTATTTGCCCATTAAAGCCATCCGACCATCATGCAACAAAACGAAACAAAAAGTAAACAATCTTACATGCGCATATACACACTAACAAACTCTTAATATTTTTAATTTACACTGAATACTTTCTTAGCACTAAAAACACAATTTCCCCATCAGAAGAAATCTTTCCGGTGTCTGTACAAATTTTGATCTGTGTCCGACCACAACCAAGGAACTCAGTCGAGATTATACTCTCAAGTGAGGAGATCAACTCTGTGGCAGTGGTTTGCTCACTAACATTCAGATCACTTCCTCTGCACAATAGGTTTAGAACATTTTGAACATTGGCGGTAGTCATCCGTTTGGTCGTCACTTCTTCAATTTTCAGTCAAAGAGGGAGTATTCTTACATATAATCTCCGTTGAAGACATCGTAAAATGCGCAAACGAAGGTCCTTGTCGAAGTCCTTATCATCGTCATTATTCGAGAATTATTGTTTCGCTTGTGAGAAGTTCATGACTTTTTCGCTTGTTTATTGATTATTATGGTCGGTTTTCATAAGAAGTAAAATAACTGACGTAAAACAAGTTCAAACGAATGACATGCATATCCTTGACAGACCTCCAGCACCCGTTAACATCCACTGACACCGGAGAATAATTATACCGCACCAGCAAAATGAGTTTTTTCCTGGGATCCCAAAACGTAAATGGAGGGATACCTATGACATAGCAAAAATGTCCGTATGTCCGTCTGTCTGTAAGCACGATAACTCTCGAAGGGAATGAGATATTTTGATGAAACTTGGTGTGAGGATTCTTTGGGTCGAGGGTAAGGTCAAGCTCGTAGATGGGCTCTGCAGCTCTACATTTAGGGGTGGGGGGGGGGGGGGTGGTTTCAAATTAAGGGGCACAAACAAATATTCTTTTAAGCTATTGAAATAGTTGATTTAGGGGTAAGGGGACATGCTGAATACGAATATGAAAGTTATTTTCTTGCCGGACAAGTAGTTCCGAATTTAAGGTAAAAACATGTATGTTTTATAAGCTAATAAAACATTCATCGAGGGGGTAAGGAGGTCCGCGAAATCCATATCTGAACTTAGTTTTCTTGCTGAACAAATGGTGCATGATTAATTCGGCTGAAACTGGAAATTTGGTTGAAGTTCAAAGTTGTTTCTGAAATCGATTAGAGATTCGGTATCGGGCAAGAAGACATGCGGAATCCATTTTTGAACTCTATTTTTAACAGTACAAATATTCAATGAATCTGACGAAGACTGAATCGCGAAGACATGACCCAATTGTTTGAATCACATGTTATATTTTTGGGATCTCATCGAAACCTTTTTTTTTTTTTTAAGCTACAGAGGAGTTAAAGGTTGGTTATTTCTGATGTTTGTCATGTACAATCAGTACAAGAATCTAATTGGCAAGACAAAAAAAAATTTCCGTCTTCCGAATATGAAACAGCGCTCGCTACATTTATCGTACAAGCATTGCACGTAAGAATTTTTATTCTCTACAGTGAAGGAAAAGAAGGAAAATTAGCTGCTAAACAAAACCCTAAAAAATCTTGTTTTTGTTCTTGCAAATTTCGACTCACCTATGTTTTTCACCATGATATCTCGAAGCTCGTCCACGTCCTCCTTCACTCGCACTAACTTGTCCGCTTCTCGAGAGTCAGAGAAGAATCGCTGAAACAGATATGAATTACAAAACAGTTACAAACTGTAGAAATTCCCGAGGTGCACTGAAGTTTCTTATAAAAAATAAGACCTCAGTTCATTAAGTCCCTTGCAAAAGAAACCCCAAGCGAGCTTTGCTGAACCGACAACAATTCTACATTCTACGCATATATATAGAACATGATCCGGGTAAGAAAAATAGAGTGCAGTGACAGAACTGTAAAGTTGAAAACTGACCGTCGACCCTCGAAAGACCTATTCCTCCTACACAGAGGCAATTACGACATCCAAGACGAATCGCAGCCCTTGGCCGTTCAGCCACGACAAAGGCATTGGTGTTTTGAGATCCGACTGGTAGGCGGGGTTGGGCACATTCTCCCGATTTCCCAAAAAAATTCTTCCGAGAGTATCATCGTATAATATGATATGAAACAATTCCAAAATAAAGCACATCGGGCCAAAGCGGAACAAAAGTATGAACAACTCAACAACCAATACACTTAAAATCAACCAAATTCAAAAGAAACATCTCGATGTTCCACAGCTATCTCCAGAGAAATACTTAATCCCCTTATTTCCCCCAAAATTTTGTCCCCGTTACGTGATGTATAACAAGTACCAAGCCTAAGCCTCCCTGCTTTTATCAAGGCTCGAGACTTGCTGCCACTCGTCTAATGGCGGGCTTTCGAATTACAGGTATGTCATACGTGAATCAAAAAGGGTTATTATTTTCGTTGACGTCCTATGCTATTCCTTGTAAAAGAATATTAGGAGAAGATAATGAATTTGAATTACCAGATTCAGAAATCTTTTGGTATTTACTAAAGTAAATAAAAAATAACGTACCATTTGGCTAGCTAGGACTTTGGAAAACTCCGCATTCATCGCAAAAGGTAAGGCAGTGTGAATGTTTGAGCCATATGAAGTTTTAAAGCGTCTTCGGACCTCTCCAAGGAACATGAACGCTTTTGAGCGATCGAACTCCTGAAATAAGAAGACAAACTGGAGGAAAGGAACATAACAAATTTACCTCTATCCTTTTAAAGACAAAAAAGCAACATAGCCCTCTTCCCCGAAAAGATGCTGAGAATCCACAGATTCTTCTTCGCTCTCTCATGTCCATTCACGGTGACGATCATCTGTAACCCCTCCAAAATGGCCGTCATGATAACTGAGTGGTAAGGATTATTCAAATGGTGCTAGAGGTACAGATGACTGTGATTGTCTCAGATGATGACTGTCCATTTCCAAAATTCCTTGTCAGGGATTGTCGCTGTCGCTTTGCCACAAATTTGTCTGTCTCTTGCGTGCTTTCCACGACATAAATGCACATAAAAGCTGATATTTTATTCACTAGGCCTACTTATGATAATACAATATTAAAGGAAAAACACGTTTGTTAGTCTGTTCATTCACTGAAGTCAAGTTTCTAAGGGTACGTTTCTTGTACTCGACTCTATGTCACTAAGATTTCTGAGCAAACTAACGATACGCTAGTTTTCTCGGTCCTTTATTGCGCCCTGGAGGTACCAGGGCGGCAGGGGAGTTCATAATACTGTACATCCCCAGCGATGATAATGAGCTTTCTTTACATGTACCAGGAAGAGGCTAGTCAAGACTCCAGAGACTTGACTCTGAAGACTCTGCTCGACAGCTTTCACGAACCATAAAAGAGAGTTCACAACTTTTCATCTAAGCCTCGGCTCCCAATGGGAGGAGGTTGAGATGATTGAAATGCAACCAGATGGCTCTCATTCAGAAAGGTCCAATTTACTAGATAGATCCAAGAGTTATACAACCAATAATAAAGAAAGAGGTAAGGTAAGTAGAATTTTACTGAAATGGAAAGAGTAGGAGAGTTAATAAAGTGCCAGACATGCCAATGGCATACAAAAATGGCACTTGGTTAATAATATGACTTTTATAGTTAGATAATAAAATCCTAGACTAAGACATTAACAACTGAACAAAAATAAACAAACAAGGAAAAGTAAGGGACCCGAGTCCATAAGGATTATAAACCTGAAGCTCCTGAAATGAATGGATGAACAAGTTTACAGATCTATCGTACTGGCTCTTCAAGAAATTACAGGTTCGAAGAATAAAATTAGCATAGGCTACTTACGGCATCTGTTATGCAGAAATATGTGATTCCATTATCTACCATGTAATGTGACATGTAATCTCCATGACTGTATGTTAGTTTGGCCTGTGACGAGGGATCTATCTTCGGCAATATCTGCTCAGTGACTTCTGAGAAATTGCCGGAACATGTTGCATACCTGGCTAGAGTAATTTTACCCCTGGCTACAACTGCATAAACGATAGGCATCCTTACACCAAATGAATGACCTGTAAATATTTCAGATTAGTGGCTTAACTAAAGAGTTAACCTGTAATGTTGCGTATCTCATGACTTGAGTCCAGAAATTGAACTGGCATAATAAAAATAAATGCAAAAATTTGCTTAAGTATACTGGGTGAGAGTTATTTTCATTTCATGTTTGTGGAGCTGAATAATCTGAACACTTGCCTAGAAGAAGCCCGGGATTCACAGTGGCGTAAGTATGGTCTAGGCTGTGAGTAGTTTATAACCTCAGAAATTCGAGAATTGTGATCACGTCCAGTGCCTAAGCAGCAATAGATAACTGGTGGTTGCCTCTAAATTTTGTTTAAGCCAGAAATCACTTTTTGAGCCAACTTTCTATGAAGTCTCAGGTACTGAACACAACAGTTAAGTCAGTTAGTGGAACATCTCATGTGCTAGAGAAGATACACAGATAATCACTGCAATTAAACAAGTGGACTATGGTCATTTTCACTGCCTATAATTATATGTATTCTGGAGTAGAACCCAGCTTCTGTGGTACCTGTAATTCAGGGATTCCCTAACTCCTTCCTTTAGCATGACAAATCTTAAATAATTAGTAAGCTAACAGCATGCGGAAGCGCTTTAACTTATCATCTTTTAGAAATTTCAGCCTCAAAAGTATTTTGAATGTCTTTTTTTCAGTTTTCTTACATCTCCCTTGTTTGAAATTAGTTTTAGAACATTAGAATGGGAACTGAATTGGGATTTTTGTTGTTTGTTACTTACAGGTTCGATGCCTGAAATTGTGTCTTGTCACCAGAGGCTTTACTAGGCAAAATGTTTGGGGGGGGGGGGGGGGGGACGAGGCATTTACAGACTAGCTGGAAATTGGTATCGATTTTTTTCTGCAGGAAAAACGAATGTTCTCAACAACAAAATCACACTTTTGAAAAAAAAAATCCGAAAAACGACTATTTTGACGAGAAATCGATCAATTTTCAAAACCATTTTTGCTAGAAATCAACGGCTCTGGACAACTTTAACTGTAGCCTACAGAGACCTTGCCTGACAAAATCAGATATTAAAACTATGGGGGATAGGATTTTCATTAAGAATGAATTATGGGTGTTCGATAATCATTCAGAGCTGGAAAACATATTTCCCACCCTTTCTTGATATTAATAAAAAGTTTTGGAGCAAAGTCTGATCGGAAATGAGATTTAGAAAAAAAAAGAGTCTCCAATTCTACTAGTACTGGTTGAGTACGATCCAACAATACAAAACAACTAATTGGGTTTGAGATTTCATTTTGGAATAGGGTTCCAGGTTTTATGGTCAAACTTCTACCAAGAAAAAAGAGTCTCGCATTCTATTAATATTGGCAGATTACCATGCAGAGCTACAAAACCAACAAATAAGTTTGAGATTTCATTTTAGAATAGGGTTCAAGATTTTAAGACAAAAGTTTGAAAGCCTCAAGATCTCTGTTCTGATAAAACTTTGCTCTAAATCTCTAATTTGACAACCAAGAAAGATTAGAACAAGCATTTCCAAGTATTTACAAGCTGAGAATAATCAACAAATGCCTATAATTCAGTATTTACAAGCTGAGAATAATTATCTAATGCCTATGGCTATAATATAATTCATTCTCAAAGTTGAAAACCCTAATGTTAAATTCCTAGTTCTCCCATCTCCTGAAGACAGCTGGAAATACCTGTTTTTGTTACGTAGGTGCTGGGAAGGTGCAGTTTTTCTATTTAAAAAGTTAAAGAATTAAGGCAGTTTAATTAAGCCCAGGAGCGCCAATGGCCAAACTGCTGACTGCTGGTTTATTCATTACAGTACAGGAGGGGTATCCAACCTCAGACAAGATTTCAAATTTTCAGAGAAGGAGGCTACTTCCTTCTGAATGATCTATCTAGGTTAAAAAGGAACCAACAAACATGACAAGCATACTACAGTTGGGCACCAGACTTTTTGGAGAATTCCCCTCCACAGGGGAATCCCCTGCACAGGTGAAAAATAATCCCCTGTGGAGGAGATGGTGTTGGGGGAAAAGTGCAGTTTTCCCAACTGCTCACACTTTTCCCCCAACACTATCTCCTCCACAGGGGATTCTTTTTCACCTGTGCAGGGTATTCCCCTGTGGAGGGGAATCCTCCAAAAAGTCTGGTGCCCAACTGTACTAGACTGAAGCTAATTGAATGGTTTACATATCTGATAAATAAGTATTGCTTCAATATTTCTATTTAAACATATTTTTCTTTACAAACAAGATCACCTCATTCTAACCTTAGCTCAAATTCCATTCTGTGACTTACAAAATGATGAAAAAGGTGGAGTTACCGAAGACAATAATAGGCCTAGCCAGAAAATCCCTTTACAAAGCAGATTCAAAAGTAAGAAAGGGCACAGAATTTCATATTATTGGACACACAACCGTTGAAAAAGTCGTATTTTGGATCTTGACTTTATGTACGTTTCATTTTAACATTTTCGCGGCACCATTTGAGGGAGTGTGAAAATGA
Organism: Branchinecta lynchi; assembly: GCA_023053575.1. Taxonomy (NCBI): domain Eukaryota; kingdom Metazoa; phylum Arthropoda; class Branchiopoda; order Anostraca; family Branchinectidae; genus Branchinecta; species Branchinecta lynchi. The sequence goes on from JAKZAP010000004.1 coordinate 7,041,398, forward strand.
AGTCAGGAACCCCTCCTGCAGTTACCAATTAGACGACCTAATGTTATAGATAACATATACACAATAACATACTTCGAGTGTACAATCAAATCATAATTCAGGATAAACCACACCTTGGTCGTTTTTTGAATACCGCGGTACTCAGCCGCTACAGTGAAGGAATTTCACATCCCTCGTTCCGTTCCGATAGAGCATAGAAGCTAGCCGCAAAATAAAAATAATAATGTTTGAATTATTTGTCAATTTGGGGAATTTTCGTTTTATTTCCTGTATTCCATAATTTTTAGTACATTTAGTCTAATCATTTCTGTTTTTAGGTATTTCATTTGGAGCGAGGAATGTGCCTTTTCTCCCTTTTTAAGCAGCGAATTTGAAAAGTTGGAAAGCGTGGGTTCCGAAATTTGATTGCTTGCCCTGCTGAGAAATGTCAGTTTTCCTCTTCACGCAGAATATGCTGGAAAATCCTGAAGTGAGGAAAAATATAAGCCATGGCCCTGAAAAAGAGGTAGGGATATTTATTTTTTCTAGTCTGGGAGACAAACAAATCGATTGTTTTATTGAACTGTTGAAACCAATTTGCTCCTAACCAACTTAAATTTCTAAACCATTTAGCATTTTCAAACTTCCAAGTCATCCAGTTTCTTTAATTCCGAGATTTGCCTGAGTAGTCCCCAAAGTAGCTTAATTCTGAGATCCCAGAAAAGAGATATGCTAGAAAAAGAACATAACAAAAAAGTTTGAAGGGGAAGGAAGACGAAAGACAATAGCGAAGGTAGTTTATATGTTTTGTTGGATTTGTATCACTATTTTGGCAGTTTGTGAGTCGGTTGGGTGTTTTGGAGTTTGTATTATTGTTTTACATGCTCTTGGCTTGTTTGTTCCAAATTTTGGTGTTTATGGTTTTGCCCCAAAAATGAATGTTGAAGGAGGCTCTTCAACTTGGTTATTGGATTTTAAAGGGTTATTCCGGATGATAGACTGGTTGTTAACCAAGCTCTAATCTTCAAGTCTGTGTTGAAGATTTGTGCTGCCCTAAGTTGTGGGAAGTCTGAGACAAGTTTGCTGAGAGTAGGGACTCGATTTGTTCTAGAATGCACATCCTGGAAGATTTTTGAAGGTGCCCTGGCACTCCAGTCTTTCAGCGTTGATTCTGGTACCCTTTGCTCATTTGTTAAACATGTACCTGCCCAGGATGAGAATTTGGCAGATTCAAGGGAAGGTGAAACAAAATTCTTACCAGATGGAATTGTATTCTTTGAAAGAGATACATTCACACTCAGCGAGTTAAAAGTCGAGCTATCAGACCAAGGTATCAAGAAGGTTAGGTCCTTCTTTAGCGATTGTCAGTCGAACAGAAGATCGTATGGTTTTGTTCTGTCTTTTGTTGGAGCTCACCCGGAGTTCATTGAGGTTTTTGGAATATCCAAAAAAGTCAAAACATTTATTCCCCCCCCCCCCATTGATTTGTAATCACTGCCAGAGGCACGGTCATTCAGCTAAAATTGTAGGAGCAAACCTAGATGCGGAAGGTGTGGTGGTACTCACATAAGTTCTAGCTGCAGTCTGATGCCTGCTGATAGGAGCAGGTTCCAGTGTGTTAACTGCAAGGGACAGCATCATGCTAAAGAACTGCCCAGTCACAAAGAAAGTGTCTTTGGTAATTGAGAAGGGAGTAGAGGAAAAGATCACTATTGGTGAGGCCAGAAAAAAATACAGTGACATACTAAAGCGAACTCACCCCAACTGAACTCTCCTGACTTTCCAGCTCAGGCTGTGCAGACCAATGGGGCACAACCAGATTTTCAGAAAACGACTCTGTCAAAGGAAGATATTGAGCATATAGCTGAGCAAAAGGTTAGTCAGATACTATCCAATAAATTTGAAGAAGTCATGGCTTAAACAATCAACAAAAAATGGAGCTTGCTAGAGGCCTCCCTGCTGAGTAAAATGAAAGCACTTCTGAAATCAAGCGCAAAGTCTACGTCTCTCACTGAGTATGACTCTGATACAGATACTGACAGCACTTTACATAGTGTCAGACAAAATGTCCTCAAAGGAATTAAGAGGAACACAGCTGAGGCATTAGTCTCTCCGCGAACTAATGTTTCAACAAAATGCAAAAAGGAAAAGAAGCAATCAAAAGTTAAAGAATCAGAAATATGAAGATTGTCCAATTCAACTCCACTGGTCTCCCACATGATAGAGTTGTCGAACTGAAACTGTTTTTGGAAAAAGAGGACCCAGATATTGTTTGTCTGCAAGAAACTCATTTGATGTCAACACGAGATTTCTCAGTTCCAAGTCATAAAGTTTTTCGGAAAGATAGAAGTACAAGAAATAGGATTAAGCAAAAAGGAGGAGGTCTAGTATTTTGGCAAATAATAGTTTGGTTTGTTCACCGGTTGATTTCCAGAATATGTCTAAAATGGAAACACTGGTTGTAAAAATTCATATGAGTGATAAAACTCAACTTCAGGTTTCTAATATTTATGTTAACAAACCAGAGAATTTTCATCAGGATACATTTAGAGCTCTACTGTCTTCATGGAAAGATCGGGTTGTTGCTGGAGATTTTAATCTTCACCATCCCTTATGGGATACTTCTCATAGGAAAGAACCAGAAGCATGTAAATTGGTGGATTGTCTAGCTCAGTCTTCATTTCCGTTTGTTCTTAGTACCCCCAAAAACATCGGAACTTACCATCATGTCCAGTCAGGGAAGGATTCTACGATTGATCTTACAATTGTAAGCAGTCACATGGCATTGGATGTTTCTGTTAGAAAACATAGCTGTTCTCTTGGAAGCCAGCACTTTCCTGTGGTTTTGGATCTGAAAAGAGAGGGTGTTGATGGTTGGTCAGGTCAGTCCCCAAAATGGCATTTCAGGGATAAACAGCGGAAGGAATGGCAAATAGAAATAAATCAAACTCTGCCTGAAGATAAAGAAGACATAGATGAGTGGAATAATGATACCACGAAGATTATGATCAAGACTTCGCACAAGTTCTTTGAACTTGAAACAATGTTCAGAAGGAAGAGGAAAAGAATGGTACCTTTCTGGAATGAGCTACTGAATGATTGTAAGAAAAAGAAAGAGTTAGCAAAAAAAAGATGGCGAGCAGACCGTCTTAATGCTGAAAAAAAAAAACTCGAGATGAGAAAACAGAAGCAACATTTAAGAAGGCGATACTAGAAGAACGATCAATGGCCTGGGCGAAACTTTGTGAAGAAAAATTTTCCCCTCAGACTTTGACAAGGGAACTTTGGCAGCGTTTTAGAAGATTCTCAGGATAGGATCAGGGAGGAAGGACCAGAATCACTCAAAAGCAAAAGTGGCATCGTCACTGGGAAGTGTGATATTGCTGAAACGATGGCAAACCATTTTCAGTCTCAGTTTTTGTGTAGAGGATTATCAGATAATTCAGCACAAGCAGAATCGCTGTCACCACCTGATCATATTAACAGTTTTGACAAAGAATTATCAAGCGAGGAATTGGATACTGCCATTAGGTCATTAAATGATTCAGCAATGGGTGAGGACCTAGACCTAGTCCTGTAAAGGAATATGTAAAATAGTTAGCATTTATTTGGTTTGTGTTTTTTATTTTTGTTTGTGTTTATTTTTTTCCCATGGCCTCTGTGCTTTTAGTGGAATAAATCTTATCTTATCTTATCATAACAAAATGTTAAAGCATTTCCCAGAGGTCTGGAGGTCAAGCATTCTAAGGTTTTTTAACAAATGTTGGACAACTGGGACTGTCCCACAAGCTTGGAAATTTGCAATTATCACACCTTCATTTACTCCGCCTTTTCAAAATGGTGGGTCATAAATAAATTACTTACTTACTTACACCAATCTACAAAGGGAAAGGTGATAAAAATGAGCCTTCATCCTATCGACCCATTTCATTTTTATCATGTTTTGGTAAACTATTCGAAAGACTGTTGAAAGAAAGGTTTGCATCCCGGATAGACCTATTGTTGATCCCAGAGCAGTCCGGTTTTCGGTCAAAAAGGTCCACAAAAGACAATCTGGCACGATTGGAAATGGCTGTAAGGAAGGCGTTTTCGAGAAAGAGGGTTATAGGGGCTGTTTTGTTTGACATTGAAAAGGCGTATGATGGACTAGACCCCAATGAAGCTCTCAAGAAAGTCCATTCGTTTCAGCTTGGAGAAAACTTTTGGAAATGGTGTAAAACAAATCTTTTTGGTAGGTCTGTTAAGGTGCGGGTTGGCGATACTGTTTCAAAAGAGAAGCGAATTAGCGCTGGAGTCCCGCAGGGAGGCGTATTCAGTCCTCTGCTATTCAAAATGGTCATCAAGGATATCGTCTTATCTGATATTCCAAATATCAAGTTTGCAGTTTACGCTGATGATATAGTTATCTGGTGTGAGGCAGCTTCATCAGCTGAGTGCCAGGTGAAACTACAGAAAGCTGCTAATTGTTTGTCGTGTTGGGGTTGGAAGAAAAATATTGTTTTCTCCCAACAGAAAACAAAAAGGAATAATATTTTCTAGAAGGAAAGATGATAGCTCATTGGCACCTAACGTGGTTGTGACGCTATATGGACGAAGGATTGAGTTCTGCCCGGCGGTTAAATTGCTAGGAGTCCATCTCGATTATAAACTAAATTGGTTGGTTCAGATCAATTCTCTTATCGAGTGTGTCCAGAAACGACTTAATTTTATGAGGGCTGTTGCAGGAAAGACTTGGGGTGCAAGCAGAGGTTGTCTAAAAAGGATTTTTCATGCTGTAATTTTGAGCAAAGTTGATTATAGTTTGTCTCTTATCCTTTCTGCAAGTAAGGCACTTATTGCGAAACTGAAATCATGTCTCCATGAAGGTTTAAGAATTATCACTGGAGCATGCAAAAGTACCCCTGTACCAGCTTTACTGAAAGAAACAGGAGTGCAGTGTTTGGAGCATAGATTCTTATCGACCACAACCAGATATTTTGTCAGAATCCAAGGTGTTACGGACCACCCTCTTAAAGGAGACATTGACAAGACAAGAGAGTTAGCTTCCACAACTTGGCACTCTGCAGGTCAACCTTCGGTTGTAAACCTCTGCTCAATGTTGGGAAAAATCGGCATAAACTGGCAAGAAATTATTGTTCAGCACCCATCCGAACGAGGACATCGACAAGGAAGTTTGAAAGAGATAATTGAAACAACTCTGGAAGGGTTACATTCATCCAAGAGTGAAACAAACCTTTTGGTACTACAACAACTGGCATTGTATAAAATTAATTTATTTTCTGGTTGGAAATTCATATATACGGATGGATCAGTTTCTGAAAGCGGGAAGGCCGCAGCAATTCTCCCATTTTAGTCAAATTCGGACAGGCATCAGAGTTTCAGACGGCATTTCAATATTCCACGCAGAAGCCTTGGCTCTAAGAAAGGCTGTTGAATTTGCCAAGAGGCACGGGAAAGGGAGGTCTCTCTTTTCCTCAGATTCACAGTCAGTTTTGGAGTCACTGAGAAGCAACTCTACCTCATCAAGTATTCACATTCGACAGCTCAAATCGGATGTCCTGGATCTTATGATTCTCGGTTCCGCAATTAGATTTCAGTGGATACCATCCCACGTTGGTATTGCAGGAAATGATGAAGCAGACCGAATCGCCAAGAGCCCTAAATCACCCTATTACTTGGATTCTTGATCTGTCTGAAGAGGAAATTGTAAGGAAAATTACCAGAAAATCGATTCTGTACTATTGTAATCTGCAAGCACAGGCTTCCTCAAATCAATATGTGCTGGCATACTCAGGAGATCGGATCCCACATTTTCTGGTTCCAAAACATCGCAGGATGGCAAATTGTATTTTTCGAATAAGGACCAACCATTGTATGTCGGGTGAAAGGAGGCACACTTATGGTTTAAACCAAACTCCAAATTGTCCTCATCCAGTGTGCATTGGAATCGTCGAGACAATTGAACATTTGCTGTCAGAATGTCCTAGGTTTGCAAGTCAGAGAGCGATTTTGATGACAAAGGTTTCTTCACTGTCTTTTCAGGTTAATACCAGGAATATTTTGGGCTTTGGACGGTTCAAAGAAGAAGTAGAACGGCAGATCCTCTCTGCCCTTTGTGATTTTGTGTCCCGAATAGGACTGTTGTCTTACATGTAGTTTCAGAATCACTCGTCGTCTTTTATGTGGTTATCTGCCAAAATATTTACAAATCCATGAACTTTGGTGGCGCAGAGGGCTAACGCCGCGCGTCTTTACCCTGACAAGCCAAGCCAGAACATAACAGACCTAGGGCTAACGTTTGAAACTTGGATCACCAATTATTTAAATTAATCTTATTTTCAGTTAGATGAGTTTCTGAGAGCCACATTGTCAAGTCATCCAGATGGAAACAAACAGAGTCAGGTAGGTAAGATGGATTTTCCAAGAACATACAGTATGTAGGATATATCTAGGCTTAGAACCACCAACAAGGTTACAAATGTTCACAGGACCTGACAGGGACAGTGTGATATACTTCAATTAAGTTTACACCCACCATCCCAATATAAAAACTTTAAAGTATGAAAATCGAAGAGAGAGAGAGAGAGTGAAAAAATTAGAAAAAATGGTTGGTATTCTGTAGCCTAAACTAATACGTATAGGCTATATGTTATATTTTCGTAAAGCTTGTTTGGCAACATGGTCTATATGGTTTGTTGAGTGACATTGCAAAATAAGGGGAAGTGAAATAGATGATCCTTCAGCCCAAGCTGACTGCAAATCATATTTGATGGTGCAAAATAGATAAGTCAGCTATATTTTATTAGAGCTATATTTCGGCCTTCTTGGATCAGTGTCAGCATGAAGAGGACCCTTGCCAGGAAGGGCCGAAATATAAGTGAGTTCTCAATGTCCAGTTGCCAATACCCCATATGGGGGGGTGAGAGGCTGAGGATCCAGAAATAGGTCCTATATATATTGTATAGGACCTATTATATAATAGGTCGTAACAGGTCTTGTATTTCGAATCTTTTTGGTTCTCCAGTCTGAGCCAAATTGCCTCTCAACCATGTGACCCGTAAACAAGCTTTGTCCTCCCATATTTCCTGGCTTCTGAATTTTGACTCCACAAGGTTGATGGTAAACGAAAAACAGAAACAATTTTAATGGGAGAGTCGTCCTCAAAGGACACAGCACTAAAACAATTATGTTACAGTGCATGAGTTAATGAACGGTTTAGGATTTTCTTACAGAGGCATGAAAGGAATATCACCTTTCATTCCATATGGCACATTGGAGGGATCTTCGACCCAAACTAAAAATAAACCACAAACTGTGATAAAAAATGGGATAAATCTTTCTCCTGCAAACAAGTCTGTGGAGTGGTTAATCCCGCAAGAGACTAGCACGCATTTTGCATTTACTTTTTCATTTACATCTGTCGTAACAGCAGTAAAATAGTACAATCGAACAATAAACCATAATTCAAGCATTTGACACATTTAGCCACACTATGAATACAATGAGAAAAGAGACGATAAATACAAAAGATTAACATAATTGGCATGTGTTTTATGTTTTACAATAAATGTCAATCAGTCAGTTTATTTACTAAGTGGTGTCACACATAACACATTTAAAACTGTATTTAAAAAAAGAATATTCTTCAATAAATATATACAATTATTTCAGCCACTTGAAGGCTCGTGGCAATAGCAATACGTTTGTTTTGCAGATTTACCTTGGAGCCCTTCAGGAAAACGTTATTCGAGGTGAAGAGAGGTGCAGCCTGAAAGTGTCGTCGAAGGTTTTTCTGAGTTCACCTGATGGAGAAGAGTTGTACAATTCAGTGAGAGATGGTAGGTTTTGACCTTGATTGATTTTGAAGACAAGAGGATACGGTGTGGGGTGACATTTTAGTTGGAGGGGCTCCGTATGATTGAAATTAGGCGCATTCAGTGCACTCTTTGTAGTTTCTTGCTTTGGCTGTGAGTTTTGGTGTTTCGTCTATAAGGGTTTGGGGTCTCACCATTTCGCGGTGACTCATTAGAACCTTGTCTCTCGACAAGGTTCGGCTGGGGCAAAACCAGACGGTGGCGAGCCGGAAAAGAGTTCATTACACCAGAGAGAAGTCATCAGTGAGTCCAAAATAGACTGCACACACTAATTTAGGTTCTACTTGTTGTTTTTATCATGTTATGAGATGAATTTGTCTCAAAGGACCCGTTGCACCTATAATTTCAATGCAACCTGCTTCTCTATTCGCTCCACTAATTCTTAAGCCCGGAGAACCGAATTTCATGCGGTCCATTCTAACCCACTAATGACAACTCACTGATTGTCACACTTGCCTTGTTTTGCTATTTTCGAGACTATGCTGCTCCCGAAGATTGTTTGCGAGAATTTCCGTCGTCAATGAAACCGGGTATGTAAGTTTTTCCCCATTTTTGCTAGAAATCAACGGCTCTGGACAAAAGCTTAAAAATCATATTTGACGACGAAAACTTAAAAAAGCCAAAGCTGTAGTTGTTCAAAGCAGAGCTTGGTTTTAAAATATCCAACTGCTTATAGAAACACTCTTTCAAACAAATTTGGAGCTAAGATTATGTGTTGTCCCCAAATGGCCCATCTATTCCCTCTCCCCTCCTGTCTTCCGTGCGTCGGTCCGAGAGGAATACTGCAATCAGTTTTCTCCATATCCTGCTAATTCTTCTGCCCAATTTTTACGTAGTTTCATTCCATCATTTATTTCTGGTCATATCTTGTAAGTGTATTAGTTATTTGTTTCGTGTCTGTGTATTCGTGAATTTGTATTTCTCTTCTAGCTTTTAGCTATTTGGATTAAACTTGATTGATCGATTGAATTTTTTTTTAGAAAACTGGAATATAAACAGAAAATAGAGCGATGGGTGCTTAAAAAAATGCAGGAAGGCTGCTAAAGTGCTAAGATCTCTGAACGAATGAACAATTTATTATGCGCTGCTCAAGGGTGCTAGTGAGGTAAAAAAAAGAAAGAAATGTTAAAGACTCCTTGAATCTCGGGAGTCCAACGCCCCGGACATACAGACATTTTCGGTCTGGCTTCATCGTCAAGATCCGCTCAACGAAAACTTATACCTGGAATCCGGAATCTGGAATGTTTTCTAGAAGATCATCGTCATCAGTATGTGAAGATGACGGGAATGAATATATCATATCTTACGCTTTCAAAAAATGAAAAATAAATATTGAGTTAATGCATAATATCTAAAAAAAATAACTTTGAATGTGTCACTGTGCAAAGAAATATATTCAGTTTATAAATAAAATACATCGATTGGCTTAAAGTTATAAATATAACACTTGAACCAGTGCTTATTCTTTCAGCTGTGGACTTTCTGGCCCTTGACCATTTCGACGCTGTCGTGATTGCCTGGCCGCCACACTTTCCTAAAGAAAAACTCGCTGAAGTTTGGCCCTATGCCGAAAATTTGGTTGATGATAATCTAGTTCTGTCTCTTGGAGTTAGTGATGTGGACACGCAGACGTTTATCAATTTGTACAACGAAGCCAGAGTGAGTATCTGCAACTTGTCTTACTAAAAAAAAAAAAAAAATCGATTTGGATACTTAATGCTAAAAACTTGTATCCGTCCTCATTTAGAATATGCTTCACCGGTTTGGTATTCTTGTCTTTCCGCACAGCTCTTTGATAGCCTGGGAAATGTCCAAAAGCGAGCGATGAGAATCATTCTGGGTGATCATTTCATAGATAGATAGATACTTTAATTTTAGCCGTTAGGCCATACACAAAATCATACATTTTTAAACACTTCGAGAGAGCGGTTATATAAACTCACATTTAAAACGATTTAAACTCCCACTACCAATAACTATTTACATCTCTTTAACGCTTCTTTGACAAAACCTGTAACTGCCATTATCGCTGACCGTGAAGATGACTTTAGGATACCAGGAAAGAGCAACCCATCTTCACCAAAAAATCTTACTCTCAAATCCGAGAGCCCCTTGCATCTTGACAGGAAGTGAGACAGATTTTCCTCTTCCAAACCACATAACGAGCAAGTATAACATGACTTCGGGTTTCGGGAATTTCTTTCAAATAATTTAACCCTACTCTTAAGAGGGAGACTATTCGCTCGGATCTGGAACCACAAATGAGGCTCTCATTAAACTTGATGTTCCTAAATTAACTCACCGCAGGAATACTCTTTCGAAAATTTAAGAGCAAAGACAGTGGTTTGTCCCCAGAGAGGCCGTCTATCCCTCCCCGCCTTCCGTCATCCGTGGGTCGGTCCGAGAGGAACACTGGCAATCAGTTTTCTTCGTATCCTGCTATTTCTTCTGCCCAATTTTTACATAGTTTCATCCCGTCATTTGTTTCTGGTCATATCTTTTAGGTGTAATAGTTAATTTGTTTCGTTTTTATTCCTCTTCTACCTTTAAGCTATTTGGTAATAAATCTGATTGATTGATTGCTGATAAAGAAACAAGTCGTGAAGATTAACCAAGTGACTATAGGATATAGCTTCCATTCTTTTTGTTCCACCTTTTATGCAGTATTTCATTTTTTTCGTACCATCATTTACTCACTTCCTCCCTCAGTTCCCCCCTCCCCCCACGCCAAATCTCTCCTGGGGTCCCCCGCCACACACTATTCATCCCCCAAAAATGCATGGGTAAGTTTTAAAGTGATCAAATGTCTCAGAACAGCTTAGAAGAAACACCGTCTTATGCGAGGTATCGTTTAGAGCGTGTTCCACCCTACCTACCGTAGCTACTACGCATGACGTCCCGAATTGTGGCTTCGGGGCGTCGAGGCTGGAACACATCTTTCAACATATATTGTGCCATGGGCTAATCGGACCAATTATATAAAAGAGATTCGTAGTTACCAAGGTTACTACACTCCCGAGCGTGGTAAGTAAATAGTTACTATTAGTTACTATTTCGAGAAGGCTGGAACGGTCAGCGTAGTAACTTTTCACGAGGCGGGAACGGGAATAGTAACTAATAGTTACTATTGTTAGTAGGGTAGAACACGCTCTTAATATCTTTTCATTCCAGCTGAAGCCCGAAATAGTTCAGATTAACTTGGAAGCTTGCTGTGTTGTCCCACCAGAGCTTGCAGCTTTTGCTCGTAGTAAGGACATCCAGCTACTTACGCACAATGATCCGGCAGGTAAGTTGCAATTTTGAGTGCTATATACACAGCGCTGTAAGTGGCCCAGATATTTTAGTTTTTGTTTGAGAAGGCCAATACAGATCGTGGCCGGAGTCCGAATGGCGTGTTCACTATGCAAATAACTATTGTCGGCCGTACAATCTAAAAAAAAACACAGGCAAAACGAAGCCTTATTGTCGAAAATATTAACGGGTTAAGAGACAAATTTGTTCCGGCACCGCTCAGTGTGGCAGGATCATGCTAGCTCACTCCATGCAGAGAGATTGCATCATAGGGTAGAAAGAATTTGTGAATCCCGGCATCTTTGAAACGGCTTAAAAAGCTAACTGAATTCTATTCTCCCCGAACGGCCTTCGCAGAATAGTAACATAAGCCGGAAACAGAGCTCAAGCAAGCTTATTCGGTTCTTTAAACCTATTACCATATTTTGGATGAGTGCCGGAACACGAAATGGAACCGGTGTTGCCTCTTCCTTGCAGTGTTGCCAGATGGTGCGCATTTGCGCCATTTGGGCGCTTTTTAGAGGCGGCTGATCTTTGAATTTTTTAAGTGTGCGCATTGCGCCAAATTTGCGTATTTCCCTAAATTTCGGCGCAAATTGGGCGCATTTTGCTCTTCACATCCCTTAGAAAATGAAAACGAGATTGCGATTTGGAATTAATAGTTGGATCCCATATTTTGGATCCCAAAAAGAAGATCTAATTATAAATGTTTCGAAAATTCCGCCTGCGGCGAGTGCGGCGCTTTTCGTAATATCTCTATTTTGTGGAAGGGAGCGTCATTTGACTGGGCTTTTAAGCCAGTTTTAGGATTGGGATTTCGAAACATTAAAAGCTAGAATCTGGATGGAAATAATTAAATTTGGCAGGAAAAGCTAACTTTTAAACAAAAATCTCGCCTGCGGCGCTCACTTTCCGTGATCATGGTCAGTAGACAAGACTACAGTAGCCGCTGCTGCCGGGACGTTGCACCATCCGGTTTCTGGAGCTTCTTAGAGTCTTGGTATTTAATCCAGGATAAATGATAGGACATTTAAAAGAAGCAGTTAAATTTTAGCCTATAGAAAAAGGGTTTCGAAACTTTTCGCCTGAGGCGCTCGGTTTAATTTTCTCTTGGGTATAATACATAGAAGCTGTTACTGTAATAGTTACTGTAGTCGTGCCCGGCAATATATTCTCCAAGTGAGCTTCGCCGAAGCGCCGCCTTAATAGTTGGCCTATCGTCTTTCGGGTAATATTTTTGACATATTCGGTAAAAAGTTTGACTCTGCACCTCCCCCCCCCCCCCTCCCAACGAAAATGCACTTGCGACGCTCCTGGCCAGCAAGCACGACATCTGGACCCGAGAGTGTATTCCCTAGTAAGCAGTTAGGCTTGTCAAGTTCATGCATATCTGGAACGTGTTTTTTTTTTAGAAAAAATCCTTTTTTGATTTTGAGAAAAAATAGTTCTTTTAAATCGCTTGAGAAAAGTCGATTTTTGAATTGTCTCGAGATTTTTTTTTTAATTAGGCTATGTTTACTATTTTTTTCTCACAAAAGCTGATTATCTGATTAATCATAACTTACACCAAATCAGAATTTCAGAAATGTCTTTTCGTTTTAGTATTATCATAACCGTTTCATGAAAAATCTACTATATTCAAGAAGAATTGCAGCGCTTTCCGCCAGCTCAGTTTTTTTACCGACTGGTCGACAACATGGGGGGGGGGGGGGCATCCAATTTCGTAAAAAAAATATTTTAGCGAATTCGCGCGGCGCATTTTTGCTTCTCTTGCTGCGCGATCTTGTGTCAAGCATCTGGCAACACTGCTTCCTTGACAGATGCAGTCTCTATGGATTGTGCGGCAGATACTCTAATGGTTACAGAATCTAGGGAGGATCAGCTAAGGAAAATCGTGGTAGTGGGGGAAGGCGAATGAAAATCCTTTAGCCGAGTTTCAGAGCTGTATGCCATGTGCATAAATGGAACTGATGAGCTATTATTCTGACCTTTGAGTAGATAAGCACCGCAGATTATGCTCGTCATTCTGACTTCTTTTTTTGTTTACATCAGTTTAGCCGTCAGTAGAAAGTGATAAGATATGAATGCTCGGAGACTCTTTGTTCCGGTTATGTAAATGATTTGTCTAGAGCATTTGTTTGTTATTTACACCAAGTTCCTTCCCGATCTCTCGAGTCTAAGTGGGTCACGTATTCCCACTCCCCCCCCCCCCCCCCCCCCCAACAGTTGCCGGATCCGGTCCGGACATGAGAAAGAACATAAGAGACATTTCCTCTCTTCATTAAGTTTCACTGGAATCCGACCACCCATTCCAAAGTTACGCATGACTCATTATTCCGGATTCCCCCTCCCTCCACTCCCCACACGATGATCGGATCGATTTTTTCTTTTTTTTGTCAGGTCAGTTTGATCGGGTCCCTGATATGTCTGCCAAGTTTCGTCGTGAAAATACTCAAAACCACCATCACCGGAATTCCTCCCCCCCCCCCCCCAAAGTCGTGAAAAACTACAATTCAACTACTTGATTGATTGACTTCTAATTGTACATAGGGGTATAATGACCTTGATTCGTAAGTGTATTAATCTGCAAGTGTATTATACCTCGATCTTGTATTGACAATCCTACGTTATCACTTTTAAGAGATATTTGGAAATAAGTGATTAATTGATTGATTGAAAGAGTCTAGGCTTGTTCCTCCCAACAAGTTTCACTCCGATTCCTCCATTCTAACCGTTTCTCAAGATCTCCGGTCTTCCCCTCCAACTCCCCAACAGCTGTCGAATCCTGTCCGGACTTCAAATGAGACTAGTCTATTTATTTATTAAGTTTCATTCCAATCCGCCCATCCGTTCGAAAGTTACGCACTACTCAACTTTTCGACTTCCCCTCCCTCCCCCCCCCCCAGATGGTCGGATCGTGAAACTGATTATGTCCTAGTTAGTTTGGTCGGAACCCTGATATGCCTGCCAAGTTTCATCGTCATAGCACATCTGGAAGTACCCTAAAGCGCAATTGTGGGATAGGCCGGCAGACGGAATTGCGATCGGTACATGGCACTTGAGCCGGAGGCTCCAAGTGCCATAAGAAAAATACTTATAGGAAAAACCAGAGACCAGTAAAAAGCACTTCAGCTATCGTAGTAATGACTGGCTATTGATAATTCTCTGCTGAGTTTTTATCTCGGTGTTTATGATATTCGGTTACAGAAATACTGCCAAAATCCCAGCTGACTGAAATGGCTGGATCGACGAGCTGCGATTGGCTGAAATCCTGTGAGCCCACTTCGATCGTCCGCTACCAAGCCCTGGTGAAATGCAGAGGGATTCTGAAAGTTAAAGGTTACGTACTGAAACTAAAGAGGGTTTGATCCACATTCCAAAATGTCCAGTCCGGTGCCTATAGACCTGTTTTATGCATTTTCTTCAATTCTTACAAAGTATATTATTCACATGTTAAAATTTGTCTCGTTCAACCCAGCGAATTTAAAGCTACGTACATACGCAGTCCGATACATGCGAAAATCCACATGCGAAATTCACCTCACTATCGGAAAACGTGAATGCGATGGGTCGAAATTTTGGAGCGAAGGAGAAAATTCGCAGTCGACTGCGAAAATTGGACTGTGTGTGCATGTACTTTAAGGGCGGATCAAGAAAATTAGCCATATTCCGTGTTCAGCGCTTCCAAGTGGACTAGTTTCTGTTATTCCCCCTATGCCTCACTATCACACTTGCCACAGAGATAGTAAAATAGTTCCACAGGTCGATGCGTAGAAAATCTGCAATCTGGTTCTCGGGTAATGGAGGTTTTGCAGATGGTAGCGTTCCAGTTTGCCATTCAAAGTTATGATGAAAAGAGGGAAGGGCGATAGCCGTATTGTGATAATTATAACGCTCTTTGGAACGAAAATAATAACAACACGTACATACGTCATCACGCTTACAGGAGTTCCTGCAGAACCGATAATAATTATCCCTTATGATGCTCGGGACAGTCATAAGTAAATTGTAACGACCGTAACAGTCGTGGAATGAAAATAATCAGAGGGAGGAACCAATTTACTTATTACGGCGGTCTCTGGAACGGCAATAATAACAAGAATAGTAACGATCGTAACTAATAATAAGTCGCTGGAACGCTACCATGTCTCAGTAGTAGAACGTGAAAGTTACCCACCACGTCATGGGTCCAACTTTTGACAGTGTCTACGGGAGAGCTGAATATGAGCAAGAAGAAATAAGCCAATAGAACCTCCGTTTTGGTCCCATGCAGCGACTATGGATACCCCGACAAAACTGAGCTGAGCTAGAGGGATTTGCTGAGCTATGAGTTGCTGCCTGTCTACTTCCCTCTTCGCCGTTGCGCATATCAGAGGACTTGGTGCACGAGGCGCGCTGATCTGTTCTGCAGCGCGTCCAAACAACCAATGGGTTTTTACTTTGGAAGTTTCTTCTTCAGGGCTGTACTGCGATATCGCTGTTTGTAGAGACAAGGCATTGTCATGTTCCGCCTAGCTCCTGCCCTCCGCTCGTTTGCATCGGGCTGGGTACAGGGATTTATTCGACTCTGCATGGTCGTATTACAGATAGGGAGACGGAGGTTCTGGTGCTTATTGTTCTTCATATAAGACAGTGGGGGACTAATAGACATTTAGTCCACTTGGAGAGCCCTTAGAGCGTCTGCTCTCTTTGTTGGATTTCAGCAGTGTATCGTGACTCTGAGCCCTTTGGAAAATATCGTGCACCAGTTACTGTGGTATGTTCTTCTGTTTTGTATGTTATTCACACGTTAAAAAGGTTATTTTGTTGCAATACTCTCTGGTAGCCACGGTTGTGTTCCAACCTCCCACAATAGGTGTGGAGATACATGAGGTTTTTCCGTCCAGATTTTTTCACCATCATCAGTAAATATTTCGTCAGCCCAAGCTGACTGGGAATCATATAGAAGTATGGCTCCACGCAGACATACGCTGCAAATTTCCCGACAAGATATTTCCTGATTTCCCGACAAAGCTTTAGTCGGTACCAGAAACGGAACGAGAAGTTTTTTTTCATCAAGCTGAACAAATCTCAGCTCTTCCGGAAGGAATTGGTGATGGTGCCGAAAATCCTGGCAGGAACTCTTGTCCGCGAGCATCCGACCCTGGTCGTCTGTCCGTATCTTTACCAAGCGTGTTCCGGGGCTTGAAAGGTCGTTTTCAGAATATGTGCGAGAAACTCGAATTTTGGAAAACTGAAAAGCGGAGGAGACCTTCTGTAAAGAACTCAGGATTCCCAGACTCCATCAGCTCCATGACGTCGCAGAAGAGGATCGAACATGGGGTCGCTGTCACTACCTCACACGTCAGTTGGCCCACATCAAAAGTGCGACTGTTCGTCCACACGTCAGTTTAGCCAAACTTTAGTTTCTCCACACCTTAGTTCGTCCACCCTCAGTTGAACCACCAACAGTTCATCTACACGTCAGTTTTCCAGCAAAATCCGTCACTACGCTTACAGATACGCCCCTCATAAAATTCCTCTCTGATTAGTTCTTTTTTGGCCTCTAGGTGCGCTATCGTAAAAAAAAACAATGACACGTCACTTCTTTGTGTACGATTATCCAGGTTTGTTTTGCTATTTTCAATTCTCTTAGGCCTAACCATGTTTAAAACTGTTTAAATGCCTCTTCCCCTCTTTTTGCTTTACCCAACTCTGTTCTGTCAAGCGTCATCAAGTTTGTCATTCTGTCTTCGGACTTCAGTGCTGAGTGCTGGCTGTCTTTTCCACTAGGCTAATGCGCGACACGATATGAAGCGAAAGCCTAATCGCTCATTCATCCGTCAGGTAACTTATCCCCAGATCTCACATGTGATAGTGTTTGTTCCTCTAGCGTCTGGCGGCAATTCGTCATCGGATTTTATGAAGGTCGTACTGCTTCGCAAAGCACTTACATTTTCCCTATGCATGAGCTAAGAGTAAACGCGAGATGGCGGCCACTGACGAGTGGACAAACTGTCGGAGAATCTTGGCGTAGTTGCGGATTTTTCAGGAAAAATGATGCATTTGTGAACTGACGGGTAGTCGAACTAATAGGACACCCGAACACCAAATCTACTAAGCCGTAATAAACGACATTCAAATTGCATTAGAACAGGGCTCCTGTCTCAAGGAACAAGAAGAAGCAAACAATTAGCCCTTGGATAACATAAATAATTCGCCCCTTCAGAAGAGAAACCTACCTGTGGAATATTGCCCTAGTAAACAGAAGGACCGAAACGGACCGACACCGATGTTGGACCCAGGTTCTACACATGGATTGGATTGAGACGAACTGATAACCGTTTATTTTGTGGAGTTCCACGAAGAATGACGAATGTTTTTTTTTTTTTTTGCTTGCGGTCCGTGAGAACTATCTTTTGGCTTGACTGGCCGCTTGCAACAAAGACAGCGCAACATTGCTGCCACGGCCTAAATGTGCTATACCCTTATCATCTCTGCCACACCTAGGCACAAGATTAAGGACTCTTCCCTTTTCCCTTCCCAATGTGTTTTCTCCTAGAAGTAAAACTATCCGCCCTGCCTTTAGTTATAATTAACTGTGATGACGAAGCCAAGAGCACTGGCAGCAGAGGTAAAGTGGTGTACACCGGCGAGGGAGGGCGAAAAACCTGCTTCGCGCGACATCGCAAGACAACTTCTTTTCGTCGTCGCTGTCTCTACAAGAGACAGCTAGCTCAACAAAGCCTAGCGAGGCTTTTACAACACCGTATCTCTGGATGATTAATGCGAAACCTTGGATTCGTAACTATACCTCTACCTAGAGTAAGATATACAAAATAGTTGCATTCTTAGAAAAAGTTTAAAAGAACAAAAATAAGTCAATCTGAATTGCTCCCTTCTGCATCGCGTTTTGGTTGCTGCATACCTTCCAGTTTGGCCAGGAGCTTCTTCGCAGGGTGAAAAACGCCCCCTGTCTGCGCGTTACAAACGTAACAACGGGTGGTTTTCCGATATTGTGAAAGAGCACATGCTTCGCAGAAGTAATGACCACACCTGAAAGAATGGACCACTTTGGTAATTAGCTTTACATGATTTCTGCCGACGCCCCTTATTTCTATCCCCACCCCTCAGTGTCTACCAACTTTTGTCAAGACATCCGAATCACAAACAAACTGATGGTCATATTTACAAAGTCAAAGATATTGCTCGTTTCCGTTTTGGTTTCCGTTTCAGTCAGTCTGTTTTCATAGAATCTGAGAGAATATTGCGAGAATTAATTGATTAAGCTCTAATGCTTCGGAAATAGGGCTTCAACGCTGAGCAACATCTACTTTTCGTAGCAATTCGCCATCACCTCGCGGAAACTCGTGAAACAAATAAGGGGGGGGGCTCGTCGAAGGCCCTTGTGAATAACTATGAACATCATGTCATGCTCTCTTGTTTATTAAGTTATGAACTTTAAGACTTATTTACTTTTAAACTTAAGAAAACGGTGGAATATAAATAAAGACAACAAAACTGAATATGAAACGGAAAACAGTAAAATAGACTTTAGAAGAAAGGACAGGCCATGACGTCCGGGGAAGCACGTCACGTCCTCCTTTTTTCAAGAAAAAGGAAGAATTTTGCATTTACGGTAGTAGCAATCACGGGGATGCAGTGTTATACAAGGATAAATCAGAACCTGACAAACGGACCTGAATAGTGTGGAACATTTTTTTCTTTTAATTCACTAGTAATAAGAACGGAGGGATGGAGATCTTCGGTGGAACTAAAAATGAATAACAGTCGCCCGAGAAATATTCAGCTTCCATGGCCGTGGCAGCCGCGGGGCTTTCATCTTCAATGCGAAGTGTAGGGTTTTGTCAAAATTTGCGGCACTACTGTATTGCCCAAGAGAAATCATGATGGGTGGGAACACAACTGCAACCTCCACGACATACAACTGTGTTGTTTTTGTGGCACTTGAACCTTCGTCCGTATAGCGGCCCTTCGGCCGTATGACGTATAGCGATCGCAATTTCTGTCGGTCGGTCGGTCTGTCCCGGTTTTGCTAGTTCGGGCACTTCCAGATAAGCTAGGACGAAGAAACTTGGCAGGCGTATCAGGGACCGGACCAGATTAAATAAGAAATAGTCGCTCCCCCGATCCGACCATCTGGAGGGGAGTGGAGGGAGGGGGAATCCGGAAAAACTAGGAAAAATGAGATATTTTTAGCTTACGAACGGATAATGAAACTTGATATACGGAAGGACCTCGTGTCTCAGACGCTCCATCTTAAATCCAGACCAGATCCGGTGACACTGGGGGGAGTTGGTGGGGGAAACCGGAAATATTGGAAAACGCTTAGAGTGGAGAGATCCGGATGAAACTTGGTGGAAAGAACAAACACAAGTCCTAGATCGATGACTGACATAACCGGAACGGATACGCTCACTTTGGGGGAGTTGTGGGGGAGGGGATCCGAATTTCTAGTGATCTCGCGTGCTCGGTGCTTCCTGATGTGCTAGGATGATGAAAATTGGCAGGCATGTCAGGGACCAGACCAGATTATATAGAAAATAGTCACTTCCCCGATCCGACCATCTGGGGGGGGGGGGAGTGAGGGGGATGCCAAAATCTGAAGTATTTTTAACTTTCGAACGGGTGATCGGATCTTGAGAAAAGCTGATATTTAGGATGACCTCGTGTCTCAGACGTCTCACTTTAAATCCGGACCGGATCCGATAACGCTGAGGGGAGTTGGAGGAGGGAACCGGAAATTTTGAGAAACGCTTAGAGTGCAGGGATCGGGATGAAACTTGGTGGGAAGAACAAGCACAGGTCCGGGATACGTCATTGACATAGCCGGACTGGATCCGGGCACTGTGGGGGAGTTGGGGGGGGGGAAGCGGATTTCTAGCGATACTGCGAGTTCAGCATACTTCCTGATGTGCTAGCGCGATGAAACTTGGCAGGTATGTCAGGATCCGAACAGATTGACTTGAGAATAGTCGTTTCCCCGATCCGGCCATCGTGGGGGGAGTGGATGGATGGGGAGTCCGGAATCTAGTGGCATGCACAACTTTTGAACGGTCGATCGGATTTGAATGAAACTTGTCAGGTGGAAAGAGATATCGCCTAAGATGTTCAGTGTCAAGTCCGGGTCCGGTCTGATACCTGTGGAGGCTGGGGGGGGGGGGGGGGGGGGGGGCTCAAGATACGCTTAAAGCAGAGGGATTGGGACGGAACTTAATGGAGAGAACAAGCATTAGGCCTAGATACGAAATTGACGTTGCCAGATCGTTTCGGGGCCCTGTAGAGGGGGGGGGGGTTGAGGGGTTGGAGGGGGTTTCCTGGAATTCCGGTAGTCGCGAGTTAGAATAGTTCCAGAGGTACTAAGACAGCGAAACTTTGCAGGCATGTTAATGACCCGACTGAATTGAATTAAGAACCTGACACAACATACCCCCAGAAACTTCCGTCCTAGATCCGAGCATTTTTGGGGGAGCGTGGGAGGGAAATATGGAAATTGACTTCTGCAAATTGCGAACGAGTGGTCTGATTCGAGTGAAACTTAAGAGGTGATAAGAATCGATGACCTAGACATGTAAAACATGAGTTCGAACTATACGCGACCATGGTTTTCGGGGGGGGGGGGGGGGATTTTGACATGCACAAAAACGAATGACATGCAAGTTCGACAGTGCCGAGTTTATGCGGCTTAGAATTGTTATTTGGCGTTCGGGCCGGATTCGGCCAAGGTGTGGGGGGGGGGGGGGCGTGAATTTGCAGATAGGCTATGCTCTGATTTCTGTAAAACTTGATGGACTGGAAGTGGGGATTAAGATATACGACGTCTATGATTCCAAGTACGCTTCGGCCACAGTGGGAAGAGACGGAGGGAGACTGCCGAAAAATTTGAGGCTCGCATAGGGTTCAAACGAGTGCATCAATTTAAATGAAACTTGAACTTAAACTTGAAACTTTAAATGAAACCCTTTATGACATATTTTAGGGTCCGAACCAGATCCGACGACGGTGGTGGAAGGGGGTACCGGAATTTTTCAAAAATGATCAGATTCGAGTGAAACTTGATAGATGATATAAAGGAAGATGCTTTAGATGATCCATTTTTTAGTCCGAACCAGATTTGGCCACGGTAAGGAGTGATGGAGGGAGTACCGGAAATCATGTGGCAAGTGTAGGGATCAAACGAGTGGATTTATGGGGCTGAAACTTGGAAGTTTGAACAGTCATGCGCATTTGCTACAGATAATCAGAGACAATGCCGGAACTGCTTAGAACCGAGTGAAACTAAATATCCTATTTCTATTTCCGAAACGCATTTTTGGGTGGTGGGTTTGTTTTTGTGACGTTCTCATCTACTTTCTTGTACAGCCTACTCGTAACAAGTGTCATATGAGCTCGTAGCTCTTGTTTATAGTAGTTACATATTCTGTGGGTGGTTATAAGTATCTATGTTTGGTGATACTTACTTTGTTACAACAGGTAACTTGAAAGACTCCCGACACATGTAGCACTTGAAAGGAACATGTTCGTCGTCGTCCGAGTCTTGAATCTGGAAGAACAAGATCAAAAGTTTCGATGCGATCCGTATGATTCTGGTGTGAGCAGGGGAGGGGGGGGGAGGGGTCAAACTTCGCGCATTTTGTCTATCCAACTGCAACAGGACCGTATGTCCACAGGCCTTGTAAGCGGTCCATGACCAAACAGCTAGCATGACCCGTTGGCTTGGCTAAGGGCAATTTTTCGGCGAATTATCACACATAACTTGACAACAGCACGGGCGTTAGGGAAGAGCTGTTCTGGAGTTATATACTGGAATAATGAGAAACTGGAAACTTAAGGCTCTTCAGAGAAACGATAATGCTCATAGATGCTTCAATAGATGCATCGTAACATATTTATTTGCAAATTTCCAGGTTTTGCAAAGTTTTGCAAAGTTTCTAATATTTCGGAGAGACGATCATCAGACGGTTCGCGGACTGGAATTTCTCTCAGAATTTTTGGCACCGCCATCAGTTCCGTTAGGAAAAGTTAAGATTTCTTCATACTGTATAATGAAAGTGCAGAAAATTCGGACGGAAAAACCTCATCACCCAGACCATGGATAGTATCATCTATCATTTACACGGAAACCAAGACTGGTCTTACCTCGTAGGACCGATCCGACGTTTTTGCTGACTCTCGTTCCAGTTGCCATCCAAATTTGTAGTCCGATCTGTCGTGCATGAACTTACAAGAATCTAGGAGACATTGAACGTTAAGGTCTTCAGTACAGGCCCTGGTAGGTAAGCAGTCCTGCATGGTGGTCAAAGGTGTAGGTGCGAATAGTCTACCAGGTTTCAGATTTTTTGCACTTTTTTTATTTCGCGACGGCCCGAACCTGGTCGGTTGTCCGAACTATGACCGGTGTTGTCATCCATTCTTCATCGCTTTCATTGGGAAGTACTGAGTAATCGTATTACAGACGCTTATATACAAGTTGCGCATAAGCTTACTGTAGAAAACTGCCATTATCTACTATCTTTTCTTCTAAGATCAAGGCTCCACGAGAAACACCCGTCAGATAGTTGAAGTAGGTACTGGCACCTAACAGGTTACATATTTAATCATCGAATCTAGAAATTAAAACAGATTCCATGATAACTCGCCACAAGACAACTGACCACAGCGACAACTGGGAATCGACAAGTTGCCACAGAGACATGTTGCCACACCGACAACTCGCCTCAGCGATAACTTGCCACAGTGTCAGTTCGCCACAAGGACGACTCGCCACGCGATCAACTGGTCACATGGACATCTGGCCACAAAATATTATTTTAGGTAAAAAAAAATCCCTAAAAAATATGATAAATATTTCGTTCCATATGACCCAATGCAATTTGATTCCTAGCTTTCGTTTTCTCAACCGTAATAATAATCCTTTGTCCCAGTTAGATATAAGATAAGATTTATTCCACTAAAAGCACAGAGGCCATGGGAAAAAAATAAACACAAACAGAAATAAAAAACACAAACCAAATAAATGCTAACTATTTTACATTTTCCTTTACAGGAATCTTTCTCTGTGGTTCATCGAGACCGAAAGGAATCTTCCCAACTTTTCAATATCACCAAATATTTTACTTCCCATTACTTTTACCAACCAATCCTCCCCCCAATTACTAACACCAAAAATTCCCCCACGAAGATCTGAAAGCTATATGCGGTCATTAGTTCAGTATAGTTTTAAGATGGATACTGTCCAGTCTTAAATCGGAAAGAAATCTGATAGGAGGGCATACAGGTATCGAAATTCGAGTATATCAGAAAGGTAGTTAATATGGCGATTAGTATTGTACTGTTTTTCAGTACTAATTAGCACTGTTTTTTATTGGAAATTCTTATCTGTTGTTACAAAACAAACCACACGAATGTTTAGAGTGTCACAGACAGAGGCGTTACTAGCCAAAATGTTTGCGGGGGGGGGGGGGGGGGGGGGGCAAGGCATTTACCGACCGGCTGGTAATTTTTACCGACTGTTTTTTGCAGAAAAAAAAATGACTGTTTTCAAGAAAAAAAGACAGTTTTGAAAAAAAGTCGACTGATTTTCAGAAAACCGACTGCTTTGACAAAAACTCAACTGATTTTCAGAAAAAACGATCAACTGTTTTGACGAAAACTCTCGACTCTGTTATTTTTTACCGACAACATTGGGGGGGGGGGCGTCCCTCCGCCCCTCCCCCCCCCCCCCCCCCCCCCCCCCCCCCCGTCGTGACGCCCCTGGTCAGCGTATCGTTTCAGTTGCCGCCGGAACACAATTGCTGTGGATTGGAGAATCGAAAGAGTTGTCAGTAGTTATTTGTTGCGAGGCACCACCCGTAATTTCTTGCTTCATTAAACTTTTTTTTAACAGTAATCGCTATAAATGTGGCGAAATGTCATCTGTCAGCTTGCAACTGTGGCAAGTTGTCGATGTGGCGAAATATCGCTGTGGCAATTTATCGGTGTAGCAGGATATCGGTGTGGCGAGTGGTAGGTTCCCAGTGGTCTCTGTATCTGTCCACTTTACTGTCCACTTTATTCGGTCCACTTTAGTATGTCCACTTTAGTCTGTCGACTTTAGTCTTTCCATTTTAATCTGTCGACAATTGTCTTCCCACTTTAATCTGTCCACGTTAGTATGTCCACTTTAATATGTCCATTTTAGTCCGAGTTGTCTTGTGACGAGATGTCCTGATACGATTAAATAAAGTCAAGAAGAAATTCCTAAGTAATTTCTACGGTATAGTAGATATGATTTTTCACTGCGTAGAGTCGAGCGTGCCATGCGATGAGGCTTCGCTTCATCTGAAGCAGATCTGAGGCGGCAAAGTCATTCGGGACGTTGTCACGCGTCACGAATAACATTGCATACTCAAGTCTGCCTCAAATGAAGCGCAGCTTTATTGCACGGCACGCTCGACTCTACGCAGTGAAAAGTCATAACTACCATAGCGAAGCAAAATGTTAGAGATTTCTCTTCGTTATATTATTTTCATGTCCAGACTAAAGCCATTCATTTGCAGCCTGTCAGGTCCCAATACTTGTTTTAAGGCCCTCAGGAAGATTACACGAGCTTCTAAACATTGCGCGCCTGCTTAAAAAAATTACCAGTGAACCGTCAGGTTGAAGAGAATTTTAGTAACCAAACGATAAAGTCTTAATAGGGCAGAGGAACCATGCTTGACGAGATCAGAGCAAAAGAAAGGAATATGCACTCCCGCTTACCTCCAAACCCGCAGAATCCGGTTTCCTTGAAATCCTTGCAAATATCTGGCTGGTAATCCCATCTGACGGTAGAGCGGATGTTAGATGGCGCTCGAATCGGTCCTTTTCGAACCTAAAATTAGCAGAAGTTAACCTGGAAATTGCTTGTCTTCGAACTTGCGTCGAACTGGCTACCGTTAGCGAAGATGAATGGGAAAGAAAACTGTTGGGGTTCTAAAAGAGTGGTAGGGTAGCCTCCAGAATGAACGGTGAACGCAACGTCGATGCAAGATTGTAACTGTCTAAGGTTACAGCAGAATAATTTTACTTTTAAAGTTTAATTGAAACGCCAATTATTTGTGTACCATATTAAAGGTTAACTTCAGACATCGAGGTTGATATCAGAAAATAACACCGAGACGGTCATTGAAAATAACCTATCCGAGCCGAAGGCGACGTAGGCTATAAAAAATATCTACCGAGCCGCAGGCGAGGTTGATATTTTGAAATGGCCGTCGAGGTTGTTATTCTGATACAAGCTGAAATGGAGGTATGTTAACTATTATGACTTTTTCGAACAGAATTTTTGTATAGGTAGTAGCCTACTGCTTTGCTTGGTAGTACTTATTTGCTACATCTGTAGGGAATTTTCGTTTAGTGAAATGATAACTCTAGCCTACTACAGAAATGTGAAAATTACTACTGTTGTGACCCGTGCGTTTCATTTTATAACAATACAATCCTTATCCAACACCATCTTTTTCATTTGTGTCGAAGCAGATGCCATCTAGCGGCGGGCTCGATCGATAGAATTTATCAAGGCGTACTCTTGTGGCCTAGTCACACTGGGCTCAAAACGCAGCCTATTTGACAAACGGCTGAAAATCCCTAGGGGACGTGAGATTTGATGGACTTTGTGATAGCTTTGGGATAATGGGCAGATTGCATTTAGGGGTCAATTAGGGTTCCTGTAACATTATTATACACGCTGTTTTGCTCTAATTGATCTCCTGAATTTAAAACGACAACATTCAGAATTAGATGTATCTTGTTCTTTTTCTTTTTTCTACTTTTGCAACCCAAAAAGCCAGGAAATAAGCCCAGTGTGGACTAGGCTCTTAGAGAGATAGAACGTGTCCGAAAGCTCCGAAACGAACGAAAATGCTCAATTAATTCAGCATTTTATGCAGCATTTCGCTTTCGGACTAACATATTCGCTCAATTAATGCAGCATTAATTCGGCATAAAATTTATCGACAAATTCAGCAAGAATGCTAACTTTTCATGAAGAAACTGAGGAGTACGGCGATTCTCTCAATGTTTTCGGCGGCAAACGTAACAAATTCAAAATAGATTGGCAAACATACCAAATTTAAGACAACTGGCGATCATGGCCAACGAAGAAAAGAAAGATAAGAAGGTTGGATATCAGTAGCTCATCCATTTTGTCAGCTTTATACAGCTAATTCTTTTTTCTTCTTTTTCTTCCTGACTTAAATTTGTGTATTACAGAAGTGTCAAAGAAGAAAAAAAGGTAACAGCTTTCGGACAAAAAAAGAAAAGAAAATTCAGTATTAATGCAGCATTTACAGCACCAAAAAGCTTTCGGACACGTTCATAGAATTACCCAAACTTAAACCGGTGTTGACACCGGTTGCAGAATTTTGCGATTTGTCATACATGTTCGTTTCTTCGACAAAGCGATAAAGAACTCCGCGACCGGTTCCTTACCAGTAAATGCAAAAACGAAGCATAAAAGTTGAGGCGTATAATTATGGAGGTGATAAAGCGATATTTCTCGTTGATAGTTGGTGAAAAGGACCAAGTTTCTTAGGTGCCAGAATGTCATTGTTTTTTCCAGCCAAAAGTCACAGGTTCGATCAGAAAAGTGGCAACACTTTATTAATGGACTGTTTAATCAAAGCAAAATCAAGACAAAAGACTGGTAATTGCTCGATAGCTGCCTTCTGAAGAGTAGAAGAAATAAGCTGAAGTTAGCTGGAAGTAGTGTTGTTTCAGCTGACAAGTTGCATTTTCATTGGGAATGGGGTTGTAACAAGGTATGTCCCAGGGTGGTTGGCTAGGAAAGCAACATTTTCTTTCAGTTTCGAATATTTTTTATCTAATGTTTTTCAGGTTTTGTCCTGGATTATTTTTAATGTTTTTTTGTTTTTCTTTCTGAAAGTGATTTTTCTTTTTTTCTTTTTTGGAGATCACGTTCTACTTTTCAGTAGTTGAGGAAAAGTGCTCGATGAACTTCTGCGGAGGTTGATACGGCTTCGTATCATCCTCTCTGGAGGCTGATACGATATCGTAACAACCCCTACAAAACTAATTGTCATGATATAACTACCTATGGACATGCAGCGATTGAGTCGAACGCAGATTCGAAGTTGACGCAATATAAATATTTTGGATGAACTCCCGGGCCTTTTCGCCAATTGTCTCAGAATGGTGAAGATATGTTCAATGCTGATCGTCTCGGCATGGGGACGTCGTCGAGCATGGAGAATACTGGAGGCTTCTATTACAGTATCATGGCAAAGATATTGTTGCATGGGGTACTGATACAGCTTGCAGTGGCTTTTGTTTCGCGGTAGTTGTTGCGCAGCGGCTCTTGTACTCCTTATGATTGTAAGCCGGCAGAACCAGTCAATGCCTTTTTTCTGGCATGACAAAGACCGACAGCCTTCGTTAGCTCTGCTCGTGTTCTTCTTGAACTCCTCCTTGGTGAAAGGTTCTTCATTGCACGGTCAGCTGTTGGTGGCATCAGCCTCCAAGAGCAGTTGAAGATCAGCTAGGTCGGAGGAGAGACGTTTCAAAAGGGTGCCAAGTTGATCCTCTCATCCGACGAAGCAGGCTGCCTGCTCAGTGATCCGGCGGAGGTTTAAAATAGCCAATTGCTCTGTTTTCTTGGTCGAACAGCTCAAGAAAGTCTTGGGGATCAAATGCCTCTGTGGCACAAACCAGTGTGACAAACTATTTCTAAACAGCCAAGGAGGATTATAGTATGGATGGTTGGCAATTCGGCAGCTCGTTGTGGTGCAACCTTTGAAGTCTTCGAAGAAGTTCTGCCTTTAGAGCATGTCCAGCCACAGCAGCAGATCGTGTCTTTCTTTGGAAATGGGACGACAAATAACATTTGGTTACTGGTCCATCGTCTCGGATGAAGGGTTTGGTTCCTTCTTCCGGCTGACCTTCACTATCCTTGCCCCTGCTGCAGATGCTCCAGAAACACTATATGAAGAAATGTCCTGCAGGACAGGCTGGACACGGGTGATAATTTGCTTGAACTGCTGGACAATGTGACCAGAACCTACGACACAACCATCATAGCTGGTAGGTGGCAAACTATGAATCCCAGCCGAGAGTATTTCTCCATTGTTTTGCAGTATTCCTCTTCCCACTGGCCTTCAACATTCATTTTGTAGTGGCTGATAAGCTCAATGTTCCAATTATATTGCTCTATTTCAGTACGATGGACATCGAGCTTTTTCCCTTTCGAGTTTTGGCACTTCATTTCAGGGTAGTATTCAAAGAGGTTGCTTTCAGTTTGTTTGCAGTTCCTTTCTCGGAGCCGATCATTCGTGTGGGGGTGGAGGGAGGAGAATTCATGCATTTCTCGTGTACAAGTTATCTGACCTTTGTGAAATTGGATAGTTCACATACATGATATGTCCCAGATGTTGTCGAGGAGTCGAGCCGGAATTCCTGTGGCACACAAAAACGAAGTAATTGTAGATAGGCCAGGACGGTGAAACTTGCCATTAGGAGCCTTACCAGATTGAATTGTCACTTCCAGGATTTCAGCATATAGGAGGGGGGGGGGGGGATTCATTGAGTAGTAATCTGAATTCTTGTGACACGCGTAACTTTTGAACGAGTTATCGATTTAGTTGAATCTTGACAAAGGACGAGAGCACATCTCCCAGATGATTTAGACTTTGTTTCAGTTTTATAGACTTGATCGAGAAACTTTTGGGGAAGTTAGAGGGAGGGGGGGAATGGTACCGGAAATCTTACGGCACGCTTGTATTCGATGAATCGGAAAAGGACTTGGGTGGAAGGACAAGTATAAGCCTTAGATGTACCATTTATAAACAGGACCGGATCTGGATAATGCGGAGAGAGCTGTAGGGAATCTTTCCTGCGAGTTAGGGTACTTCCAGATGGGCTAGGGCGATATAACTTCTCACGCTTATTAGGATCCTCGCAAAACTGTTTGTAATTTCCCTGATCTGACCAGCTAAGGGGAGCAGTAGGAGGAAGAATCCGGTATCATATGACAAGCTTAAGTTGCCCAATCTCGATGGAACTTGACAATTGGCAAACGGACAGTTCTCAGATATTGCGTTTAAGTTCCGTACTGGATCTGGCAACTGTGGAATCGAACAGAGGGGTCAGAATAGGACATGGCATCAAGGTCAAACAGAAGCTATGGTTGTACCATTGTTGTAGATCCGGACCGAAGCCAGGAATTGTGGAGGGAGACGAAGGCGGAAATCTTGGAAGTTGTATAATATTCTCGAACCTGATTCGGATGAAGCTTGAAAGCTGGAGAGAAACAGGCTCTAGATTCCCTGTTTATAATTCCTTACTAGATACGGCAAGTACGGGGGGAGGGTGCGTGGAAATCTTTTGACATGTATTACTCTCAAACAAGCGATCCAGTTCGAATTGAACTTGATAGCTGGCGAGGTGAAATGTCCTTGATGTTCAATTGGTCCAGTTACAAGAAAGGACCAGAATTGGACACTGTCCGGCGTTATGCTGCGGGTACACGATTTCGTTTTCCCATTAGGATTTTCTTTCCCTTCATGAAATGATGGAAAAATCTCAAGTTTTCGTTATGGAACTGACGATGTTTACGAAAATCCTAGCAGGAATTGCCAAGGATCCTGATTGTCTCTCCTTAGCATAAATTTAAAAGCTCCAGGAAGAGCGCAGCTAGATTGCGCGCGCGATTTCGAGTAAAATAAGTTGTCACATGTACATCAAAAATTCCATAAAAAGGGTGGTCCAGAGTCACTACCTTTTGAAAATGGGTGGTCCTATCTCAGACTTTGCCAAATCCCTTTTGTAATTGGGTGGTCCTAGTTCTTAGTTCGCTTAAAAACTTTTAGTGGGTGGTGGTGTCCTGCCCAATTTACAAATGGTCCCTTTTTAGGAATGACGTCTCCCTTTTTTGTCTCCGTGTCCTCCTGCAAGAAATGCCAAATAGACGGTAATATTAGTTGCGTTTTTGCAGATACCATGGTATCTGATACAACGGAGAAAAGGCGTTTTTGCAGTTCTCGTGGTATCTGGCCAGTTATCGCGGTATCTGATATTCAGATACTACGGTCCGATCGTGGTAACTGGTCGTGGTATCTGAAAAGTCATCTCACTTCATGAAATTTTGTCAAACTGGTGAGAATGAAGTTTAGCACTTAGTGATGTAACTGGATATCAGTGTTTCTTCTGAGATGACTTCGCAAAGTGCAATTTCTGTAATAGTCGTTTTTGCAGAGCAACCGTGTATCAAATAACACGGTAACTCCAAAAACGACTAATTGCAGATACAGTTACTGTGGTAACAGATACCATGGTATCTGCAAAAACCCAACTATTTTCTGGCTTACAAAATGTCGACTGTACGGAAAGCTCTCTAGTTGTAAGTAAGAATAAATAATATACTAAAGAAACAAATACTGAAGATTACTTACACTTGAACTAGCAGCGCTTCCTTGAGCTGTGTCTCTCTTCTCAAAGAACTGCTGATAATTAGCCATTCCTCGGTAAACCTTGTCATCCTCCTTTCCTTTCAGTTCCTTATTTAACTCCAAACTCTTTTCAAAGATGGTTCTGGCATCACGGTCCTTTTGTGTGTCTAGCTCATATTCTGCAGTTGCACCCATATCTTTCGGTCCTACACTTTCTCCCCCTTTCTTCGCTTTGTAACTGACAGAAATTCCAGCGTCGTCAGAATCGTCAGAACTTTTTGAAGCTTCGATGTGAGGTCGTTTTATTTTCGTGGTCTAAAGAAAAAGATATAATATAGAAGACCATAGCCTTTAGCTCCTTTCACATCGACGCGCATCGCATCTGCGCTGCACCTACGTTTACTGTTATTAGTTGCGTTTTTGTTCGACTTTTGCCTTTCCCTTTTCGGCTTTAGATTTTCGCATTTTCCAGGCCTTTTTGAATTTTGCAAGTCGCCGTTTCTACTAAGGACTTCTCTCTTTTCTTGGATGAAAACGCAATTTTGACAAATGTCATTTTACTTGTATTTTATTTGTATTACAAACTGTACATCTTAAATATCCAGGACAGACTTCAAATAAAAAACTCCGTAACAAAATTGTTACTATATTGAGACGAAGACGCAAGGAATACGGGAACTCTGTTGTAAATTGTCTTTTTGGATCGGTTCTAACTTCAAAAAAATTTCATGAGAAGCTGCAAAATCTTAGCGGGAAGCAGAGGCCCACCGTGAACCTTTGCGATGATCTGGGTGACCCTGTTTCCGTTGATCAAATGAACAAATTCTTTGCCGATATTTGTAATTCGTTACCTCCCTTGAGTGATAAGCCCCTTGAGCCTAGTATTACTGATATACCGACCATTACTCCTGCTATGGTTGAGGAAAAAATTCTACGACTGAACTCGAACTGTTCTCACGTTAACAATGAGATTCCAATTACGTTACTGATACAATGCGCATTTCTAATCTCTAGACCCATCGCAGCAGTATTTAATCAATGTCTTCATCAATGTATATTTCCTAAGTGTTTCAAAATTTCTGAGGTTACTCCAATACCAACAACTAACCCCTCTAGCCTTGATGATATGCGACCTATATCTAAGACTTCTGCATTGGCCAAGCTACTAGAAAGTTTTATGTATGATTGGCTTCTTTCTGAAGTATGCGACAATTTTGACCCCAATCAGTTTGGTTTTAGGCAAGGTGTTAGCACCTCACATTACTTGGTTAGCCTGATTCATGACATACTAACTGCTCTTGAGGAAGATGATTCGTTTATTGACCTAATCTTCACTGACCAAAAAAAAGCTTTCGATCTCCTGGATCACGCGGTTGCTTTGGAAGCCATTTCTGAAATGGGTGCAAGCCAATTTCGCAGTGTATGATTGCCCGTTTTCTGTCAGACCGGAGCCAAGTTGTTAAACTGAATGGTTCCGTCTCCGCAGTTGAAACAATAACTTGCGGTACCCCCCAAGGTGCTAAGTTGGGTCCACTGATTTTTTCTTTGTTCTGCAAATAATGTTGCTAAAGATTTCCTTCATAGGTACACATTTGCGGATGATCTCTCCCTTCTCGTTATTTCTAAGCTTTCTTTCACACTTCCGAACAGTTCAGATCCGGTACAAGACTCCATCACTTCCCTTAAAACTCAACTGTTAAGCAAGAAAATGCAAATTAATGACAGTAATTCTTCGGTTATGCGGTTTAGCAGACAGAGAAGAGAAACTGCTGAATATCCATCGTCATTCAGGCAGCTTGAATCCGTTAAATTTCTTGGATTAATAATCGATGATGATCTGAAATGGAATTCTCATGGTGACAATATTATCCGTAAAACACATTTTTTAATTAAATCCCTCTCCTCCCTTAAATCTTTCGGATTGAATGCCAAATGCCTCCTCTGTTATTTTAAAACTTATATCCGTCCTCATTCAGAATATGCTTCACCGGTTTGGTATTCTTCTCTTTCTGCAGAGCTGTCTGATCGCCTGGAAAATGTCCAAAAGAGAGCCATGAGAATCATTCTGGGTGATCATAATATTACATACGAAGAGGCTCTCATTAAACTTGACATTCCTAAATTATATGTACGTAGAAATACTCTTTCAAACAAATCTGGAGCTAAGATAACGAGTTGTCCCCAGATGAACCATCTATTCCCCCCTCCCCTCCCGTCTTCCGTGCGTCGGTCCGAAAGGAATACTGGCAATAAGTTTTCCCCATATCCCGCTAATTCTTCTACCCAACTTTTACGTAGTTCATTCCATCATTTATTTCTGGTAATTTCTTGTAAGTGTATTAGTTAATTTGTGTCTTGTGTGTCTGTGTATTTTGTAAATTTGTATTCCTTTTCTAGCTTTTAGCTATTCGGAGTAAACTTGATTGATTGATTGATACTGCTAATGATTTTGACTCAAATCCATCTTTTGTTGGATTTCGGGGTAAACTGATAAGAATCGCGAAGCAAAAGTCAAAAGGAGAGCGTAATTTGGTCACCTACCAAGTTTGCCTTTTTACAAAAAGCCGAGGGAAAAGGCGAAAGTCCGCGTTTGCCTTTTTGACAAAAACGGCAAATTGTCAAACAGTGCTTAGGACCATTTTACGAAAACGCAAAAAAAGTATAGTTATCCAACTATGTTACGTTAAAAAGAAAACTTACACTTTGGCGCAGAGGATTTCCGATTTCTTTTTTTTCCTTTCTGACAACCGATGACTGGTCTTCTTCACCTGAATAAAATTAAACTTTTAATAATTAGGCTTTGTTTGATGATTTGACATTGACGTTCAAATCAATAGACAAAGCTACAAGGTTCCATATGTCATACACAATAGCTCCCATGGAAAATATACAACTGCCTACATACATCCCTCATGTAGGCCTACACTGCGTTTAGCCTGTCACGCTTTGAAACATCAGCATATGTTAAGGAACTGGTCATGGCGGTACCCCCGCCCATTTCTGGTGTCAGAGAAAAAAGGACGTAATATGTATTTAGGACAATATCTAGGACATTTTTAGGTGTCAGAGAAAAAAGGATTTATTTACGTAATATGTATTTAGGACAATATCTAGGACATTTTTTAGAAATTCAGTCACAAAACTGATAAAATCATTCAAAATTTGTCCCCACACAGGGACAAACCTATGATCTCCGAGCTTCCTCTCAAAGCTGGTAATACAGTTTTTCATTTTAGCACCTAGCCTATCCGAACTTGTCAGAAAATATCCATCACATGCTCAGTCCAGGACTTCTCTATACCTTGAAGAGTCTTTGAAATCTGAAATCTTGCCTTTAAAATCTCCAATAAAGCTGCACTTTTCCAGAAATTAGCACTCACTACAACGGCAACCACATTGACTCAGATCCTTTGGCTCATCTTCAACTTTCAAGGGTGGTATACAAAAAGTTTACTAAAAGCTTGACAACAAACTTTTTCATTGCATAACTCAACTCGACCAAATTACAATATGGTTCGGTAATTAGAGTTTCTCATTTTAGCACCTATCTGAACCTGTCGGAAAATATGCATCACATGCTCAGTCCCGGAATTTTCTATAGGCCTACCTTGAAGAGTTTTTGAAATCTGAAATCTTGTCTTTAAAATCTCCGATAAGCTGCTCTTTTTCAGCGACTAGCACTCTGTACAACGGGAACCACATTTACTTAGATCTTTTGGCTCATCTTCAACTTTCCAGGGTGATATACAAAAAGCTTGATAAAAAACTTTTCCTTGCATAACTCAACTCTACTAAATTTGAACATGGTTGTTAGCTCTTAGTGAAAATCCATCTTCCAACTTATCTCACAATCATAAGCGAGAAAATCAGGAAAAACTACATTACGATCCATGATATGCTTGACATGTCCTTGGAGGCCAACTAAAAAATATATAAAACACACAGCAAATACTCTCAATCCATCATTACTACTGACATAGATCATAACGCACGCCATGGCCTTTAGGAACAAGATTAGGATCCATCCATTATGGCCGTCCTCCTTAAAAGTTCAACAATCCACAAAAATGCAACAAGGTGGTGCCTGTTGTTCACTCTGTTCATTTTCAGGGTATCATTAACAAAACTGAGATGAAGCTGGACACAGACAAACTCTTTTGCACAACAAGTTCAGCCAGAAAAAAAACAGTTAATAACATTATACAATAACAATATACAGATATCAATCTCAAAGTACAATAGCTGTTGTCTAAGCTTCTTTCGGTGCTATTTTACTTGTATTTAGTTTCATCTTTTTTCAGTTACTGTCGCATACTATGTTCAAAGTAAATTTTCAGTGAGGAAAAGTAGGTCTAAGTAGTTAGATCAGGCATAGTAGAGTAGTAGTAGGCTGAGGTTTAAGGTCTCCTAATAACATTTTAATGGGTCTGGAGTTGTAGACCTATAGTACACTAAGCCCTTTTACGATAACCATGCTCAAACACTGGGGCATGCTGAAAGAGGTGAACTTGGTGCTCATACATAAGTGTACACTTATTCCCCAGAGATGTACCAGAATACAACACTTCAAATCAAAACAAAACAGCCTCTGGTTTGTCAAGTTACCAAAAGTGTTGTATACTGGTACTGCTCTGGGAATCACGGGTATACATATAAATGAGCACAAAACATACCCCTAATGTTTGATTCTTTGAGAAGAGTGACAAGAAAACAGCTTAGTATACTAAACTGGTCTGGACTGGGTCTACAGGAGAGGTTTTAGACATTTGAACCTGTCCTGTGCAACTGAAATTTCAAAGTTTAAAATTTCAAGAAAAGCCTTCTATCCAAGCAGATCAAACTGGCTTAAAAAAAAAAACTAAATAACATGACAAAAAAAAACAGTAAAAGAACCATGTTCGCATTTTTAGAGCAAATTCTTCTTCAATATTATCTACTACCGTACTTCAAAGGAATTTTAGCTTCACACAAAATCATCTCATTCATGACTGAGCTCAAATTTTTGGGTCTAGATACAAGATTCAACAACAAGAAACTTTATTTTTTTAGGCAGGTTTAAACAAAAACGAAAAGCACCATAACTGAAACCAGAATTATTGCAAATACAGGATGCCTTGCTATTTGCACCACCCCTAGTAAATGTGTGTAAATAAAGACTAAATCACAAGGGTTGTATGTGGAACATCAAAGTACATCCATACTAGCCAATTATTAATATCAAATGTCTATTGCTTCTTTGAAGAGCTGCCTGGGCAAAACAAAGCGGAAAAGGTGCAAATAAATGTAACAGAAAAACGCTGGCCCAAGAAGTCAGGGTCAAGCTATTCGGGTTAGCCGGGTAGCGTAAATAAATCTGGGAAAGGTGCAAAAGAAAATTGGAAATGGAAGGTGGCACAAAAAGAATTTGGCTACGGTCAGCAGATATTTAGAAGAAAGGAATTTGGCAATGCTGCGACATCATTCAACAAGAACAGGCAAAACATGGACAAAATATAATTTTACACATTTGGTAAATGTAGAGGCTCAGTAGAGACTGGAAAGAAATCCTAGAAATTGCATGCATCAGTCAACCACAAACCCCTGATTTTGGATACCCTATGCCAAATGCTGGATAAGTCTAGCGTTTGGCATACCCTATGCCTAACACTGGATACACTATGCCACATGCTCGGCATCATAACCCGGTAAAGTATAGATGATTTGAGTGAAGCTAAAAAATCAACCAATCAGAACTCCTTTATATTAAGGTACAGTAGGTCAGGGTTAGGTTTCCAAGAGGTAGGCTATCCAGCATTTGGCATAGGATATCCAAAAATCAGGGATTTGTGGTGGACTGGCATGCATATTAATTATATATATTTCATTCATCTGGAGGTGGCGCCTGGGCTGCGCCTGGGTGATACAAATAAAAAGGGATCCTGTAATATGATTTTGAATCTTGATTGTTCAGAAAGCACAAAATTTGAACTGAACATTCCCACTGACAAATTTAAAACTACTTAACCTGAGGTTAGTGACCCATCGTAAACTAGGATTTGTTTTATCATTTATTTAGTTACTGTGGTCAGAAATGTTCTCAAACCAAAGTCAAACAATATTCACAAGCGACAACAGATATTCTCAGTTTATTATACAAGGTAAGCTAGGCTAGTATTGGCTGGTATTGGTAACAGAGTAATACAGCCAATACAAAAAGTAAACATATCAACTTAACTTACTGTCATTACCACTGCTGTTTCTTTTCCTTCTACTTGCAGCTCTGGCACTTTTCTTGATAAAGTTACAAGAACTAGACTTCACTGACTCCCCTTCCATTGTGTTATGACAGATTTTGTTTGCAAGACCCAAGATTTCGTTTTCAACGCTTTACCATCAATTTAAAAGCTTAGCGCCAGGTATTTCTTTTGTTAAAGAGGCATCTAGCGACGAACAACGAACAAGTTTTGTTACGAACAACAAGTTTCGTTTTCTGCTCCCTAGATGACATGAGTTAATATTTGATGGTGCAAAACGGATACGTCTGCTGAATTTTATTGGAGCTATATTTCGGCACTTCTTGGCAAGGGTCCTCCTCAGGCTCAAAACCGCCCAAGTTGGAAAAACGAACTTGTGGGAAAAACCACATGGGCCGAAATATAGCTCAAATAAAATTCAGCTGACGTATCCGTTTTGTACCGTCAAATATGATTCGCAGTCAGCTTGGGCTGAAGAAATATTTATCGTCCAAGACATTGGTTAATCCTGATCCTCGTTTTTGTTGCATGCTGCAGGTCCAGTTCTCGGCCGATTCCGGGCTGATTCTTTCTACATCCGTTTCTGCACTGCAGCGCTTCCAAGGAAGACGGCAGCGCTTCTCTAGAATCACGGACTTGCTCACCGACCAAGTTCGTGCTTCCCTGCAAGATGCTGCAGCGCTGCCGCTTCAACCAAGAAGAAAGTGAATTCAAAAACGTATATTGTGCAAAAGCAAAGAAGCGATGCTGCAGCGCTATTGCAACAAAAATGAGGCTCTGTTAATAACTCAAATTGTCATGTTTTCACTCTCCTCATGACCTGTCAGACTTCGCCGTCAGTTTTGTGAGCAACTTGTCGGTCGACGACAACAAAAAATTCCAGAATAATATATTAATTTAAACCCAAAAATTTAGTTCCAAACAATTTAGTTCCTTCACGAATCACGACCAGATCACGACTCATGTTACGAGACGGGGGAGGCAAAAATTTGTCAAGACCTGAGTCCCTACCTACCACCCAACTTTAATTTGGTATGCAAAAATTTTCCAAAAGACCATTTAATTTTAATCTGGACTTTGACTTTTTACTTTGACCAACCGATCAACTTCAGTTGATTTGTGTTGAAAGAAATTATTTTTTAGCTGTACTTGCCTGCTCTTGTAGCTCGTACTTTTTCCGCTTTTCTTTTACTGTGCCGCCAACTTCGAGCGAGAAATTCAAAAGCTTCAGCAGTCAGCCAGCACGTGGTCAGCAATCCCTATCATGGCTCCGAATCTAAACCATGATAAGCCTACTGGTAAAATCGACAAAATTTTCGAGGCTATTGGGCTTTATCGGAAGCAAGTACCGAGAGACGAAAGCTGTGTTTTCAGGATCATAGCTGAGGAAGTATGTAGCCTAACTCATCCATCATGACATGACTCTGAGTGAGTTAAGACAATGTTAGCCTAGTACAGTAGAGTTATGCTTATTTGTACAGTTACTGAAATGGGAACTGTGGAGTTTTGGGCTGAATGGTAGATTGAAGATTCAAAATAACTAGGCTAATGGTGTTTTCAGCCCAGCAGAGGCCGGCAGACTGCCGGCAGAGGCCCTTAACTACTTACTTTTACTTTGGCTAACTGGTAGTTAACTTTGGTCACAGTAAGTGCATAAAAATGGCATAAAATAAGAATGTATAAGAAAGTCAACAAACATTCAAATGAGTATACCTCTACTGTATGATCTAGTCAGTCTACTACAAACCTCTGATTTTCAGATACTATATAGCTGCTATATAGCCTACTAAACCCTGAGTAACAGTCTGGTAACAGTAACACTGTAAGTAACCCAGTAATTCCGGATATACTCAGGATGCGCTATGCTAGATGTTGGATACTCTAAGCAGAGGCGTTACTAGCCAAAATGTTTCAGGGGTGGGGGGGCAACGAGGAATTGACCAACTGGCCAACTGTCTGAAGATTTGCAACTGGCTGAAGATTTTTACTGACTTTTTCTGCAGAAAAAATGACTGTTTTCAACACCAAAAATTACATTTTTGAAAAAAATCAACTGATTTTCAGAAAAACCGACTATTTTCATGAAAAAATTCAACTATTTTGACGAAAAATAGAGGCGCTTCGCACAGACTTGGTTATTGTTTACCGACTGGCCGACAGCATTGGGGGGGGGGCATCCCCCCTCCCCCCCCAGTCGTGACGCCCCTGACTCTAACCAGACTCTGACTCAGTAAAATATAGATGACCTGAGTGAAGATCAGAAATAAACCAATCAGAAATCATTTGTCTGTAGTAGGGTAGGACAGGGTTAGAGCACCGACAGGTATCTAGCATTTGGCATAGGGTATATCCAGCGTTAGGCATAGGGTATGCCAAAAGTAAAATATACCCAGCATTCAGCATAGGGTATCAGAAAATCAGGGGTTTGTGTTGACTGGATCTAGGACACTAAGTCCTTTTTGATAGACATGCTCAAACTCGTGCAATGCTGGCAGGGGTGAGCATGGTACCAGTATATTACAATTTCATTGTAAAATTTAAAACCTGGTTTATTTAGTTACCAGTCGAAAGTACTGTATACCACTTACCAGTAGTCCAGTACAGTAGAGGTATGCCCATTTGAACACTTCTCACTGTTTCAGTATCCTGTTTTGTTTACCTATTTGAAAATCAGTCTAATGGAAAGAAAACAATACTCGATATCACTTATAACCAATTATTCAGGGGTTCTGGCACAAATTTTAAGTTTGAAGTTCAGAAACATGAATTTATCTAGAATTTGCAAGTGTGCCATCTTCTCTGTTGAGGGTAGGTTATATTCTAGATTAGAAGTGTGGAAGGAACACCAACTAAGGTGGCAGTTACCAGACAGCTGAAGAACAGACAGTAAAATTTTCAAAAAAAGATGAAGCATGGCTGAAATGATGTGAGTTAAACATTTTTGGCAAGTGTTTTGCAGTAAAAATTGATTGGTATGGGTTTTAGTTTTTTCTTTGTCTATTCTTCGCTTTTAGCAGATGTTCACATAAGCATACATCTGATGTACTTCTCTGTAGCTCTGGGGATTAAGGATTAGACACTTGATTAGTACCATGCTCACCTCTTCCAGCATGCCCCAGCCAGGTTGAGTCTGGTCAAAGCAATACAATGGCTTTTCTAGCATAGGCTATTCCTTGGCTAATATCTGGGCATGTATATATCAAATCAAAGTCTTATACCCTATGCCAAACACTTGATACTCGTTGATACCCTCAGGGTACCCTAACCCTGACCTACTTCAACATAAAGCAATTCTGATTGGTCGATTTCTGAGACTGAGCTTCACTCAAATCCTCAGTATTTGATTCAGTTAGAGTAGGCTATCCAGCATTTGGCAAAGTTTATCCAGCGTTAGATATCAGGTTTAATTCGGTTCAATTCAATTTATTTCAAAGCATCAACACAAGTCATGGCTTGGGGCCAAATGGCATGTTGTATACCAATGGCGTGCTTGGTATGTCAAGCGGTAGACAACCCATTGTTTGGCATATGGTATCCAAAAATCAGGAGTTTGTGGTAGACTATCCACTACTAATCCGGCAGCAGCCCAGATACTGGATTTAGTAAGGCCAGATAAGAGAAGAGCTTTAACCAACACCAACATGCAGTTTTTCACACAAACTTGTTTATGAACTTTCTTTGAAGTCTCATATAGTTTTTGGGATTCCAGCATGAGTTTGTGTTCCATTCATGTCAGTCGTGCACCCAGGTATCAACAAGGATGGTAGCCTGCATCTTGTTTTTTGTTAGGATAGTCCTTGAATTTCCTGATTGGAATAAAATTCAAAAGATATCTGCACTCACTACACAGAAGAAATCTAACCTTCTATTTTAAACGTCAAGGGACATCTTCAGATCTTCACGACCGGAAGTTTGTTATTTGTTTTGAGAAAAGCCAGCTCTCTACTCATAAATATGTTTATTGCTCTAATGTAATTTTTTTTCTTTTCGACATCAAATCATATGGCTTTTGGAATTGGACGGTGTCCAAGCAGCAACAGCGGTGAGAGATGGAGCCTGCATTATTTTGAAGAGCTTGGAAGTAATTACTTTCTTTCTATACTCAGTTTTAGACTAACTTTTTGTGTTTCAGGTACTACACAGCCAGCATTCCTTTGAACTTGTTAAACAGACTTTGTCTAAAGTTCTTGACATTGATGCTACAAAGTTAAAATCTGACTACATCTTGCTACCTCAAAATATCACATTGGTCGCAGAGGAGTACAAGTAAGATAGCAGGATAGTTTAATTTGGGTGTTTTTTCGTATATGAATGTTACAGGACCCCTCGTCGCACTATTTACTCTTCAAATTACTTCAAATGATTATGGAAGTAGGATGCGTTAGTATTATAGGTAAGACAGGTTCCTTAGGGATTACTGCTGGCGTTCTATGATGGTCGAGTATATCCTCGTCTTTTGTTCATTTATCCCTTATGGCAACAGTAGCAGCTGAGTGAGCTTAGTACAAGTAATAGCATTGTCAATTACATTTGAGTGTTCGTTAGTATGGATGTACAATGTACATTAGTATGGATGTATGTTGGAATTCAAATCGAACAGCTAGTGATCGAGACACTGCTTTTTGTACAAAAAATTAATAATTATAAAAGTAAGTTGTGTATTGCATGTTTAAAGAACAGTAATTTTCTAGTAAAGTTTTACCTCTCTCAGTTGATATGGTTCACGTAGCTAACTTGGGTTTTGTGTTTGTATTTGTAGAGATTATTTGGTTGGGATTCTAGCAGTTCTCCTGTCATCTCACTGAAGGTCTTGCCAGAGGCGTTACTAGCCAAAATGTTTGGGGGGGGGGGACGAGGTATTTACCGACTGGCTGGTAATTTTTACCGACTTTTTCTGCAGAAAAAAGACTGTTTTCAACAATAAAAATGACATTTTTTTAAAAAATCGACTGATTTTCCGAAAAATCCACTGAATTTCAGAAAAAAACGACTGTTTTGACGAAAAATCGACTGATTTTCAGAAAAAACGACTGTTTTCATGAGAAAAAAAAAATCAACTATTTTGACGAAAAATCGCTGCGCTTCGCGCCGACTCTGTATTTTTTTACCGACTGTCCGATGGCTTTGGGGTTTCTTGCTATAAGAAAGAACTTGCGAACGGTTTTGTTATTGGGGCAAACAGACGGTCAGGTAGGTTTTCCAACGGACAACCAGATTTTCCCGTTCAGATTTTATCATCAAGTTTTTTCTTCAGTAATATGGACCGCTACAGACAGCAAATGCTTCACTTCGGCCTCTTCTTTTTCTTCTTCGGTAGGATTATGGCCGTTTCGGGCAGCGGTGAGCTCCACTTCGGCCTTTTCTTCAATTTTCTACTCGGTTATGAGCAGTTTAAAAGTTTAACAAAATTTCAACTTGAGCATTTTAAAAGTATATACTTGTTTGATGATGATGCAGACAACCTGGACATGGTTTCGCTTGGGCTTTGAGATGGCTTAGTTTAAGCATTTCTTACTGCGTGTGGCATGATGGCTGATCCCTTTTTGCTTATCCGCTTCTTTAGGTGTGACTTTCTGCTTTGGGAGCTTGACTGCCAGCATGAAAAAAAGTTGACGAATAATGGCTACAAAAAGAAGATCCAACTCTGCTCTGTTGGTGGTGGTTGCTACGACCATGTGTTGTCATTGGAAAGGGTTGAAAATATGGCATTTGCCCAGTGTAAGTTGCCTACATCTGTTCTTTTCGTTCTGTTTATTTAACTATTGATTGGTTTATTTATAAAAACGAAAACAAATCAACAGACGAATCCCAAAACTGCCAACATGCCAAAGGCTGTAAACGGCCAGTTCAGGAACCCAAAAAGAATTAACCCCTCTCTAAAGAAGATTACA
This sequence comes from Branchinecta lynchi, assembly GCA_023053575.1. Lineage (NCBI taxonomy): Eukaryota > Metazoa > Arthropoda > Branchiopoda > Anostraca > Branchinectidae > Branchinecta > Branchinecta lynchi. Next base: position 7,084,087 of record JAKZAP010000004.1, read on the forward strand.
TATCTTAAGAAAATCGCTTTTGACAACCTATCCGCGTCAGACGCGACGACAGTTCCATATATAAACAAAAACAAGAAAACAGAAGAAATCATAACTCTCAAGACTCGAAAAGATGTTCTTCGATTTTTTCTGGGAAAAGCTCAAAGGCATGATTCTTTTACACAGCGCCAATATTTCGCAACGAAAAAGCTCCTCGATGAGTTTGGTGTGTTGTGACAGCAGTAAATTTATCTCAGAAGAAGTTGTTCGGTATGAACGGTACTCCGAGGTCACATGAAACATATTTAGTTTTCTTATTCCTAACGGTGCTAACGAATTTTATACACGGAGAAACTAAAGTGGCTAGCTGAAACTTGATATTTTGTAAACATTTAAAACGTTAACCAGACGAAGTGATTCACTTGTTGAATATTTATTTGAAGTTTAACTGAAAAGACAACTTACTTTTGTGTCAAAGAGTTGAACTGAATAATTTGGATTCTGCTAAAGGATTTTTTTGTATTTTCCATTATCTGCTCTTGTTATGACGTTCAGAATATCTACGGCCGTCCCAACAAAGTAAATTCTACTATGACGCGGGAAATTTTCATCCGAACACAAACGCGGCTTTTTAATGGGCAGTGGTCATCTTGGTGAAGACTGCTTAGTGCCTGAACAAAAAAAAATCATAAATGATACAACAGATATACAAGCGCGTAGAGGTACCACAAATCACACGAAACTTACACTATTTGAAACTCGATTACTCGTGTATAGCGGAACGATGAAGTAACGCATTTTCGGGTCTTCAATCCAATTTAAGTGAAAGTGATGGGTAACTTGATAGTCCTATACCAGCCTTTTTCAGTTAAACTTTAAGAACAATGTTTTATTGTACGGTTTTGGATTGCTTGGATTTTGGGCATGCCATATTAAAAGAATTGGACCACAGAGAACATCCATACTCCATATATGAGGAAACAAGGGTGTAGCATAATATTTTGTGCGCTTGTTGTGGAATAAAGTGTTTTGGTTTTCCCAGAGCACCTAGCGCCCCACATGACATTTTAAGAGAAAGAGCTCTCTCATGATCGCTCCATGTAATAATTTTATCAAAAATCATTCCCAAGTACGGTACCTGAAACGTGTTACTCTTTCAATAACCACATCCCCGAACGAAAGTATCGTTTGTTTTTGAGGTTTTTAATGAGATGATTTTTTCGAAAATAATATTCAGACAAACTAGTAAAAGCGGTATCCGTGATACCAAACAATCCTCCATGCCCTATGGAGGAAGGGCATTTTGAAACAGGGAGAAAGATATTCTGAAGTTTTATGGATTTTGTTTTAGTTGTTTATTTTGGATTTAGCCTACAGATCTGGCTGCTTGAGTATTTTAAATGATTGAATTAAGTGAAAAAATTAAGAGTTTTCAATATTATGTATGACAATAAAAGGGTTTTGTATATAGGGTTGTACCCTTAGAAAAAAAAGTAAATTATTAAAGTGTTTAAAAAAAAACATAAAAAAAAAACAATCCATCTGGGCTGCTGTGTAGGCTATGATTTGAACAGCATGACTGTATCATCGGAATATATTATAAGTATGCAATTAGTAAAGAAATTATTTTATTTTCGAAACGTAAATCAGGAAAAGTAGTGGCCCTAAGATGGAGCCATGAGTATGTTATATATTATTGTTATTGTATGTTATTGTAGTATGTTATTACATGATGTAGCTGCGTTTTCGATCGAAGTTTGAGGTTACCTTCAAATTCGAAAGTCTCTTCTCAAATACTCAACATGACTAAGTCAGAAAGCCCGACGCCGATTCTTCGTCGGCACGAATCGGTCGGCGATCGCAGTAGCTGGCCAACTTTATATTGCAGCAAAAACGGAATTGAGGGTTTCTGTACTAAATCTAGTCTTGTTTTCTTTCACTCCTTTATTGTCTAATGGATAAATCCCAAATTCTGTATCTTTGTCGTATTCTATTATAGGGCGATTCTGGCGGTCTGGAAAGCTCCGCGAGCTTATGCGCCGGCTGTTCTTGCGACTTCGGCTAAAAGTCGCTTCGCTTTCCAGAGCTGTTCTCGCGCTCCACTAGTTTCCGCCAGCACTTGGAAAGCGAATCCACTTCGCGAGTGGAAAGTGGTTTTGGCAAGTCAGCGAGAAGTTGTAAAGGCGCAACGACTTTTTGCTTGTTCTTGCGCTCGACGGATTCTCGCTTTGCTTTTCGGAAAGCGAATCCAAGGGATCGCCCTTATATGTCCTTGAGACTTCGAACGTCGAACTTGCTGATAGCAAATTCGAAGTTTGTCTAGTGGGTGAAACGGTGACCGGTCAAAGGTCGCCGAAGTAAAAAAAAAAAAAAAAAATCTCTAATCAAGCAAACGGTGAATCTCGACGGCATTTAGAATCTAATACAGCTTATGATGATAAGAGCCAAGTCTTTAGTTGCGTTTTTGCAGATACCATGGTATCTGATACCACCGTGTAAAGCCGCTTACGCAGTTACTGTGGTACGGTATCTTAAGACCACGGTCTAAAGTCGCTGTTATGGTGGTATCTGGCCAGTTGCGGTGGTATCTGAGATAGCCATCTCACTTTCACCGTCACCAACACAAGAGCTTAGGATTTTGTCAAATTGGTGGGAAAGAAGTTTAACAAGTGGATATCAGTTTTTCTTTTGGGGTGACTTCTAAAAGCGCAAATTCGGCAATTGCCGTTTCTGCAAAGCAACCGTAATATCAGATACCATGGCCATGGTTCTCACGGTTCACAAGTTATAAACTAAGAAAAAAAAGAAAAAAAAGCGAAAACGTAAAACCGGCTACAGCGGACACAAGAGTGTACTCTTCAAAATTTGCATAACCGGTTTCCTGACCAAGAAGCTACTCGGAGCCTTCCGCGTATACTCAGGAGGGTAAAGACTGCAAGCGAAAAAATAAGTTCAGTGCCTATAGGGAGGATATGATACAACTACGAAATGCAGGATCTCGGGGATAGGAATGGATTGAAAATTTACAGAAGTAGAGCTAATTAGTATCGTAGGTAAGAAGGGTCGTATAATAATTTTTTTTAAAGGACACCCCGCACTAACGGCGTATTCTCGCCGTTCCCCGAGGACTCCACTTGAGGAGTCCCCGTGTTTTTGTTTGTACCGGGGACTCACTCCCCGTATTCTCGCGAGTCCCCACGGACGGAGAATGGTCCGATTATCATCACGATCATCAAAAAGGACTCCCTTTCAGATTCGGAGGGGAATCAATTTTTGCTGGTGTTGGTGCAATGTAAAATGAATTAAAAACAATCAGAATAAGCGAAACCAAAACTAAGGTGGATCCGGACTAATTTCGTCAACTACATATTTTTTCTTCGAACAAAATCCATTTTTTAAGCATTCCCCCTGTTCTCGCTGTTTCTGTACGCGGAATCCGCATGGAGTGACTCCCTCTATTCTCTCCGTTCCCTTTGATTCCCCATGGAGTCCTCGGCGAACGGCGAGAATATGCCTTTAGTGGTTCTGATTAAACATTCTAGAGAGAAGAGTCAAATTAAACCGTTCTCCGGACGAATAAGCTCGTCGGAAACAATGGTCGTGCGTGATAGTCAGTGTAATGCTAATAGAGGAGAAAAGATACACTTATGAACCTCTGGAACCAGAATGGATGGAATTACTATTGAAGGTGGTAATGGAATTACTATTGAAGGAGCTTTACCACCTTTCGGTGGATGGAATTACGGATGGATGGAATTACTATTGAAGGAGCTTTACCACCTTTCGGTGGTAAAGCTGTTGGGTGTTACCCTCTCTAACGACCTTAAATGGGACTCCGATGTCGAAACTATGACTAAACAATCTTTCCCCTCGCTATCCCTCCTAAAACACATGGTTAAATTTTCATCCCCCACTTCAGATTTGCTCCACTTTTATACTTCTTTTATACGCCCAGTTCTTGAGTATGCTTGTCCGGTATGGCATTTTGGCCTTACAAAAGATCTTTCAGACCGGATTGAATGTATCCAAAAAAGGGCTTTGCGCATTATTGGAAGGGAAGGAAAGCTCCCCTATTTGTATCTTCTCAAAAAGTTCGGGCTCTCTACGCTTGAGGAAAGGAGACAAACACTGTGCTATGGTTACGGAACACGAGCGTTTTCTGACACAAGGTTCCGTGATCTCTTCCCACCCATTCACGATCCTCCCAGAAGTAGACCCCCCCGTGCAAAATCCCAGAAAGTCCCCAAATTAACACCAGTAATTTGCACTCACGAAAGATACAGGAAAAGCTTCGTTCCATCTTTCGTGACACTTTTTAATTCTCACGACTAAAAATGAATTTGTTTTGTTTCATTTGCATTTATATGATTTGGTTGTGCTTAAATTGTATATATATATATTGACATATGCAAATCTGCTATAAATGTCCGTTGACAACGTTTTCATGTATTATATGTTGACGAGAAATGCAAATTCGGCATGATTGCTGTGAAAGTCATTTTTAAATTAAATTCTACTCTACTCTACTCTGAAGCAGAATGAAATACTATTAGAAGTAAGACGTGTCCTTTGAGTGGTCCTTACAATTTTAATGATTTTCAGCCATTGTCTACAACATTTTGTACACAGACGTGTTCGGACTCGCGAATGCTCAAGCTGCTGCCATTCTAATGCTCGACGAAACCGGGACGAGCGCTGTTAGTGATGCGCTGCCCGACGACACGAGTGACCAGTCGCTCAGACCTTCGAATAGTAAATACTGGAAAGAGAACCTCGAAGCAGAAGAAAAAGAGGATGTAGGAGAGAAGCTAATTGGTAATAGTTTTTGGTGGGAATGTTTTTATGTCCCTTAGTTATTGTGAATTAGTAATCATATTTCTTCTGTCTGATTTTTCTGATTCATTTTTGTTCATGATTGTAGGAAGATAAGACTACTACCGCAAGCTTTTTCTTTCTCTTTTTTTTTTTCTTTCGTTGTATGTCTGTTGTCTTTAATTTCTCGTGTTGGTATTTGTGTTTGTTTTAGCTATTAGTTACCTTGTCCTAAAATTCTCGTGTTGATGTTGTTAGTCGTTTGTTCCTTTCTATTTGTAACACCTTACGCTAGGGTTTTATTCATTTTTTTTTTTTTTTAAATCAGTCAGAATTAACGAATCATCATTTTGTTATGCTACTGGCATGTCTTTTATGGAACTTGAATTTTTTTCACATATGTTACTAAAATAGTACCTTTGCCATCCTCTCAATTCATGAATGAAGTTCGTGATTTGACGAACGGTTAGGGATAGTATCATATAATAATACAAAGCCAGAGAAAAGGCTATCGCCTCTAAATAGCTCTAAGAAATTTTGAGTAGTCGAACTGATCAGAGTTAAAAATCTCATCAACAATGCACTTAAAACTATTGATCGATCCAGCATTAACCGCATCTTCAGTAAGGCTGTTCCATGGATCAGCAATTCTATGTCAAGCGACAATACTGTGTCAAAACCCCACTTTTGACAATTAGGGTCACTAATCATCTTTGGAGTTGCATACCCCTGCCCCCCACCCCATCCTCCCCTTCGTAGGGAACAGTGGTGAAATTGGAGGCAAGGTTTAAAGTATTTTTGTTTCTGTATAGGTGACGCTCTGAAGATTTTCCGACACGGTGGAACTCCCTTCCCGTACACCGCTGCCAAAGCTTTGCATCCCCGAATTTTCAGAAATATCGAGTTTGATCTCTGGATGGCGTCGAAAAAGAGTGAGTAACTTCTAGTTCAACGCTACCAAAGGCAGTACAGTTTCACTAGACCTATTAAAAAAAAAATTCCGGTGAAATCTAGGAAAAACACCGATATTTTGTAAAACAAATGGTCCAGGCGCTGTCGGTTTAATTGCTCATAAAAAGCAAGGCTCGGAATAACATTTGAGTTAGTAAATTTTAGTACAATCTTTTAACAAATTTCTGCCTCTTTGTAAAATCACTCCTGGTCGGGTGGAAACACTGTTTTGGTTAGCAGTAAGCGTGTTAAAGCCAACTTTTGTATGAATTCGTGAATAAGTGAATTTGGAAATTCTCCTGTCAGATATCAAGGAGAAAGTAAAATAAATAGTACAAAGAAGAAGAAGAATTATTTTTGTGGGATTTTATCTCATTCCTGCCTAACAATCTGACATATTTTCAAGAAGAAGAGATGCATCCGCTAAGCAAGGCCGTGTCGAGGGGGGGGGGGGGGGGGGGGGGGGGTACAAACCCCCCTCCCGAAACATACAGAAATAATAATTTTCAAAAGGATTTTCCCTATGATCTATGTCATTTTCGTCCCCACAAACAGTTTGTGGGTCGATTGTGGCTAAAAAAAAGTGTTTCCGCGGTCTTTTGTGCGGCCGACAAGTGTGTCTCTACGGCCAACAAGATTTTTGTGGCTCGAATTCGAGAAACAACTGCCGATGATTTGGCGGGAAATTCAAATTTAGCAGCAAGATAATGTCAAAACAATAAAATTAAATACTTGGACAAGGTTGTAGACATAAAACTGAGGGTCCTTTTCGCACAAGATGGTATGTACGAAAGCCTGAAAATCTATTTATTGAGATTTTATCTCAGTTTTCTTTTTCTGAGTCTCAACTTATGCCTCGACTGTGTGGCACACGATCGTGTTTCCGCAACAAACACTCGGAAGTGTGTGGCACACAATTGTGTCGCAGAAAAACGCGTTTCATGAGTGGACAATACGAGTGGTCTCTTATTTGTTCCGTAGTCGCAGTCGCAAGAACACATGGCGGATAAGCCTGTGGAGCTTTGCAGACCGCCAGAATCGCCCTATACTAGGAGCGTGTTCCACCCTACTTACCGTAGTTACTACACATGACGTCACGGATCCTGGCTTTGGCGTCAAGGCTGGAACGAATTTTCCTAATTTCGGCAAAATATCTAGCTGTGGGCTGATCGGGCCAGTCACGTCACAGCGATTATAGTTGCCACGCTATCTACGCTCCCGAGCGTGGTGAGCAATAGATTACTATTTCGAGAAGGTTGGAACGATCAACGTAGTAACTTTCACGAGGCTGGAACTGAAATAGTAACTAATAGTTACTATTGTTAGAAGGGCGGAACACGTTATACACTACTACCTCTATCAAATCCCTGATTTCAGATCGCAAATTCTACGCGACCAAATTCTACAACGCTATTCTTCAAGTTGGCGCCAAGTGTCTCGCGATTGTAGATGGCATTGCGACGACTGCATATATTCAGCAAATGCATTCAAGATCACCCCATTCTCGAGTTGAAGTTTTCATCCAAGAACTAGGACAGAGGTATGTAACCTTTGTTTCTCCGTAGATTCTGTGTCAAGAAAGGATATTACTATTGCTGGGAATGACCCCAGCTGGTAGGGGTTGACCAGTCTAATGATTAACCTTATAAGAACAGGGCTGAGAATCTGAGATACAACCGTCTGGTTATCCATCAATTTTTCACTTCAAGCAGGCATATAAAAATGCTATCTGTGACTCAAACAGAAAGACCATCATCCCTACGGCCTAATATATATATATTATAGAAATGATGCTAAACGGATAAACTATAATAAGCTATTGTGTTTGGGATCCCAAAACACAAGTAGAGGGATACCTATGACTTCGTAAAAGTTGTCCCTCTTTCCGTCCGTCTGTCAGTCTGTCAGCACGATAACTCTCGAAGGGGTAGAGATATTTTCTTCAAACTTGGTATGAGGGTCCATCGAGTCAAAGTACAGGAAAGGTTCGTAGATAAACTCTGCCCATATTTAGTGGTGGGGTACGGGTATAGTGTTGTGAAAGTAGTTGAATGTACTCCTCTACCCAACAACTACCATACTATCATGCTACCTTTAACTGTCTCCAGCTGTGGTAGCGTGGCGCTGGATTTTGTGACAGTTAAAGGTAACGAGCCTTCGGAGACTGAGTTCGGTTCATTGGTTGAGGGAAAATCAAAGGTTTTATTTATAAACGCACTTTAAGAGATAAAATAATATAAACGTCTCAGATCCTTTTGTCTTCTTAACCCAATACTTCTTGCTTCTGCGAGAGGCTCGGCTCGCTACCCAAAGTAGTTAAATCGAAGTGGACGGACACACGCACCCAACGAGAACCAAGTCGGTCCTGAACTTTATCGACCCTGTGTCAGGGAGGGAGGACAATGAACCCTCAGGTTGAGCGGTGTCTGCTCAGGTGGACCAGTCGGTCCTAAGCTTTATAAACTCTATGTCAGAGAGAACGGGCAATAAACCCGGAGCATTCGCACAGCGTCTGCTGAAGAATCTAAGTGCGCTCACTGCTTATATAATTTTAGGATTACATTCCAGCGCGTTGAGAAACGTGAGGTAATAAAACATCCTAGATTCCTAGGGAATGAGTCAGTACTCAGAGGAAAACTGAAAATAATAATCAATGGTAGAATATCATACGGGTGTCAGATTAAAGGACGAACAAAGTGTTTTAAAAAGCCAATGAGATACTCGATTTAAGGGTAAGGAGACATGGTGAATCCGTATCTGAATCTCATTTCTTGCGGGATAATTAGTTCATCCGGAATCCGGCCACAACCGGAAAATTTGTTAATAGTAAAAGTTTTGTTTGAAGTTGATTAAATGTTCGATTGAGGGGTAATAAGACATGCTGAATCCATATATGAGAATCTTTTCGACCCGGACAAGTAGTTCGCCCGAAATCCGGCAAAAAATCGAAAGTTTGTTAAAAGTTAAAGCTTTATTTGAGGTTGATTAAAAGTTCGGTTTAGGGGCAAGCAGACATGCTGAATCCATATATGTCAATCATTTTCTATTCGGACATATAGTTTGCCGGGAATCCGGCCAAAACCTGAAAATTTGTTAAAAGTTAAAGTTTATCTGAAGTTGATTGGAGGTTCATGGTAAGGAGATATGCTGAATTGGTTTTGAGCTTAATTTTTTGCCGGACAAGTAGTTCACCTGTAATCCGGTCGAAACCGGATATTTGGCTGAAATAAGACAGTAAGTTTTGATCAATTTCGTCAAAGCAGAAATAGGGGTAGACACACATGCTGAATCCATACATGAACTTGGTTTTCTTAAATGACTAGCCATTTTAATCTGTTTCCAGTTTAATAGTAAAGTGTCCAAGGAGTCTGGTGAAGATCGGATATCTACAAGACAGAATGGTCTGGATCAAGTATTAAACTTTTCGGATCCTACAGAAACCTTTGGTCGTGTTTCTAGCTACAACCTGGTGAGGATCCTTGCCAAGAAGGGTCGAAACTTCGCTGGAGAAAACTTAACACTCGCAGTAACTTTGAGCTGATGGAGTATTTATGTATCTATCTATGTAGGATGTGGGTCCCCTTCAGCTCTCTGCGTCTACTTCCCATTGAGGACATAGCACGAGAAGCGACCGTTATGGAGCAGATTAAGAGTAAAACTCGGACTGATACCCTCTCATCCCCGGAACCAGCTGATGAACCGGAGGAAGTCATGGAAGGTGATTACTCATTGACAGAGCGAGAAGAAGGTCTCACCTCTGAAAGGAGTTTGGAAGTCGGATTCGAGTTCGAGACCATCAACACGGAATGTAAGTCGAGAGTGCCTCGCCCCATCCGCTTTTAGGGGCTTTTACGTTGAGAACGCGATTTTTACGAGCCGGACATATTCGCCCAAATTAATATATCCCTTCAACATTTTACTTGGAACGCATCCACAAATACGTCAGCCATTTAGACAAACAGAAAGATCGAGATTCTCTGATAGAAATAGTGTTACGAAATCATGGAATATCTGATTGAATATTGAGTAATAAAAAGTGTATATAGTTTGTCATAGAATTTATGGCTTGCCCCTTGATTATTGACAGCTTCTTCGTCTTGTCGTCTTTTTTTTTCTTTTTTTTATTGAGGAAGTACTTGCTAGGTGTCCCCATTCTTCGGAATGCTGTGGTTTTTATCTTGTGAGGATGATGATGATGATGATTTTATTAACGTACTTAAGGAGAGGAAATACTGCAGTATAGACAAAAAAAAAGGAAAAAACACACTGAGCTTTCAATAATGTAGTAAATAGACAAGATAAAAAAAAAAAACATTTAAAAGAAGAAAAAAAGGGACTAATCGGGTCTAAAAACCTTCTTCCTAGATGGAGTGCGGAGAAATGGTCAAGGGCAGAAGCGTGAAGGTCCTGGGCAATTGAAGATAACTTTGCACAAGGGTCAGAGGGCAAAAAAGTTGTGTTCAGTTGTATTGACCATGTGTTGAAAGTTTCATAACAGATAACACAAGGATGTGCAGTTTCAACAGACAACACTTGGGATGGAATCTGTTGTGTGATTTCGAAAACGTTATGCATCAAATGCTATGCATATCCGGTATCATGACGACAAACAATAAAGCCAGCAGACACTTTTTCGACGATTTTTTGCTCGTCCTGGAAATGCGTGTTATGCATAGCATCTATTGCAGAATGTTTTCAAAATCACAATACATGACTCAAGTGTTGTCTGTTGCAACTGCGCATCCTTGTGTTATCTGTTATGAAACTTTTAACAGTATGTGTTTTCTTCTTGCCATCGAGTCTGCTCTCTGCCATGAACTGATAAAATTTTATTTGTTTTGAAGTTGAATAAACCTGAACCTAAAAGTCGGCCGTGTCTAGTCTGCCTTGCGTATGCTGTGCGCTGTTCTTTTCACGCCGCTGCGGCTCATGGGTTTCGGCCGCATGGAAGTGAAACGCCTGTAAATACTCCTTGATCCCAAGATGGCTTGAAAACATATATTCACATAATGGATAACAACGGATACAGCGATATTTCGGCCCTTCTTGGCAAGGTCGTCGTCAGGTCGTCGAGTATTAGGGACGACTTTTCGGTACTGCAATAAATAACTGAACTTTATACCAACCGCATATTGTCCCTTCTTGTCAAGAAGAGCCGAAATATCGCTGCCAACGCAGATGAATGAATGAATGAATATGTAGCTGACGTATCCGTTTTTATCACATTGTATGAATATATGAAATGCCTATAGTTCAGGTGAAGATATAATCCTAAATTCTAAATCACAACTTTTAGTAGAAATGCTCTTTTCACGATGAAATAGCTCTCAAGTATTGTTGAAATTTTAACCAAATTGAAATAACTGATTTTCTTGTTAGCGTTTTTTCGACTATATGCAGCCCTTCCGTCTCGTTTATACAGTTATTGAGGATCTTGCCAGTTACCGTGCTATCTGATACTAAGAAATCACGGGCCTGATCGTGGTAACTGACCGGTATAGCTAAAAAATATATCAATCACATTTGACTTAGTTCATACATATCCACTGCTCCTTATATACCTGGTTGTACTTACTTGTGTCAGAACGCAAGTGCAGCTCTCCCTGGCGACAGCAGCTGACGGACCAAGGTATGCCATGAAGCTCGGTCTTCTGTGAATGGCATCGAGATTTGAAGCCAGTAGGGATCCCATCTCCTCCCGTGCCGGCGGAAGCCTCCGGTGGGCTCGAGGTCTTCTTTGAGGGTGCTCATCCACGTTTTACGCTGACCTCCCCGGAGTTTCTTCCAACCGGGCATCGGGGTGGCGAGCAGAGCTTTCTTCGCCAGGGTGGAGTCTTCTCTTCTGCTCGCGTGGTTGAACCAGGAGAGTAAGCGTTTCTTGGCTAGTGAGGCTGCATCGTATTTTTAGGAGGACCGTCTCCTTATTTCGTTTTTGCTGGGACGGTCTCGGAGAGTCATTCCCACGATTTTTCGGAGGCATCCATGGTCGGTATATACCTGGTTTCTGCCCTTTGTAAAAGAGACAGCTTCTGATAAAAAGATAACCAATTGCGACAGTTGTGCTAAAAAGGTATAACTTGCGATAGTCCGTTGAATCAGGGACTTTCGCAGGGTTTTATGTGTCTGTCCGACTTTCGTGTGATTTTAGGGGTCTGTTCGCGGAAATCAGGGTGATCTCCGGGAGCGTGTGATCCCTCTCACTAGTTGCATCAGATACTATGGTATCTGCAAAATCGCAACTATTGTCCATACTCTTGATTACTAACTCTTCGTGCAGATGAAGAATCGCCGTGTACCTGGCAGAAGAGCTGGAAGCGTACCACAGCTGTCCCCAATGAACGCCGTTCGTTGGCTGAAACAGAATTTGATTCGTGGTTCGGGCGATGTTCTCGTTCTTCTCGAGGTTCACGGCCGTGTTTTGGACTTATGTAGCGTTTACACGGACAAGAAATCCCGTGAAATATAAAGGATTCCGGTCGGCTCGAAAGGATTCCGTTCGTTAAGACGACTAGAAAGAAAGTCTAGCGGGACGAGAATCCTTTCATGCAGAAAGGAATTCCGGTCTACTTGAAAGAAATCTCGTCGATGACGCTGGTAAACATACTAAAAAAAAGTCTAGCAAGCTTTTGAGGGCAACAGTCATCAGCTACTGATGTCACGAATGCTCTCAAACATTTTTTTTTATTGGCTAGTGTATTTATTTTTGTCAGATTTTCTGGTTTGAAATATTATTTTTTCCCCTCTGTGTGTAAACATAATCTTGTCACCAAGATTGGATTCTGTCCAAGTTCTTCTGTACATGTAAACGCTGTATTAGTACTATAGAGTTTTCTTGGTTTCAGGCCATATCACCGTTCCTCTGTACTCCGTGGGGACCAGTAGCGACATCACTGGTCATCTACCTCCGTTCGAAGAGTTAAGGATAGATGGCTCTGGGTTTGCGAATTGCTGCCAGGCTTCTTATCTTCCGCATAGACCCATGTTTGGCCTCCAGAACGTGGTGCCACCAGAAGGTCATGCCCCGGCACCACAGAATACATGGCCTCAAATCTACTCTCGCTTTTTCACCCCACCATTGTCAGGTAATCGGTTCATGTGTAAATATTCCTTCAGCCCAAGCTAACTGCGAATCATATTTGACAATGGAAAACGGGTACGTCAACTGTATTTTATTAGAGCTAAATTTCGGCCCTTCTTTGCAAGGTCTGTCCGTCCGTCCGTCCGTCTGTTAGAACGATAACTCTCGAAGGGGTTGAGATATTTTGATCAAACTTGGCATGAGGACTCTTTAGGTCAAAGTACAGGTCAAGTTTGAAGATGGGCTATGTAGCTCTATATTTAGGGGTGGGGGAGGGTTATTATCTTTATATACAAGATTATTATCTTGTTTTGCACCTAGTCGTATTGTAATGGAAACTAATAATTCATCGTTCAGTTAAAAAAAATCCGACCTCAGTACTTTCCGTAAGCCAAGCTTCTTCCGCTTACCAGTATTGAGACACAACTGATATTTTCTCCAAAATAACAAGTCATTTGTTACTATGTAGACTCATGGGGGCAAAAAAGAGTTAATATATTTTCATCAGTAATATAGAAAAATAAGTTGGAGTGCTTCTGTTTGCAAAAATGGATGAGAATAAAATGTTGACGAAACAGTGTATCGGTTGAAGTAATCGTCACTGACATGCGTTAAGGGACCACGTGACATTTTTTAAAATGTTCAGAGAGTAAAAAAAGTTTTAGAAATATATTTCTTCAGTCAATCTTGGTGATAGGAGTGAGGTTTCTGTCCTTCTAATTGATGTCACTTGCGCGTATGGGAGCAAAATGGCACTTAGTGTAGGTTTCTTTCCCCACTTTCTTTTAGTTGTGATTGTGCCAAAAAATTGTCGCTTAGCTCTTTTTGACCGTTTTAGTGGCGGTTAGATCATTAGAGCAACTTGTTTATCTCGGGAACGGCTTGTCGTCGGGCTCTACAAAATTTTCAGTAGATGCAGGAGTTAATTTCCGTAGCCCTAGTATGAGTCACTCATTTTAACAAAAAGTGTCGCTTGACCCCTTAATGCGTGACGGCGGGGATATCTACATTTATATACACAACAGTATACTTAGGTAGTGCATTCCAGTCTTTCAGACCCTGTTTTGAAAACTTCAGCCGTAGCCATATACATAGGAAAAATACACACATTATTTACACACAACCACATATGTAACAAAATCAACGAACCACTAGTTCATCACACAATCTTTTCCACAGAGGCAGTGAAACTTGAAAAATAGGGGTGGAAAGAATTTGGACCTACTCGCCAACACGTTGGTTTGGCTGGATACAGCTTACATCCATTTTGTCGGGTAATACTCTGGATACTCTGGAACTCTTATAGCGTGTTCCACCCTACCAACAATAGTAACTGTTAGTTACTATTTTCGTTTCAACCTCGTAAATAGTTACTACGCTGACCGTTGACCAAGCTGACCGCTGACCAAGCTTCGCGAAATAGTAACTATTTGCTTACCATGCTCGGGAGCGTAGTAAGCGTGGTAACTACGCATCTCTGTAACGTGACTGGTCGGATTCGCCCGTGGCATAATGTAATACAAAAATAGTTCCAGCCTTGACGCTGTTAGTGTCGATGAAGAATCGTCGTGTGCCTAGCGAAGAGCCAGAAATGTCACTGTCACGACACGCAACAAACTTTGTAGATCGGTTGATGTAGAATTTGAATCAAGTTTCAGTTTGGGTGACGTTTCTCGTTCTTCTGGAGGTTCACTGGTGTGTGTTCAGACTTAGTCAAATAGAGTATCAGGAAAAGTAAGCTTGGAAAGCACAGCTTGTCTTCTCCAACGGTGGCTTTTTGCTTCGCTTTTTCGCAGTCCAAGTAAATCTGCAATCATTCCAGACTGTCAGAATTCTATAACATTTACACCATGATGTGCCATTTCAACAGATAATGAATAGTCGGAGCCCAAGTTCGTTGGTGGAAATTTTACCAAGTCAGAGTAGGAGCTGTGTTCGTTGAGTGAAATCCAAATAGGGATCCTGTCTCAGAACAGGGATCCTGACTTAGGAAGAAGAAATCCAAAAGATCAGGGATCCTGACTTTCTTGTTTTTGGTGCGGGCATATTCTCCGTCTCAGAATTCCGCTGAGTTTGTTTAGCTAGATTTCTAATACCAGACTTTGTCTCTAAATGAGTCTCCTGACCACCATCTCCTGACGTTCGCAAATATTTCCTTATGACCTTTGAATTTTTTTGTGTTTTTTTTTTGCTAAAAGTACCGTTGCAAACCATGATTACTGTTGTATTTTATAGTAATATAACAATTAAAAGGCTCATTATTCATTTTTCTATAACATTAACAGGTGATGTGTTACCAATTGTGTATTGAAATTGCGTACGTGTGTAAATACTATGAACCTTCCAAAATTTGATCAGTTTTTGTAAGTTAAATCAGAAAAGGCTTTCTCCTCTATACATCACGAAAAACTGGGAATGGTTGCACCAGCAGAACTAGAAGTAAAGTTAAATCAATGCTCATGGAAGACATCTAAAGAAAAGTAAGTAATGATATTAAAAAAAAATCAAGAAAAATGTACGGTTTGTCGCGGTAAATCCCAACTCATTTTGGTCGTTTGAATCTGGAACCTGGATGGATTATGGTTAATTTATGACTTGTGTGTTGATGTATTTTACAGACTGTAGTAGATGTAAATGTCCGCCGTTTGGCCTCGAGCAGTCTCTGCCAAATTTGCTCTTTATGTTGTATTTAGTTTGCAATAAACAGAACTTGAACTTAAGCATAACTCAAAATCTGTTCGATCTATAAATCGATTCAGCATGTCGCCATATCGTCGGTAAGACTGTTCCAAGGACCAGCAGTTCTGTTTTGTTTGCAAAAATCTACTTGTAACATATCAAAATGGCAATCATCGCGGCACTACCCTTACTTTGTGTATAATTTTTCGGTCATAATTTTTTATTTTCCTTTAGTTGAACACTCTACAACGGCCGTCACTTCCTTGGTAGACGCCTTTGGCCAGATCATCTCGCGTGACACCGGATTTTTTCCTGTCGCTCCCGGGTTTCCGAATTGCGGATCCGTCTTTTCCACCCAGCAGCCCGGATTTCCTTCGCATGAGTCTGGATATCCATTTAACGAACGTGGATACTTGTCTCATCAGCCCGAATTCCAGACCCACGGATCCGGATTTCTGGCCGGTGCTAATATGATCCCAACTGCCTATGACCAAGTCGACCCACCAAGTCTTTCCAGACCATTGGAAGAGGAGCAAATCTTCTTACCGGACTTTCGAATGCCCCCACCGCCAGTTAGGTTTCAACCGGATTGTTCCCGGTTTCCGGAAATCCAAGACAAGATGTTGCCGAGTATGTTTGGTAAGTTTACAGATATCATGGCAATACGGCAAACTGATTTTTCGGTAAGGGGGCCTTATATCGAGACGAAAAGCCTCCCAAGTCGAAACTTTGTCTTCCCTTAAATGCCTTAGGCTAGAATTATATTACCTAACGATACTACTTATGTTATTAACCAAGTGCCATTTTGTATTCCCGATGAAAAATTCATCTCAAAGTAGTACTATGAAGTAGTACGAAAAAGTAGCATGCAGTACTAACGATGCTACAACATGCTTCTACTTCAAGACTACCGTGTTACTGCATACTACTATATGCCACTATTAGCAAGACTGGGTGCTACTATGGCAAGACAGGATGCTACTGGATACTACTACATAAGATTGGACCAGTCTGAGGCACGTTAAATGATGGTATTCTTTGCTATTACATAGTATTACATGTAACGTTTTCGTACTACTACCACGCTACTACGCAGGCTACACATTTTTCATAGGGTTGAATGTCCAAAAAATTCTAACTTGCCTTACCTTTAATTCTATATGTTTTCATTCTTTAACTTGAAAGAAACCGCTTTTACAGCACAAATGAAACTTATTTTACTTTTATTTGAAATGGTTTATGTAACTATGGCATTTGAACACTTCTCAATTATTCTCGTTGTCATTTGCTTTTCAGGAAATGGGAAGTATAATTTACAAATACGTAAAGCAAACAAACACAAATCAAACAACTCAATAACCATTCAAATGACGATTCAGAGAATTAGCTCAAATAATATATAGCAATAGATTTATGATCTGAAAAGACACAAAGAATCCCTCCTGAGCTCCAGCATTCGCATTACTTCTGATCCTCATTGGTTGACATTCGTTCGGGTCTCTGCATTAAGAGCTTGGTCACACTGGGTGACTGGGCTCAAAAAGCCGCCTATTCGACAAACAACCAAAAATCCCTAGGGGACGTGAGATTTGATGGACTTTGTGGCAGCTTGTGGATAATGAGCAGACTGCAATTATGGGTCAATTAGGGTTCCTGTAAAACAATTATACACACTGTTTTGCTCTAATTGATCTCCTGAATTTAAAACGACAATATTCAGAATTATTTGCATCTTTTTCTATTTTCTACTTTTGCAACCCAAAAAAACAGGAAATGAGCCAAGTGTGACCAACTCTAAGCTTCGGTAAAAAAAAAAAAAAAAGTTCCTGTCCAATCACGAGAGTTTTATTCGATCACGCATGAGACACCTTCCGGTAAATCAGCGAAAGAAAACCTGCTTCAACAGTAGATGGCAAACTAGCTGGAAAAACGCTATTCCGATATCTAATATTCGATCCATATTGTTGGCACTTTAAACTGCAAACAAAACCGTTTTTCTCAGCGTATGGCTATGAAGATACGCGTGCTGTATGTACCAGTAGCTATCTAGAGTCAGTCGTGGTACAAAGTAGATCTAAAGAGTAAATCAGGAACCTGATATGGAAATTGGAATCCCTTCTCCATCTTTGTTTTAATGGAAGATATTCGTAATAGGAGTAAAGCAATAATTTGATTTCAATATTTTGAGGAAGGAGGAGGGTATCAGTAGGGAAACGAAGCGATTTTATGGTCTTTAATTTGGTTAAAAGTGTTTTTCCACTGTAGAGATATGTCCTATGGGAAAAGGGCATCTCAAAACATAGAGAGAGTTTTTTAGATATTTATGGTAAAAATTTGGTAGAATAATTCGGAGTTAATTAATTAACATTTATGGTAAGATGAATGAATTGAGTAGAAAATTAAGAGATTTTAATAAATAAGAATAAATGGAAAAAGTTGCAGATATGGTATTAAAAGGATTTTTTTGTATATATGAGAAAAGTTTGATGAAAGAATGAAAAAGGTTGAAAACACGTGTCAATTTTTATGGTTAAATAAGTAATAAGAAAGCACGGTTTTATGACGAAGGTGTAAGCGACGTTAAAGTAAGGTAAACTATATTAGATAAATTTTTTTATCAACGTCACTGAGTTGGAGGTGGAGACGTAGCCACTGCCAAGAAAAAATGGAAAAGAAGCTAAGCGGAAACAAGAAAATCGAAAAGAAAAACAAATGGTACGGAAAAAAAGCTTCCTTTTCCCAGCGTATATAGTATTTATCAAGATATCCAACAACAGCGGCCACTGCAAGCGGTTTTTTTTTCTTTTTTTAAGGACACGTCGTACTTCTGATAGTAATTTATTCTACTTCAGTTTTTCCATCCATTCCCTTTCCCAAGATCCTACACTTCACAAGTTAACCTGTCGCATCTATAAGCATAACGCTGATTATCGCGCTCGATCTCTTTACGTGACCTATCAGGCTCCTGATCACCTGTTTATTGGTCCGATGACCGGTTATGCAAATTTTGCCAAGTTTGTCATCCAAGGCAAGGGCATGGAACGAGCCTAAAATAGTCGAAGCCTTGTGTAATTTTCTGTAAGCATAGCTAAGTTGTGAAGTAGTCAACTATCTCAGGAAATCTCAGCAAAAACACTAAGTAATTCGAGGTGTCCTTTAATTGTTTAATCTGTGGTTATTCGACAGGTCTCGGGGTACGAACGGCCAACCCCGGTGAAACTCCTCAGTTCCCTGGAAAGTTGGAGCACTTCCAGCCTCCGCCGTTGCAAGTGCAGGCTCAGTACCAGTTCAACAATCCTTTGGGCAATCCTTTCGGCGTCGGTGCAACGTTTTGTAGTGGGCGGCCCTTCTAAGCCCGCTTCCTTTCTGAGCGAGTGCTTATCTTAACGGTGTTTTTGTTTTTCTTTTGAGTGACAATCAAATGGCAAGCTGTGATTATGAAGTTCAAATAATTTTTGAAGTGCCTTTAGTTTTATAAATATGACGTCTTGAATGGGGGTGTAGTCACTTCCCCCGGACATAACCCCCGCCAAAAACCCTGGGCGACCCCACCCCGGTACCGAAACCCCCCTGGCGAAAAAAAAATTCCGGATACCACCTCCACTCCCCGGAATGCAAAAATATAGGAAGTTAAATCTCAGTAAAAACTGCAATTTTGATCGTGGGAACTTAGAGGACCTGTCTTACCTATAATACAACCTACTTCCATAATCACTCCATATATTTTTAACCCGGGGACCCCAACTTCATACGGTACATTCTAACCCCTCTAAACAAAACAACGCTGGTTTTCTCACTACGACGCTGTCGACGGGCGATAAGTTTTTCCGTCAGAAAACGGTTAGGTAATTTCTTTCCCTGTTTTCGCTTTAAGTCAACAGGTCTCGGAAAAGAGTTAAAACAGCAAAAACCATGGGTTACTTGTTGATAACACAACCTAGTTTTAAAGTATTCAGATATTTAAAAATACTGTACTGAAGGTACCCGGAAAGTTTTGGTCGAGGGGGGGGGGGGGATCCATTGAATGGATTCAAGTGATATTCTCCCGACGAGGAGTCAGATTTTGCTTTAAAAAAATCAGTTGTTTTTTGTCAAATTTTTGACGCATGCTGTGAATCGTGCTTGGAGGCCCCTGTTCCAAGATCCATAGAGCAGTTTATTGTGTTGCTATTTTTGTAAGTGGATTTTTTTTTTGCAAACTCGGTGATCGCGAAGTTCAAAGGTCAAACATCTCTTATGTTTCTTGTTAGAAAATAAACACATTGTCGAAATAAAGTTAGTTTCAAGTTCTTAGGTTGCCGAACGTAAGTTTTTAGCGAGCTCCAGCCTCGCCAATGGTATACACAAGGGCGCAAGCTCCCAAAAGGGATTCAGTTTTGTTTTTTAAATAACTAGTTGTATAACAATCAATAAAATTTATTACCAAATAGCTTAAAGCTAGAAGAGGAATACAATATTTACGAAACACACAAAAACGAAACAAATTAACCAATAGCCTACACTTTAAAGATTATGACCAGAAATAAATGATAGGGTGAAACTATGTGACAATTGGGCAGACAATTAGCAAGATATGTAGAAAACTAATGTTCCTTTCGGACCGACGCACGGACGACGGGAGTTTAGAGGGAATAGACGGAGGGGGGGGGGGGACGATCCACTATCTTTGCTCCAAATTTTCTGCGGTCAGTTTATTTAGGAACGAGAAAATCCAGAGCCCGGCAGAGAAGGCAAATTCGCAATAAAGGCGACCGAAGATCCCGGAAAAATACATTGATCCGGAATATAAGCATGTACTACATTCATGTTCGAAAAAATTCTTCCTTGTTAATGTCGACGGTGTTTTTGGGATCCCAAAACGTAAGGGGAGGGCTCCGCCTTTTCAAAACGGCGGGTCATAAATAAATTAATAAATTAAACATGACATCGCAAACGTTGTCCGTCCGTCTGTAAGCACGATAACTCTCGAAGGGAATGATATATTTTGATGAAACTTGGTGTGAGGATTCTTTGGGTAATCGGACAGGTCAAGTTCGTAGATGCGCTTTGTAGCCCTACATTAAGGGGTGGGGAAGGGGGTTCAGATTAAGGGGCAAACAAAATATTTTGAACAGCTAATGTGATAGTCGATTATGGGGTAAGAAGAGATTCTGAACACGAATGTGAAAACCATTTTCTTTTGCCGGACAAATAGTTCGTCCGGAATCCGGCAAAACCGGAAAGTTTGTTAAAAGTAAAAGTTTTATTTGAAGTTGGTTAGATGTTCGATTTCGGGGTAAGAAGACATGCTGACCACTATGGTGAAAACCGCTCTTTCTCCGGACAACTAGTTAGCCCGGAATCCGGCCAAAACCGGAAAGTTTGCTAAAATTAAAAGTTTTTTTTTAAGTTGATTAGATGTTCGATTTAGGGGTTGTAAGACATGCTGAACATTGATGTGAAAACAATTTTCTACCCGGACAAGTAGTTCGCCCGGAATCCGACCAAAACAGGAAAATTGTTAAAAGTTAAAGTTTTATTTATAGTTGATTAGATATCCGATTGAGGGGTAGGAAGAGATGCTGAATCCTTGTATGACAATCATATTTTACCCGGACGTATAGTTCGACTGGAATCCGGCTGGAACCGGAAAATGTGTTATCAGTTAAATTTTTATTTGAAGTTGATTAGATGTATAGTACTAGTACTGGGGAAAGCAGATACGCTGAGTTCGTTTTTGAGCTTTCTTTTTTCGCCGGACAAGTAGTTCCAGAATTCGGCTGAAACCCAGAAATTGACAGAAGTGGCAGGAAGTTTTCGTCAAAACAGATATGACTTATAGGGGTAAACACATGCCGAATCAATATCTGAACTTGTTTTTCCAGATGATTAGCTATTTGGCCTTTATGTGTTTCTGAATTTGAATAGTGAAAATGTTCAAGAGCCTGCTGAAGACTGAATCTAGCGAAGACAAGACCGAATTGTCTGGATCAAATATTTGAATTTTTGGGGTCCCATCATTTGGTCCTAAGGCATGTTGATATCGACTTTCCTAGCTTAGGGGATTATTCAGGCAACACGTGCTGATGGATTCTTGACAGTAAGCAATCCTGCCCGAGTAGCAGATTTTCTCTTATTATCTTTTTATTATTACATAAAACACACAGAATCATAGGATAATTAAAACTAACATAACCAATATATATATTAAAGGAAATCCCAAGGGCTATCACTTATCACATAGAAAATGTGTTCCGAGTGTTCTCACGAATACAGCCGATCTCCATATCACCACACAACCGCCTTTCAGAAAGGGACTGTATATTCAGGATATCCAGGATTAGGCTTGGCGTAGGACACTAGCCCACAGGCTGTCTTCTGCAGGGATTCGACTTAGGACAGTGAAAGGTGAAAAAAAAACTGAAAGAAAAACGGGGACGAATATTAATCGGGGACTAAAGTAGCGTATAGCACTCGCCTGGACGAATTTGTCGTCGCTAGCGGAAAAAATTCGTGCCGCGCCATCTCAACTCCAAAGGCGTATTCTCGCCGTTCCCCAAAGACTCCTTTTGAGGAGTCCCCGGGTATTTGTTTGTCCCAGGGACTCACTCCCTGCATTCTCGCGAATCCCCGCGGAGGGAGAATGCTACGGTTCGGTTATCATCAAAAAGGTCTTTCATATTCGGAGGGGAGTCAATTTTGGAAGTTGCTAGTGTGCTTGTTTTTTGAACAAGACCAAAGGTTTCGATGGGATCCCAAAAATTCAATATCTGATCCAGACAACTGGGTCTTGTCTTAGCCAGATCCAGTCTTCTCCAGACTCCTTGAACATTTTTACAACTAAAATTCAGAAACAGATTAAGGCCAAATAGCTAATCACCTGAGAAAACCAAGTTCAGATTTGGATTCAGCCTGTTGTTTTTACCCCTATAAGTCATATCTGTTTTGACGAAAACTTCTGCCAATTTCCCGGTTCCGGCCGAACTCCAGAACTACTTGTCCGGCGAAAGACGAAATCAGGGTATCTTCTTTCCCCAGTAATGAACATCTAATCAACTTCAAATAGAAATTTAGCTTATAACAAATTTTCCGATTCCAGTCGGATTCCGGTCGAACTATATGTCCGGGTAAAATATGATTGTCATACAGGGACTCAGCATCTCTTCTTACCCTAAATCGTTTATCTAATCAACAAGAAATAAAACTTTGACTTCCAACAGATTTCCGGTTTTGGCCGGATTCCGGACGAACTACATGTCCGGGTAGAAAATTGTTTTCACATAAGTGTTCAGCATGTCTTCTTGCCCTAAATCGAACATCTAATCAACTCCAAATAAAACTTTTAATTTTGACAAACTTTCCGGCTTGGGCCGGATTCCGGTCGAAATACTTGTCCGTCGAGAAAATAGTTTTCACCATCGTCTTCAGCATGTCTTCCTACCTCTAAATCGAACATCTAATCAACTTCAAATAAAACTTTTACTTTCAACAAACTTTCCGGTTTGGGCCGGATTCCGGGCGAAATACTTGTCCGTCGAGAAAATAGTTTTCACCATCGTCTTCAGCATGTTTTCCGACCCCTAAATCGAACATCTAATCAATTTAAAATAAAACTTTTACTTTCAACAAACTTTCCGGTTTGGGCCGGATTCCGGGCGAAATACCTGTCCGTCGAGAAAATAATTTTCACCATCGTCTTCAGCATGTCTTCCTACCACTAAATCGAACATCTAATCAACTTCAAATAAAACTTTTACTTTCAACAAACTTTCCGGTTTTGGCCGGATTCCGGGCGAACTACTTGTCTGATGACAAAATAGTTTTCACCATCGTCTTCAGCATGTCTTCCTACCCCTAAATCGAACATCTAATCAACTTCAAATAAAACTTTTACTTTGAACAAACTTTCCGGTTTTGGCCGGATTCCGGGTGAACTACTTGTCCGATGACAAAATAGTTTTCACCATCGTGTTCAGCATGTCTTCTTACCCCATAATTGACTATCACATTAGCTGTTTCAAAATATTTTGTTTGTCCCTTAATTTGAATCCCCTCCCCCACCCCTAAATGTAGAGCTACAAAGCCCATCTACGAACTTGACTGGTCCGACGACCCAACGAACCCTCACACCAAGTTTCATCAAAATATCTCGTTCCCTTCGAGAGTTATCGTGCTTACAGACGGACGGACGGACAGACGGACAACTTTTGCGATGTCATAGGTATCCCTCCACTTACGTTTTGGGATCCCAAAAACATATATTAGAGATGAATATTAAGAATTTCTGAAATCAACATTGAGTTTGGTTATCGTTTAAAGGCGTATTCTCGCGGTTCCCCGGTGACTCCTCGGGAATTAAAGGGAACGGCGAGAATAGAGGGAGTCGCTCCACGCGGACTTTGCGTCCGGAAAACAACGAGAACACGGGGAATGCTTCCAAAATGAATTTTTTTCTAAAAATAAATATGGAGTTCACGAAATTGGTCTGGCTCCACTTTATTTTTGGTTTTGTTTATTCTGACTGTTTCTAATTAAGTTTACTCGCATAATACCAGCAAAAACTGATTCCCCTCTGAATCTGAAAGGGAGTCCTTTTTGATGATGGTGATGATAATCGGAGCATTCCCTGTCTGTGGGGACTCGCGAGAATACAGGGAGTGAGTCCCCGGGACAAACAAAAAAGCGGGGACTCCTCAAGTCGAGTCCTCGAGAAACGGCGAGAAAACGCTTTAAATCTAATTTTGAGGAATAGGCATCTTTTCGTTGTAGTTACGTTTTTCTTTGTAAATACTAACGATATAAAATTAATTAAAAACAATTACTATGAACAATAATGGATCCAAACTAATTCCGTCATTTGCATTTTGTTTTTTTTTAACAAAATCCATTTTAGAAGCATTCCCGTGTTCTCGGTGTTTCCCGTACGTGGAGTCCACCTGGAGGTGGCTGGAGGGACTCCCTCTTCTCGCCGTTCTCTTCAGTTCCCGGCGAGAATACGCCTGAAGTCAGCGTCAAGTCGAGTTTTGATCGCGTCGCGGAAAGGGTTACATGTTCTGTGGGCAATAAGCGAATATCTGTTAACTCCCTGGCACCGGGACAAAGAAGAAAGGAAGTCGAACGAACGGAAAATTTGAATTTCAGCTTTCGCGGAAAATTCTGTGTCCGTGGATCGCTAACAAAACTGATTAACCACTGCAGTTGGAAGACCAAATTCTGCTTCAAAGATACAAACCTGTCAGTTAAATCAGAGGTTCATTTTCCTAGCTTGAACCCGAAGAGAACAAAGACATTCACAAAATCAGGTACTTAGTTTAAGCTAGAATCTTTCGTTGTTTCTCCACAAGTTCGTTTTCCAGCTTGAGCTGGAAGAGGACCCTTGCCAAGAAAGGCTGAAACACTGCTCAAACAAAACTGAGCTGACGTATCTGTTCCCCCCCTCCTTCCATGCCGGTGGAAGCTTCCAATGGGCACGAGGTCTTATTTGTGCTCAGTCATGTTTTAGTTGGCCGAGTTTCCGAGTTTCTTCCAAGCGGGGCGATGAGCAAACCGTTCGAAGCACAGTGATGTGAGGAGAGTGAAAGTTCAAGAGAGAACATTCTGTGCAGACCTTGGGCCAGAGAGGAGCACCAGTCTGGTCTAAATCCTCCCACCTTTCTGGGGCCCCGAAACGTAAGAGGAGGGATACCTATGACATCGCAAAAGTTTTCCGTACGGCCGGCTATGCGCTCTGTAACTCTCGAAGGGAATGAGATATTTTGATGAAACTTGGTGTGAGGATTCTGTCGGTCAAGAGTAAGGTCGAGTTTGCAGATGGGCTCTGTAGCCCTACATTTAGGGGTGGGGGATGTGGTTTCTAATTAAGGGAAATATTTTTTCTTGTCAGACAAGTAGTTCACCCGGAACCTGGCGAAAACCGGACACAAAATGTGTCGACCAGTTTTCGGCTATAGCAGTCTACCCCATTTTCTCAAGCTAGTTTAGCTCTGCACGTGGATGCCGAAATTCATTTGTTTATTCTGTGTACGTCGGAGAGATCTAGTGTAATCGAAGGTCGAAGGGGTTGATATATAATGTTCAAACAAGGAAATATCAAGTGAGGATGTTGGTCAATACGCCCCTCATAAAATTCCTCTCAGATTAGTTATTTTTTGACCGCTATGTGCGCTATCGTAAAGAAAACTATGACACGTTACTTCTTGGTGTACGTTTATCCAGGTTTGTTTTGCTATTTTCAATTCCTCTTAGGCCTAACCATGTTTAAAACTGTTTATAATGCCTCTTCCCCTCTTTTCGTGATCCCAAGACGTAAGTGGAGGGATACCTATGACATCGTAAAAGTTGTCCGTCTATTAGCACGATAACTCTCGAAGGGAATGAGATATTTTGATGATACTTGGTTTGAGGACTCTTTGGGTCAAGGATAAGGTCAAGTTCGTAGATGGGCTCTGTAGCCCTACATTTAGGGTTGGGGGAGGGGGTTGAAATTAAGGGGCAAACAAAATATTTTTAAACAGCTAATGTGATAGTCGATTATGGGGTAAGAAGACATGCTGAACACGATTATGCAAAACATTTTCTTGTCCAACTAGTAGTTCGCCCGGAATCCCGCAAAAACCGGAAAGCTGGTTAAAAGTAAAAGTTTCATTTGAAGTTGATTAAATGTTCTATTTAGGGGTAAGAAGACATGCCGAACACGATGATGAAAACTATTTTCTCGCCGGACAAGTAGTTTGTCCGGAATCCGGCAAAAACCGGAAAGTTGGTTAAAAATAAAAGTTTGATTTGAAGTTGATTAAATGTTAGATTTAGGGGTAAGTAGACATGCTAAATACTTCCGTGAAAAGCATTTTCTACACGGACAAGTAATTCGACCGGAATCCGGCCAAAACCGAAAAATTTGTAAAAAGTAATAAGTTTTATTTGAAGCTGATTAGATGACAAATTCAGGCGTAAGAAGAGACGGTGAGTCTTTATATGACAATCATTTTATTATTGGACATATAATTCGTCCGGAATCCGGTTATAACCGTTTTTTTTTTTAAAGTTTAACTGAACAGGCAACTTATTTTTACATCTTATATTCAAACACATTGAATTATTACAACACCCATTAGGGATTTTCATTCTGTCCACAGTAGTCTTCAGTAGGGACGTTGAGAATGTGGACGCTTTCCCATGGTGAATCCGTCGACAATTTGCCCGCGAAAATTGAAAATGTCGACGACACGTGATTTTCAAGCTCATATTTTGGTCGAAGTCAGATATGGCAAATATCAGTCGTTGCTCAATCCTTGATTATAGAAACAGCTCAGAAGACTGCCTACTGACAAGGGTAACAACCAGAAGACTTGCCCTGTCAAGGAAATCTTCCAGTGTTCTTCAATGGAGTGGAGTCAATGGAGGAATTTTTATGAAGTCACATGGTCCTCTTGGAACGATGAATAGGCAGAATTTTTACAGGTTTGTAGAATGCTCTTATACCAGTCAACCACAAACCCCTGATTTTATTATACCCTATGCCAAACGCTGGATATGTCTAGCGTTTGGCATACCCTATGCCTAACGCTGGATAGGCTATGCCAAATGCTGGATACTGGGACCCAATAAAATATTGATGATTTGAGTGAAGCTAAAAAGTCAACCAATCAGAACTCCTTTATATTGATTTAGGTCAGGGTTAGGTTACCAACAGGTATCCAGCGTTTGGCATAGGGTAGCCTATCCAGTGTTAGGCATAGGCTATGCCAAAGGCTAGATATACCCAGCGTTTGGCAAAAATCAGGGGTTTGTGGTAGACTGTCTTATACCAATTTTCCGTAAAGCATCTTCAAATAATACTGAAGAAACAGGACAAACTAATGATGGACCTAAACCAGTCTAGTACACTAGCCCCTTTTCAGGCACAGTGCTCAAACGTCTAGCACCATGCCTGAGTGCTAGCCGTTCAAGCACTGTACCTTGGATTTCATGCATGGTGCATGGATTTCAGTATACAGTGCATGCATCAAAAACACAGTTTCTGTCATAACAACTGAGCACCAGCTCGGACAGGGCTGAAATTACTACCATGAATTAGAGAAATCAAAGACAATCCTTTGTATGTTTTTCACAACAAAAACAAAAGGGCTCAGCTGATGACAGATGTGAAAAACCGCACTTCCTTTTCTACATAGTCAAGGGTTTTGCATGCAAAGTGTCCTGTGCCTCAGCCTTTTCTACCTAGCAGCCAACCAGAATATTGGCTCTTGGGGAATAGATAGGGAAAATACATGGAAAATAGATAGGGTTCTGTTAGGTTTTTCATCTCCATCATCATTAGAGCCCTTTTGTTTTTGTTGTGAAAAATATATAAAGGATTGTCTTTGATTTCTCTAATTCATAGTAGTAATTTCAGCCCTGTCCGAGCTGGTGCTCAGTTGTGATGACAGAAATTGTGTTTTTGATGTATGCACTGTATACTGAAATCCATGCACCATACATGAAATCCAAGGTACAGTGCTTGAACGTCTAGCACCCAGGCATGGTGCTAGACGTTTGAGCACTGTGCCTGAAATGGGGCTAGTGTACTAGACTGACCTAAACTGGCTAAAAATTAACTAGACTTTAGCGAAGCGAAGTCAAGTCATCTGCAAATAAGTCACTTTTAATCCAAGTAATTGCGCACTCAGGGTTCCTCAAAGAGTTGCAAAGAAGAAAGACTTTTTTACACTTGTGCTTTTCAAAAAAATAAGGTAAAAAAATGAATAAATAGAACTAAAGCCGAGCAAATACACCACATATTATGTAGTACCACACACCTATTAGTTCAAATTAGTCCTTTGGCTTCTCACAACCTAAAAAGACAAAGTTCATATCATGTCTCAATATACTACGACAAGAATGACATTCCGATTCTGTATTTTCAAAGAAAAATGACTGGCCTTGTGAAAAAAAGCCATGGAGAATGGAAAGACATACAGCCTGGAACATACTCAGCCTTAGGTCCTTGCAACTAGCTAGCCTACCAAGAAAATAGTCAATCACAGAAGCAATCCTTGGACTTTTTGCCTTCGCAGATCCCGTGATCTCTGGAAATAGCCTACACCTTGTTTACAATCTTGTTTGCATGCTTGTTGTTGTTGTTACCAGCTATAATCTTACACACTGCAACAAAGAAGTCTGTTGCTTTGCCATCAAATATGAAACAAGCAAGCCTCAATGTACTTTGACGAGAATGTCAGTTCAGTTCTGTATTTCTGAAGAAAATGGACTGGCATCGACCTGCCTGTACCATGTGAAAAGAGCCAAAAAGGGAATGGAATGCAAGACAGCCTGGAACATAGTCAGCCTTAGGTCCCTTGCAAAAAGCTAGCACACCAAGCAAATAATCGATCATCACAGCAATCCTTGCACTGTTTGCCTTTGCAGATACCTACTGTGGAGTCTGTCCTACACAGTGCATATTCTATATTCTTGTTTGCTTTATTTTCACAAATGAAATCAGTAAATGACTAGGCTTACAAACAAACCTAACCAGTAAGCCCATAATGACACCATCTGCACAAACAGTATACCAACATAGATCATGCAGAAGCAGAATGTCAACGTGCAGAATCGCAGCTCATGGGTAACTATTGAATATTTTCTTGAAAAAAAAAAACCCAATAATAATCGCTTTGTAGTAGGCTAGGCCATCAAAATATACATTACATATGTCAGGTTTTTATGAGAAAAAAAATTAGCAATGGTTGGTTTACTAGGAGGTAATCAAGGCTCTCAACCATACAAACAACAGGGATGACTTTTTATGTATATCTGGTACCATGCTGATTTGCCGCTCCCTGTTTGAGACCAAACCAGTCTTACTGTTTGAGACTTCTGGGTAGCATATAAAAACATGGTCTGGCTCTTCAAAGAAACTATCTAGTCATACTTCTTGGTGAGGTCACATATAAATGTTTGGAGGAACTGTGACAAGATAACTACACTGTAAAAGTCTATCCTACATCGGACTTTGGTGGTTGCACATCATCGAATTCGGCAATTTTATTCCAAATTCGGAGAGTTAAAATCCGAATTCGGAGAGTTAAAATTTGAATTCGGAGAGTTAAATTCCGAATTCGGAGAGTTAAAATCTGAATTCGGAGAGTTAGAATCCGATACAGGATTAAAACGCTAGAATGCAAAATACTGCAGATTAGGATAACTTAATCTGCAGCATTTTGCATTCTAGCGTTTTAATCCTATATCGGATTTTAACTCTCCAAATTCGGATTTTAACTCTCCGAATTCGAAATAAAAATCACCGAATTGGTGATGTGCAACCTCTAAAGACCGATGTAGGAGAAACTTTTTACAGTGTAATTGGCTTAGAAATTCCGTCCTTTGAAAACTGTTTCTATTTTAGGTTGAAGTGCAGTCGAGCCTTGAGAAATTCAGAACACCCTTCCAAGATCAAGCCATAGTTACTACCACCCAGCAATCAGAGGACACAGGTGACTAAAGGCAATCACTTTTCTGCGCCGCATCTATAGAAGCTTTGTTGGTAACAGCTGGTTTGAACCAACTTGATGAAGAAGAGTATCACATTAGGTAGGTTTCTAGCTTTTCAGTTGTAGATCTTGCATTGGGATTTGTGACACAGGTATTAGGATTCTTTTTTTTTTTTAGGTATTCTGCGGGTGTTAGCAGGGGGACAAATAAAATGGGAGGATAGTCAAACAGGCCAATACTGTTGGCTCATTGGTGCGAAAACTGGTTATGCAAATTTTGCCGAGTTTGCCATCCAGGGTGAGGGGCTGTAAGGAGAGGCCAAGAAAAGCTACAGCCTTGCGTAATTTTCTGTAAGAAAAGCTAAGTTGTAAAGTAGTGAAATATCCCAAAACAGCAGAAACACTCTGTAGTGCGAGGTGTCCTTTAAGACATAATAAGGGAATACATGAGAAGTATGCAAAATGACTTTTAATTGTTTCTGTCAGTGGTTAAAAATGCAACCCTGTTACAAATGAAACTTCAGTATTCGGAAATTCGCCATATTCCGGTTCACCGCTTCTAAGCGCACTAGTTTCTGTAAATCCCCCTATACCTCACCATCGCGATTGTGTCAGACAGAGTAAAATAGATCCACAGGTTCATGAGTAGAAAACCTGCAATCTGAGTCCCTAATGGAGGTTCTGCTTATGTCTCAGTAGCAGAAACTGAAAGTTACCCACTACCTTATGGATCCGACTTCTTAGTGTGTCTATACGAGTACTGGTTCCGAGACAATGGGGGATTGGCAGAATCTAGTCCACTTGGAGCGCTGAACTGGTGTAAGGCGAATTGCGAGTTGAGTGTTCACACCTCAGAAGCTAACTTACAAGGGCTTGGATGTTCAAAAGCCCTTATTCACCTACGTGTTTGCAGATGGTAATTATCATGCCGGTAGCTAATGGCAAGAATTTGTTAGCTAGGATTGAATCTTTGAAGCTTGCTAATTAGCATAGCCCCTCCCCCCTCCCAGGATGTTAGTTACGCCCCTGTCAAGGTGTAAGTCGAAGTTAACTCCCCTTCATCCTCACGAAAATCATAAATTTCTTTTTATTACCTTTCTTGCCCAAAACTAGTATCTACTTTGAAAGCAAATATTTTATACCTGAAACGTTGTATTTTGGTTCAAGATGACCAGGTTTGCTTCGTCCTTACTAAAAATTATGTAATACTTCTTTCACTTTTACTCCCTTTCTTGCTCTTCCTGGCAATGCTTATTATGCATAACATTTCACCCATAACGAGTTTCAAACACACCAGATTACATCCAAGGTGTTGTCTGTTGAGTGTTGTCCATTAAACCTGAGCATCCTTGTGTTATCTGTCATGAAACTACTGACAGTGTTTAGTATTTTGAAAATAATATAATATATATACCAATAAACAGATTAATTAACTTTAAAGTTTTATTTGGAACTGATTAGATGTTCTTTATAGGGATAAGGAGATACTGGAATTCGATTCTGAATTTTCTTTTTTGCTGGACAAGTAGTTCGCTTGGAATTCGGCCGAAACCGAAAATTTGGCAGAAGTAAAGCAGGAAGTTTCGGTCAGTCTCGTCAAAATAGATATGGCTTGTAGAGGTATATCTGAACTTGGTTTTCTGTAATGATTAGCCTGGCGAAGACTGGATCTGGCGAAGACAAGACCCAGTTGTCTGTATCAAATATTAGATTTTTGGGATCCCATCGAAACCTTTGGTCTTGTTGCTTTAACCAACTCTGTTCTGTCAAGCGTCATCAAGTTTGTCATCTTTGGCTTCCAACTTCAGTGCTGAGTTCTGGCTGACTTTTCCTCGGGGCTAATGCGCGACTCGATATGAAGCGAAAGCCTAATCACTTATTCACCTGTCAGATAACTTATCCCCAGATCTCACGTGTGATTGTTATTGTTCCTCTAGCGCGTCTGGCGGCAATTCGTAATCGGATTTTATGAAGGACGTATGAGGATTCACTGGTAAAGTAGAGACTGAGTAGAGGTCAAGTTCGTAAATGGGTCCTTTAGTCCTATCTAGAGGCAGAGGATAGGTTTGGAATTTACGGTAAAAACAGCTGTTTTGTAAGCTAATAAAACATTAATTGAGGGGTAAGGAGGTCCACTGAATCCATACGTGAACTTAGATTTCCTGCCGGACAAATGGTTCCTCACGAATTCGGCTGAAACTGGAAATTTGGTTAAAGCTCAAAGTTGTTTCTGAAATCGATTAGAGATTCGGTATCGGGGCAAGGAGACATGCTGAATCCATTTTTGAACTTTATTTAAATAGTAAAAATATTCAAGGAATCTGACGAAGACTTAATGGCGAAGACATGAACCAATTGTTTGAATCAGAATGTAGATTTTTGGGATCCCATCGAAACCTTTGGTCTTGGTTTGGGAAACCTTTGGTCTCTCTGGTACAGTAGAGATAGACTCCATCAACGAAATAGATACCTTCTAGAGTGGAATACCTCTGATAGACTACGATCCCTGAAGAATCATGTTAGCCAGATAGGGGTTTTGGACTAAATTGAGTAGTAGCAAGGCACCACCTGAGTAGCACTCTTTTTGGGATCCCAGAACGTAAGTGATGGGATACCTATGATTTTGTAAAAGTTGTCTTACCGTCTGTCTGTCCGTCTGTTAGCACGATTACTCTCCAAGGGGTTGAGACATTTTATTCGAACTTGGCATGAGGGCTCTTTGGGTCGAAGCACAGGTCAAGTTCGAAGACGAGCTCTGTAGCTCTACATTTAGGGGTGGGGGAGGGGTTTCAGTCAGGGGCGAAAATAAACATTTTTAAAAGCTAATGAGATAGTCAATTCAGGGGTAAAGAGACATGGTGAATCCGAATACCAAAACTATTTTCTCGCAGGAAAAGTAGTTCACCCGGAATCCGGCAAAAACCGGAAAATTTGTGAAAAGTTAAAGTTTAGTCTGAAGTTGATTGAAGGTTCGAATCAAGGCTAAGAAAACACGTGAACCCGAATATGAAATTTATTTTCTTGCCGTACAAGTTGTTCGCCCAGAATCCGGCAAAACCGGTAAATTTGTGAAAAGTAAAGTTTAATCTTAAGTTGATTACAGGTTTGATTTAGGGGAGGTGTTTAGGGAGAGATTTGATTTTATTTGATCCGTGAGAGTAGCGTACTGCTTAAAATGAGGAATTGGTCAAGTGGTCAAGTTGGTCTGAAGTCGAGGAAAGATGAGATGTTGCAGTAAATGTGAATGCTGAATCCATATCTGAACTTGGTTCTAGTTATATCAAAATGTTAAAGGGATTTGACGAAGGCCGGAAATCCATAAGATTCGTTTGTCTGGGTCAAGTAGTCCAATTAATACTCAATATTTGGGATCCCATCGAAACCTTTGGTCTTGTTACCAGTAGACACTGAGTTGACCGAGCTAACCTGTGCCGTATTTTGAGTAATGCAGCCTTCTTTGTTACAGGATGTTTGAAAATTATTAATATGCCTATTAGTATGCGGCAGCATGATGTTAAATTGGGCTGTTTTGACAGGCCATAAAATCTCCCAACAAAAAGTTTGCGGAGGTAGAGCGGAGCCAAAACCACTGAAAAATGTTCCAATGAAGGCGATTTCGAGGTTGTCAGTTTCTAGAACAAAGGGTTTCGTCTCGTCCTGCCAAATCCGGCCCACCACCGGTCAAGGAAAGCAACTGAAGGACCTATGCACATTTACAAATCTTTGATTTACCCAGCAACTGCCGTCCAATCTTTTCAGTATCGCTTTAGTTTTGGATTGTTATAAACCGTGCCCAGGCGTATCCAGGAATTTATTTCGGGGGGGGGGGGGGGGGGGGGGCTGCCTGCGGGTCGGACAAAGAAGACATAGATCAGAAGGAAAAGCCTATAAATATGATAATTTTTGTATGTTTCGGGAGGGGGGGGGGGGGGGGTCAACCCCCTACCCCCCCCCCCTGGATACGGCCTTGACCGTGCCCAACAAGTCTTAGTATTTAAGTACCCTATTGACGTAGATTTCTGAGCGTAGATATTGAAGTTGCTCATTATTTCAACATCACTTCTATGTAGAGGCCTATTCTCGCCGAATCGAAGGGAACGGCGAGAATAGAGGGAGCCACTCCACGCGGACTCCCTGTACAGAAACAGGGAGAACACGGGGAATGCTTCCAAAATGGATTTTGCTCGAAGAAAAAATATGCAGTTGACGAAACTAGTCTGGATCCACTTTATTTTTGGTTCTGTATATTCTGATTGTTTTTAATTAATTTTACATCGCACCAACACAACACCAACAAAAATTGGTTCCCCTCCAAATCTGAAAGGGAGTCCTTTTTGATGATGGTGATAATAATCGAAGCATTTCCGCGTCCGCTGGGACTCGCGAGAATACGGGGAGTGAGTCCCCGGGACAAACAAAAACGCGGGACTCCTCAAGTGGAGTCCTCAGGGAACGGCGAGATTTTGCCTTAGGTTCGTGAAAACGCTGGAGCCATGAAGACTTTCAAAAGTAAGCCACAACATTTGCGTCACTCATCATGAAAAGGGTTAGAGAAAATGGTGGTTTTTACTATCGAATGGTCAATTAGCCCCCTCCCCCCGCCTAGTTTCCCTAGGCAGAAGTTTGCCACCGCAGATGACATTCTTCCTTCTGGATTGGAGTGTTGCACGGATTCAGAGAAAAGGGTCATAGAAAACTACTACCGAAACGGTCAGAAACAAGGATGGAACTGTTTTGACTTTTCCATAGTTTTGTTTCCAGCACGAACAAATTCGTAGCATTGTAACTACGTCCTAGCAAGAACAAATAATTAGATAGAACCTTTGTCTCCCTATCTCTGTACTATGACTATGCGGAGTCGAGACACATCACGTTTCGTTACTTCTACAGTTAGCTATATCCCTGCGAAACCACCTTGAGGAAAAGTAGAAGACAAAGCTGATTGGTTCTTTGGACGCGCTCAAGAGCGGGCCAGCGCGCGGGGTACTCCTCCTGCATTTTCTTTCTCTGCGATGAGCAACGGCGAAGACGGAAGTAGAGTAGACGGGCAAAAAGCTACAGTAAATACCTCTATGTCCCCTCAGTTTTATCGGAGTATTTATAGTCGCTGCATGGTACCAAAGGCAGAGGTTCTATCTGATTATTTGTTCTTGGTCCTAGTAAGAGATCACAGTCTGTAGTGGGTGACAAGATTCATTTGTTTGTTACAATGTAAGGAGAAGAAAAGAAAAACAAGACAAAGATAATAGAACTATCAATAGAAGGAGTTTTGGTCGGTTTCAATATTTCCCAATGGGCAATATTTTATTTTAACTTATTCTTAAATACAAAAGGCGTATTCTCGCCGTTCCCCGAGGACTCCACTTGAGGAGTCCCCGCGTTTTTGTTTGTCCCGGGGACTCAATCCCCGTATTCTAGCGAGTCCCCACGGACGGGAAAGGCTCCGATTATCATCGCCATCATCAAAAAGGACTCCCTTTCAGATTCAGAGGGGAATCAATTTTTGGGGTGCAATGTAAAACTGACCAAAAATAATCAGAATAAACAAAACAAAAATAAAGTGGTTCCAGACTAATTTCGTCAACTGCATAATTATTTTTAGAAGAAAATTCATTTTGGAAGCATTCCCCATGTTCTCGTTGTTTTCCGGACACGGAGTCCGCGTGGAGTGACTCCCTCTATTCTCGCCGTTTCCTTTGATTCCCCGAGGAGTCCTCGGGGAACGGCGAGAATACGCCTAAAGTTGTTAGCGGCTTTCACAGTACTTGGTAGAAAATTACAAATGATGATGATGATTCATGCGCTGGACACGAAAAGGGATAGCGCAGTACAAAGAGTGAAAAGGAAAAAATTACACTGAGCTTTCAACAACGGCCGTATCAATACCATCCGGAGTATCAATGGGTCGGATACGAACGATACAAGAATTTGGAAAGAGAAAGGGATGTGGAGAAGAATCAAAGAAGGGAAGGAAGAAGAACACAAAAACAGAACCCTTCTGCAAGTGAATTTAATCGTTCGGCACTCAGACTGACACGTGTTTGATTGCTGATGTGGCGAACACAGGTTTACTTCACATATGGACGAGTGAATTTTCGAAATCAGCCACACCAACCAAATTTCTTGGTTTTTCACGCTTCAAAGGTCCGAAAGTGAAAAATGTAACTTCCCTACTATTTTAAATGTCATTACCGTAAAAAGCGAAATTTTTCTCACCAAAATTTATGGTCCGTTAACTTTTGGCTTGCTTGCTATTTCCTCGGTTTTGTCATAAATTTGATTTTCCCTAATCCATGATTTATCCCTGTGACAACGAAGTAGATAAACAAGGTGTTCGCGAAGATGATAATAGGACGGTTTTCGCGAGCTGGAACGCGACGTCCAGAGAGCTATTGGAAAGCTTCGGAGAATGTTTTTTTTTTTCAGGCTTCAGTTTTCTTGTCAATCCCACTCTACTTTGGCCGTGAGGGAGTTTCGGAAGCTTGGTTTTCAAGTTCGTCTGAGCGTGCCTGTTAGCCTAAAAGCGATGAAGGATTTTAAAGCGCCATGCTAGATCGGGACATTGGAGCTTGCCGCCCAGTTTGTTCGTGTACACCAGTAGTTCGTTCAGTCCCAATGATGCAGCTGAACATGACCAACTTTATCAGTTAGGTGAGTATCGTTTCATTTTGTTATGTACGAAAATACCAAAATGTTTACTCTCCCAGAATAGGGTCGACAGCAATGGCATCTTAGCACAATTCTCTTAACCTAGGCATAATGAACTGCAATAGATAATGAACCACCTCGTCACGAAGATTATAAGCAAAAATTCACGAACTCCAGCTATGAAAGTCGTCACAGATATTTCCAATTAAGGGAGCTTTCATAACGATCAAATAGGACTGAAACTTTTAAACTCTACATAAAAGTTGTACTTATAGTTTGTTCTAATAGATGTTAAATTTGTTTTTAGTGCAACAGGGGGAAACAAGGTACTAAAATATATTAGGCAGGTCCAGGCCCGTATCCAGGAATTTGTTTTAATTTTTTGGGGGGGGGGGGGGGGGCGCCTTTCGGGGGGGGGGGGGGGGGGGTTGCCTGCGGGTCGGACAAAAAGGTACAACAAAGACATAGACATAGGGAAATGCCTATGAAAATGATTTTTTTTTTTATATTTCGGGGGGGGGGGTTACTAGTGCCTGGCGTTGAAGAAAGGTCCCTTGCATACGACCAGCCTCTTCCAAGGAGGCATCAATGACATCCCTCCGAAAGCAGATCTTGTAGGGGACCTCCCCATAACTTAGCAACCACATTTAACAACTACTTCATCTTCCTATTTACACGACAGTTATCTTAATGCCTAGTTTAATACCTGGATCTTAACATCGAAAGTGTGGTGTGATGATGATCCACCGCCACATCATAAAACATAAATAATAAAAAGTAAGAAGAATTTCCTCCAGTCCAGTCACATCTCCAACTCCAGTTCCGCATCACTTGGGTACTCCGTCGACACCGACAATTACCACCCATTTCTCCGCTCCAGCTCCAGCACCTATGCCTGGACTCTCCCTGCGTGTGATAGGAGTACGTTCGCACGCACGGCACGCACAGCGCATCCAGGAACAACGGAGAGTTTTGCTGGCTAATACTCAGTTGCGCGAAATTGTGTGTGGTATGCGCATAGTGTGAAGAAAATTGTAGTGTCGAACTTTGGATTTGCCAGCTTGAACTTGACATTTGGATAAAAGGGTAGATCAGGGGTAAGTTTGGCTGATGAACGCTTAGCATCACTGGATGAACCTGAAATAATGCTTAAACAGTAGGCCTGTAAATATTCTTTTCCCACGACCCACCTATATAGATCCGATCCTTCCTTGTGATCCTAATATTAATTAGCAATTATAATAATAATTATCACTCAACACATAACTAATACCACCATTCACTCTTCCTAATTGCTCACTTCTTATTTAAATTCTCGGTTACGTGTTCTCCAAACAATAATTTATAATTCTGTTATTTGCGGACGTCAAAGTACAGTGGTAGGCGAATACAGTGCTACCACATCGATCATGTATGCCCCCCCCCTCCTCCATGCAGAACGACGATGGTTGCTTTTAGTAACCATTGGCAGGAGGCCGGAATAGATTGCACCATACGTGCTCCAAACTAACATACCTACACATCATTACACATGTGCCATTTTTTTTGGGGGGGGGGGGGGAGAGATTTCAGTATATTCCTTCTTGGTGATATTTTCGGTCGCTAAATAGGTTTCAAAAGGCAAATTCGGATCGAGGTTCAGGAACTGTCAAAAGAGTAATTTGGTTTGATTTTGTGTAATGAACCTTGGATTGGGCGAAAGATTAATCATTTATCCTCCCCCCCCCCCCCCCCCAGGCTCCACAGTTGACATTAGCCCCCACCCCCGAAACATAGTACACAAATATCCGTTTTATTATAGTTCTCTGATCTATGTCTTTTTGTACTTTTTGGTCCGATCCGCGGTCCCCCCCCCCAAATAAATTCCTGGATATGGATCTGCAAGATTTATTGAAATGCCGACTGGCTAAGGACCAGTGAAAACTTACACGTAATCAGTTGTAGGGCTTCATATAAGTACAGATCCAAATAATTGCATTGGCGTGTGCATTGCTATTTAGCCAATAGATGCTGTTTTAGGGGGGGGGGGGGTATAGGAATCAAACTTGTGAGGGATTGGGTTGAAACTTGATGCTACAACCGCTCTGATTTTTGTCCAGTTTTTACGGTCAAACACGGTAGCTACTTTTACTCCTAAACGACTGGAAGAGACTCATAGTTTCGAGATTTGTACAGTATTAATTATATGACTGAATGCATTTGTTCGTAACCCAATTTACATGCCATGTCAGTGATGCTGTACAAAGAGAGAAAAGGGAAAGACACAACGAGATTAAATTTTAACTTCACAGTTGGCTACTAGGCTAAATAGTTGGCAAGAAGAACACTATTTCTATAACTAAGATGAAGCCGAGATTTAGCCTGCTGAATCATTACTGTCAAATGTTTACTTAAGTTGTTTGATTTCAAGTCACACATTGCACAGCGAGCATTACAAGTGTGAGAACTAGCTGCTTGTTTTATTACTTGAATTGTTCAGGTGACTTAGCTGTAATTGGAACTTCAGGACGTGACTGCACAATATTTATTGCGCTTCTTTGCTCTATATGTTGCGGGAATGGAACGAATGGTGCATTTTTTTTTTTTTTTTTTTTTCAAATAAGACCAACATGGGCCACAATATTGTATACTGCCAATCTAATTCATTATCAGACGAAAGTAGACAGTGTTTGCGAAGCCCTGGCCATCACAATGTATATATACCCGGTCATCACAATACTGTACTGCATTATTTTCCTCTTTCTTAAGTGCGAAAATAAAATTTGATCGTCATCATCATCGATGTTCGTTCATTCCAAAGAAAGAGATTGGTTTAAAATTTAACTTTCATAGCACATCACTAACTTGTATTTCTGTTACAATCAATGTACACACTTAAACGTATAGATGGTTCCAAGTTAATATGTCGTCCAGGATCCTTCGATGAACATGTTTGCTACACTATTTGCGGCGACTTTTCCGCTCATCATGGTAAGTAAATAAGTTCTTGGGGAACTGGTTTAAGGTTTGTTGTTATAACATCATCATCCTGCAATTGCAAATTTGCAGGTAATAATTTAAATTATTATTATTAATTTAAGTAATTACAGTGTAAACTTCACCGAATTCGGTGATTTTTGTTCGGAATTCGGAGAGTTAAAATCCGATACAGGATGAAAACGCTAAAATACAAAATACCTTACTGCAGATTCAGTTATCCTAATCTGCAGTATTTTGCGTTCTGGCGTTTTAAACCTGTATCGGATTTTAACTCTCCGAACTCGGAGGATAATCGCCGAGTTCGATGATGTGCAACCACTAAAGTCCGATGTAGGAGAGACTTTGTACAGTAGTATATAAATAGAGGTAAGGAGCAATATCCTCCCGAAGATTCAGTTCACCCGGAATCCGGCCAAAACCAGAAATATTTTAAAAGTAAAGGTTTTACTTGAAGTTGATTCGAGGTTCGATTAGGGGTAAGGAGACATGCTGAATCGGTAAATGAAAACTATTTTCTCTCCGGACGTACTGTTCGCCCGTAATCCGGCCTAAACCAGAAAATTTATCCAAAGTAAAAGTTATATTTAAAGTTGATTTGAGGTCCGATGTCGGGGTAAAGAGACATCCTTATCCGGAATCCATGTCTGAAAATTATTTTCTGACCGGACTAATAGTTTGCCCGGAATTCGGCCAATACCAGAAAATTTGAACCGTCGAGTTGAGAGCCGAGTTTGGCCGTTTGACTGTAATTTTCAAAAACACCACTACGATGTCATTTATGTTACTTTCAAACGGTTAAATAGTAAGAAATAGTAAAATGTTGGAGTAGTCTGACAATTACCAGATCTAAAAAGCACCGATTGTCTGGATGAAAAAGTCCAATAAATGTTAAAATTTTGGGGATCCCATCGCAACCTTTGGCCTTTTATAAATTTGTCTTTTGGTCCGGTAAGCTGGCCTGGTGGATGGTCTGATGCGGATGAAGTTGCATGTCAACAAAACGGCTTCTGCTTAGACCGATTGGCGCCCTTCGCCACAGGGGCTTAGGGAGGGGGCTGACGCCGAAGATTTGTCTTTATAGCTAGTCTGGGAGGGTTCATTATATAGGTTCGAAAGTCATCCGACAGTTTCTGGTGCGTGACTGCACTGTCAGAAGTTTCATAAGAGATAACATAAGGATGCGCAATTTCAACAGACATCAGTGTAGATGTAATCTGTTGTAGCTTTGAAAACGTTACGCATCAAATGTTATGAATAGCAAGCATTGCCAGAAAGAGCCGAAAAAACGCCAAAAAAGTATCTGCTGACTTTAAATATTCCTTCAGCCCAAGCTGACTGCGAATCATATTTGATGGTGCAAAACGGATACGGCAGCTGAATTTTATGGGAGCTATATTTCGGCCCGTCTTGGCAAGGGTCCTCTTCAGGCTCTAAACCGCTCAAGTTGGAAAAACGAACCTGTGGGAAACACCTGACTTCTGCTGACTTTTCCGATGTCATGGCGACAAAAAAAAAGTCAGCAGATGCTCTTTCGGCGGTTTTTCGGCTCTTCCTATCAAGCTTGCTATGCATAACATTCAATGCATAAAGTTTTCAAAATTAAAACGCAGTACATCGTGTATGTTGTCGGTTGAAAGTGAAATTGCGCATCCTTGTGTTATCTGTTATGAAAATCCTGATGATATGGTGATTTTGCTTTTACAATGCAGACACGCGAAATAGCTAATAAATTGACTCCTTGCCAGAACCGATTCATGACCGTAGTAGTCAGGAAATTGTCTCTTCTCCTGTTGTCAATCTGACGACAGGAGTCGTCGAATGGTCAGTTTGCTCCACCTACAGATGGATTTAGTTTGTATAGGGGAAAGATACTAACGCGGAAGGAATTTTTTATCCCACGTTTTGCAGTATCGTCTTTCTCAAGTAACAATACTTAAATTGCTGAACAGTACTGAATTATTCTGCATACCCACGAAAAACTAAATTTTGTTTGCCATGGTTCGTATTTTCGCAATGCAAGAGCAAATTGACGTTTGAGGGTTTGCTGTTTATTCCTTTAGTTTCTAATTTTTAGTGGTATCTGCTCTTTTTTTTAGAAGCTTCCGCATCTGAACAAAAATTAATACCTTTGACCATAGAGTTGATTTTAATTTATTCATGGTTGACCGACTGATGGGGAATAATTATATTTCAACTTTACAATGGTATGGGAATAGTAAAAATTACCCTTAGCCGAAAGAGCCAGATTTTCGGGTGATGCGAGTTTGCAGAGTGGACTTACCAGGGACTATTGATTTGGCCTAGGTAGCCTACACAACATCATTGTAGCAGGGTTGTCACAACGAAAAAATGTAGAGAGTGACTTTGGTCGAAAACAGAGTGAATTGGGAGTGAAATCTTATTTTCATGAAAAAATGTGAAATGTTCATTTTTAGTCGGAACCACTCCTTCGTAAATGACGCATCTGTGATTTGATCTTCATGAAAAAACGAAAAACCTGAACTAGTCACCTTTAGTCGTAATTACTGGTGGAAAATGACGCATCTGGACATTTTCTGAAATGTAGTGAATCTTATGTCATACATAGGACAAGAGGGGCAAAAACAAAATAGAGTGGAAATTCACACTATCGTGCGGCATGTAACAACCCTGCCTTGTAGACTGAACAAAAATGGTCTTACGTAGCATACTCTGTTGGACACCTAGACGCATAAGGTCGATATAAAAAGCTGACCTAGTTCTCTTTAACCTATAGATTTCTCGTAAATCCGCAGTTGAAATTGTTTCGGCTTAAGAAACGTAAGAATGGGAAGAAGAAATTACATACAAATGGATTTGTTTAGTCGGAAAATTTGTCAGTTTGTCCAGGAAATATTTCGGACTGGATAAACAAGTGGTTTTTAGTTAAAGCGAGGAAATTTAGAAGAAATAGGAATACCACTATTTTACGCTTACGCCAGTCTGAAGGGCATTACCGATGTCAATGTCTCGCCCTAGTTCTTATTCGTCTTCGAGTTCACAAGAAAGTTCAAAAGACAATTTCCGTCACCTGTCATAAATCTTAGCTCTTTTTGTTAAGACACTAGTCTGTTCGTCACGTTATCTGTCCCAGTGCTGCCAGGCTTGTATCACACAGTGAAAAATGACGTCTGTTTACATAGACTCAATCAATCATCTCTACCCTATAAGTAAACTCTGATTTGTAAAGATAGATCTCATTATCCCAGTGTTGGGTACCAGACAAAACTGTGGCACACCGTTACGGGTCGAGTCCAGAGGCCAATTTATTAACCAGTTGTGAGTATTTGGAGTTAAGTGCTTGGGTATAAAGGGTTCCGGTTCCTGTGGCGGAAACCGCCAACACAGGAAAAGTATGTTTAGCAGTTCATTAGTAAATATGTCCTTCAAAGCCATCTGAGTGGTTCTACTGTTCTGTTATCAGGTAAAATCTGTGCCTAGGGTAGCGTTCTAGCAACTTGTTATTAGTTACGATCGTTACT
Organism: Branchinecta lynchi; assembly: GCA_023053575.1. Taxonomy (NCBI): domain Eukaryota; kingdom Metazoa; phylum Arthropoda; class Branchiopoda; order Anostraca; family Branchinectidae; genus Branchinecta; species Branchinecta lynchi. Next base: position 7,127,163 of record JAKZAP010000004.1, read on the forward strand.
ATTCTTGTTATTATTGCCGTTCCAGAGACTTCGTATCAGCCTCTCTGGAGGATGATACGAGGTCGTAACATCCTCCACAAAAATAATTGTCATAAAATAACTTCCTGTGGGTTGCATATCTGTTCGAGAAAAGTTATGTGATAATAACTATTCCGTTCTGCCGGAACTCCCGTATGAGTGATGACTTATGTTCGCGCTGTTATTGTTTTCGTTCCAAAGAGCGTTATAACTGTTACAAAACGGCGCTCGCCCCACCTCTTATCATCGTAACTTGTAATAACGTCACTGGAACGCTACCTAGGTATGGCTGTGAACGGTGATCAGAGGCGTTACTAGCCAAAATGTTTTTTTAGGGGGGCTAGGTATTTACCGACTGGCTGGTCATTTTTACCGACTTTATTTGCATAAAAACAACTGTTTTTTTAAGAAAAACAGTGACTGTTTTGATTAAAAATCGACTGATTTCGAGTAAAACCGACTGTTTTAAAGAAAAAATCGAGTATTTTTACGAAAACCGACTGTTTCGAAGAAAAACCGACTGTTTGCCAGAAAAAAAAAATCGGCTGTTTTTACGAAAAAATTTTACGCGCCGACTCTGCTATTTTTTTTACCGACTGGCCGAGACAATATTGGGGTGACGCTCCTGACGGTGATGCTAAACTGTACAAATTACAAATTAAAACGCTAGAATGCAAAACACTGCAGATTCAGTTATCTGAAAGCGTAGGCATGTGCAGTGTAGGCATCTGTGCTTCGCTGCTTGTGAATGGGGCTCCAAAGATCGCAAAGCTGGTTTCGACTCCACTTCTATTGCGGTGAATTAAGGTCAACTTATGGGACAGTTTGAAAACCAGGTAGATCTGATTAAAACAAAAAAATCGGGGAGAATTTGCAAGAGAGAACAAAGGTTTGGCCACGATACTGAGAAATTGGAGAGAATTTGTAGATCGGAGTGAAAAGTCTGACTACCAAACCAAGAAATTGGGGAGAATTTGTATGACAAGACGGAAAAATTTGACCAGATTTGTTAGAAGCCAAGTTTTTAACATACTTTTTTGTTTTTTTCAGGATTAAGAGTCACCGACTATTGCTTTCTTTGTGCGAGTAAACCAAGAATCATGCAGTAAATACAAGATGGTCGCCAGTTCTAGCGACATCTTTGGTGCCGTTTGTGCAGCATTGCCACACATTGACAGTGATGAAAGTGAAGAATTTCTAAGTGACGACGACATGATTCACAAGGAAGAAGAAGGTAACTATGATGGCCTTTTTTTAAACTGAAATTAAAATGGCCTTCTTTCACATCTTCGGGACGCTCCAAAGCATTCCATGCTGTAACGAACAGCCTGAAAGCAGCGATTAAAGTGGATTGTTAATGTTTAATTATCCTGCGGGATAATTGACAAAAGAGCTCGATTTACATTATGTCCCAGACAAGATTTGGAAAATATCTTGGTTCATTTTCGGGTTTTCAAATGGCGTAGCTAAATAATGGGATCGACTAAAACCAGGAAGGGAAGGGAACACGAGCAAAGCAGGAAGGCATACTAAAACTAGGAAGGACATACTAAAACAAGGAAGGGCATACTAAAACCAGGAAGGCTGTCGCCAGAATTCGACGCACCGTTCCCTTCCTCTATTTAGTATTATTTGAGGGGTCGGCAACTTTTCAAATTCAAAGTTCATAACCCCTTCCTCGTTTTACTATCCTGACATGGGTAGGTATTAAGTTCAGTGAGGGGTCGGCAATTATAAAAAATGTATTCACCTTTTCATTTCTCGTTCTGACGGTAAGCGACTAAAATCCTCCGAGTCCAGCGAGGGCCGGCAACTAAGATATTTTAAGTCCACCGTTTCCTTCCTCGTTTTAGTACCTTGACAGTACTAAAACGAGGAAGGAAATTCTAAATTATTCTTCTTTGCACGTCGGCAACTATTGAATTATAGATTCATTGCAACTAAAATCCTCCGAGTCCAACGAGGGGTCGGCGACTATAAAAATTGTAATTCACCTTTTAATTTCTCGTTCTGACGGTAGACGATGCAAATCCTCCAAGTCCAGCGAGGTGTCGGCAACTAAGATATTTCAAGTGCACCATTCCCTTCCTCGTTGTAGTACTCTCAAGGTACTAAAAAGAGAAAGGAAACGGTGGACTTGAAATATCTTAGTTGCCGACCCCTCGCCGGACTGAGACTTTAGTTGCTAACCCCTGAAAGCACTAAAACGAGGAAGGGAACGATGAACTAAGAATTTTGATAGTTGCCGACCCCTGAAAGAAGAATAATTTAAAATTTCCGATTTCCTTCCTCGTTTTAGTACTTTCAAGATACTGAAACGAGGAAGGAAATGCTGGACTTGAAATATCTTAGTTGCCGGCCCCTCGCTGGACTCGGAGGATTTTAGTCGCCTACCGTAAGAACGAGAAATTATAGTGTGAAGTAGAATTTTTATAGTGGAAGATCCCTCACTGAACTTAACGCCCACCCATGTCAGGGTACTAAGACGAGGAAGGGATGGTGAACTTTGAATTTGAAAAGTTGCCGACCGCTCAAAGAAAACTAGTTTAAAATTTCCTTCCTCATTTTAGTACTTTCAAGGTACTAAAACGAGGAAGAAAATGGTGGACTTGAAATATCTTAGTTGCCGACCTCTCGCTCGCCTCAGAGGATTTTAGTCGTTTACTATCAGAACGAGAAATTAAAAGATGAATTACAATTTTTATAGTTGCCGACCCCTCACTGAACTTGATGCCTACCCATGTCAGGATAGTAAAACGAGGAAGGGATGATGAACTTTGAATTTGAAAAGTTGGCTACCCCTCAAATAATAATCGCAGTCAGCTTGGGCCGTAGGAACATCTATGTAGCTGTGTCTGAATTTGATTGATTGGTTTTTGTTTAAAATTTGTGAACTAACTCTTCAGTTTCGAAGGGGTGAAACTTTGAATTTGAAAAGTTGCCTACCCCTCAAATAATAGTAAATAGAGGAAGGGATCGGTGCGGCGAATTCTGGCGACAGCTTTCCTCGTTTTAGTATGCCTCAAATAATACTAAATAGAGGAAGGGATCGGTGCGTCGAATTCTGGCGACAGCTTTACTGGTTTTAGTATGCCCTTCCTCGTTCTAGCATGCCCTTCCTGGTTTTAGTATGCATTCCTGCTTTTCTCGCGTTCCTTTTCCTTCCTGGTTTTAGTCGATCCCATTTAGGGGCCGCTCAAGCTGGAAAATAAACTTGAGCCTGAAGAGGACCCTTGCCAAGAAGGGCCGAAATGTAGCTCGAATAAAATGTAGCTGACTTATCCGTTTTGCACCGTCAAATATGATTCGCAGTCAGCTTGGGCCGTAGGAACATCTATGTAGCTGTGTCTGAATTTGACTGATTGATTTTTGTTTAAAATTTGTGAACTAACTCTTCAGTTTCGAAGGGATGAAACAATAATAATGATTATGACAATAATAAGAATAATAATGATCATTTTCGGGTTAATGGTCTCGGACCTAGAATCCTTGGAGGGGACTACATTCAATGCTAATTACAGCGTCCACAGACGCATCGAAGAAAAAACCTCACCGTATTTCTCGTACTCTGCCGATGGGAGATTATAACAACAAGAGCAAGAGCTCGTATGGCACTTGTTACGAGTAAAGAAGTTGTCTACCTTCCAAGTTCAGATCCTTCCGTTTGATCCCTAGACATGCCACACCGTTTCCGGTAGCCCCTCAAACTCTCCCTGCCACGGCAGAATCTGGTTCGGACACATAAATGGATCATCTGAAGCATTTTTTTTTACCACCTTTTAGGTTTTCGGGAAACTGCCCCCCCCCCCCCCGTACTCGAATCCGGTCCGGATCCTAAAGTATGTCGTCTGGGGCATATATTTTCTCTCTACTTTTTAAGTTTCATTGAAATCACTCAACTCGTTTGATCCCTATGCGAGCCCCACAATTTCCGAAACTTCCCCCTAACTCCCCCTGTGGTTGAACACGACTCGGACACATAAACCGATCACCCATTCAAAAGTTATAAATACCTCAAGATCTGGATTTTCCCTCCCTGCTCTTCCCTCCCCCCACGATGCTGTGATGGGGGAAGTAACTATTTCCAATCTTTTCTGGTCCCTGATATGCCTGCCAAATTATATCGTCCTAGCTTATGTGGAAGTGCCCGAACTAGCAAAACCCGGACCGACAGACCTGAAAGACGGACAGAAATTGGGATCGCTATATGGCACTTGGCCGAAGGGCAAGTGCCATAAAAAATGATACAAAATTCTTAAAACCTGTTCATGCAAATTATGATGAGTACTGACCATATAGGAACACATTTTGTAATTTTCGTGGCCCAAGCAAACTACCAAAATTGGCATCAGATGAGGAAATAGCTGTAAGTGGTTGAGATTCATTCTAGCGATATTTCGGCCCTTCTTGGAAAGATCGTCTTCAGGCTCTCGTTAGAAAGACAAACCTCTGGGCTGTTATGAAGGAATGCTTGAAAATTGGCATCACTTTCTCCAAGTACGAAGAAAGGGATGTGACAGCTGCCCCTCGTCGTTTAACATGCCAACACCCTTAGTGTTCCTTTTTCCGCTTAGATGAAATTTCTTAATGCTCTATGGGGATTGATTCCGACCAAAAGAAGAAACACCTGAATCATTAGTTGCGTTTTTGTTCGTCTTTTCACTCACCGTTTTTTACCTTTCTGCGTTTTCGTAAAGTGGCTGTTTGACAATTTCCCTTTTTTTTTTTTTTTTTTTTTTTTTAATCCCGTAGCATCTTTTGTAATTTAATTTATTTTTATATTATTTAAAAACTAAGAAATCAGATTTCGTACTTTTTGTGGCTACTCCTCCATCCCTCAGTGACGTTAATTTGAATCTATTTTTACCCAATTTTAAATATTCACGTCACCTAACTCTTAAAATTAAAACCATATTTTATTTACTATTCTTTCCCCTAATACTTAGAAAATAATTCTCTCATTTGTATTTTGTAAAAAAAAAATCTTTAACTACATTTCCTTTTTTTTTTTTTTACTTATGATTCAAATCTACTAATATTAAACCCACCTCCACTCATCTCAATAACATTCTTTTTCCTTTACTCAAATTTAACTTTAATTTAATTTACCTTTTGAGCAGTCAAACTATAGTCTAATAACGAAAAATAGGGCAAACCACAAAAAAACGAAAAAAAAGCACATCGATATCAATTTCCCGTTTTAGTCAAATAAGCAAACGCCGACTTTCGTCTTTTCCCTCGCCATTTTTGCAAAAAGGCAAACTTGGTAGTGCGTGGTATTCGACGCTTCCGTCTTTTTCCATAGTTTGCTCTAGGTAACCATTGGAAGATAGGTGGACTTTTTTTTGGCTTGCCTTACAGGGAAACGCCACGAACCCTTGCTCCAAACCAAACGGTGGGCCCTCGAACCAGCTACATTTAGCTTTCGAGTCCGGCGAGCCAACCATTCGACGTGAATAAATTTATTGATTGATTGCATTTTGTTGCACTGTCTTCACCAACAAGACGACGTTTTGATTTGGCAATTTTAGAACGCTAAGGTGTCGATATCTTGATCCTAATATCTTCTTTAGTCTTAAAATAAAAGTCGTGTCTTCTTTTGACTGATGGGGTTTTAATAGGTATTGACAGTACATAATTATGTCCGGTATCGTGCATATTACGAAGGAGAGGGTGCATATTTTGCACCCATCTAGGAACCCAATTTGGGTCTGGATCACACTCGTGCTAAACAGAGTACACTGACCCTCCGCTAACGAATACAAACATACCCTGACACCAATACTACCCTGGGGTAGGCTTTGGGTTGCGTGAGTAAACTCAAAACCACTAATTATACCGTAAAAAGCCTGTAACGAGAACAGGATGCGTCACCAGTCAGATTTCAAGTGTGGAGCGTTTCCTGTTGCGTTCATGGGATATGCAGAAAAGCAGAAACACCTGTCAGGGTAATAAGAGAAAAGAAAAAAAAATCGTTTTTACTCGCAGTTTCGGTAGATTGATCGCTCTGACTACTTAGATTGGCCTGAAACGAATCCGGGCGGGAAATAGTAAGATAAATAAAATCACATTGGGTATTGCAACTTTGCGTGGTTGTGATAACGTAGCAGTCTGCCAACATAGAACAATTGACATGTTTTGACTTATGTGTCTGCTAACATCGGCAAATAAAAATAAAATTACTTCTCGTTAAAAAAATCTCATAGGCTATCATAGTAATGACAGTAAAAACAAAGGGTCATTTGGGATTGATATTACGCACTAACTCCCTTCATTTTTTTTCTGCAAGGAAAATTCAGATAACAGTGTAAAATAAACTGAAAACGTAACTTTAATTGTATGACAACACTGGCTACATGTGCCTCGGCGTATTGAATTTTAGCTTCCACGATCCTCAGTTCGACCGTCAATTTTACTTGTCTAGGCTGACAATTCCATGGAATTCTAAACTTTCGTCCTAAGGGACAACCTAATCGTCGGGGCGTTGAAATGAATGCGACAGTTATTTCAAGGCCGCGTTGGATTTTCGTAGAAGAATTCTTTAACCAAATATTTTGCCTCGAGTATTTATGTTATCTGTTGTAGGTAGAAAAATTTAGAAAAACTAAACGTCAAAAAACAATTTCTTTTTTAATGTTTAAAATTGTGTTGCAGGTCTTTACCAGACTACAAATTTTCCGCTGTTTGGTGTCAAGGATTTTAGAGAAGAAGACCTTACGTGCGGTTTAGTTCTACCAGGTAAGTCCTACACCTTGCCCTTGACCTTTTTTGCCGCTTTCCATCTAGGTAAAGATCTTATAGACCCGATTTGTCTATTTTCTTTTTTCTGTGTTTTTTTTGTCTTGTGCATTTCAGTGATTTTCCTTTTCTTTCTTTATACTGCGCTTTGTACTTTGTACATCATCACCAGATAAGTGTGTTCCAACTTCCTACCAGTTGTGCCGAAAGCAACCATTGTCATTCTAGGCATTAGCCCCTGCACATAGATGCAAAATCATATAATTTAATTATAAGACGGTGCAAAATGGATAAGTCAGCTAGATTCTATTAGAGCTATATTTTGGCCCTTCTTGGCAAGGGTCCTCTTCAGGCTCAAGCCGCTCAAGATGGAAAACGAACTTGTGGAAAAACAATTAAAGATTCTTCTTTATAAACATCTGATTTTGTGAGCTACTTCTCTGAAAATTGATTGGAGTTAAAGCTGGTGCTGTGATTTCTCTAATAAAATGTAGCTGTATCCGTTTTGCACCGTCAAATACGATTCGCTGTCAGCTTGGGCTAAAGGAATATCTAACTTAAATATAGTATATTATATTACTTATAACTATATAACTTATAAGCTCTATATAATGCTTTATTGATTTATTGATGTTTTAAAAATCTTCTCTCCGCTTTTTCGCCAAGCAAAAGTCCGTGTTCGTGTTCCCTAAACAGTGAGTAGGTTCTGATGATCCCCGTAATCCGAGACCTTGCATGCCATCTGTTTTGCATCGAGCCATGTCAATTGCGGGAGTTTCCTGTCTTTCCCACTGCTAAGGAGAGTTTGCCACTTCTTTGACAAAGCTAGCCAAAATTTGGTGACCAGCGGCAACACTGTACCCAACATGAATTTTATTTTCTGTATTTGCAAATAGTGTTAGCTGAGGTTAGGAATTTTGAGAAGAAAAGATAATGGTGTGTTCATATTAATCGTTCCTATCGGTTAGTTATGATTCCTCCCGCACTTTCTCTCATATCATTTAACATCTTCAAATATTTCTGACCTACGCAGCTTCGTAGGCTGCATTTTACAGAAGTGCATATAGCTGGCCTATATTTTACTTAAAGGACACCTGAACAATGAAACCATACTTGAAAATACCATGGAGAATGCATTTACAGACATGGCCGTGGAGAGCATTCTTTTCCTGAGCGTGACGTTTTCAAAATAGGGATGTTTGTTTCTGGAGGCTTGCACATGCAGACTCCAAGACAAAAAGTACAATTCATTCAAATCTTGTACAGCGCTGGCCGGATCATATTGGAATTTCTTCTAGATATACGTTTGGGCTTAAGGGGTTAAAAATATTCCAGATTAAGAAATGATTAGAGACATTTGTTCATTTCTAAAATTGTTCGGTACTGAAATAAGGACAGATGCAAAGTGGAGCAAAAATCATACCTTGGAAACACTATTTCGTATTTGGATTGGGTTTTCTGCAGGGAATGTTAACGGAAGTCATACAGATAGGAATCATACTTGGTACTCTTCATTCAGGTGTCCTTTAAAGGACCTGTCTTACCTATAATACTAACGCAACCTACTTCCATAATCACTCCACATATTTCTAAACCTGGAGACCCCAATATTGTACGGGACATTCTAGCTCCTCGAACAAAACCACGCTGATTTTCTCACTTGCCGTGTGTTGCTACCTTCGACGTGTATTACGCTGTCGACGGTTGTCTGCGAGAAGTTTTTCCATCAGAAAAAACGGTTATGTAAATTTTTTCACTGTTTTTGTTGTAAGTCAATGGGTCTGAGAAAGGCCAAAACCGTGGGTTGTTTCTTGAAAGCACAGCCTAGTTCTAAGTATTCAAATATTTTAAAATACTGTAAGTTGAATAGTAAATAGTGCGAGAGATCCTTTAAGTAGCAAATAGTAAAACGTGATTTTCTGGAGCATACAAATTTAATATTGTCACGATGCCTGCAAGAAATTTACAATTAGTACCGTTTAACCGTGCTGATCTTTGAGAGAACATGTTTCTATCAATCTTCAAAGCTGACTATTTTGTTTCTTTTCACTTTCGCGTGGATTCTAGTTACTTTTTTGACCTTTTGACTTGACATTTACACCGTTGTCATGACCCAGTGACATATCTTTTATGTTCATGATAAGCTGTAGGAAGTGAGCAGAGGCGTTACTAGCCAAAATGTGTGGGGGGGGGGAAATCGACTGTTTCTAAGAAGAAATCTACTATTTTTACGAAAAAACGACTGTTTTGAAGAAAAGTCGACTGTTTCCAAAAAGATGACAGTTTTTACGAAAAATCGCGGCGCTTCGCGCAGACTCGGCTATTTTTTATCGACTGGCTAACAACATTGGGGGGGGGGGGCGTTCCCCCCTCCTTCCCCATACGTGACGCACCTGGAAGTCAGACCCTGTTAAGATGATGTTTATGCTAGTCTAATGGTATCCTACCAATGCCGGATGTATAGGCTTTAATCTCTGACCTACGTCTTTTTTTACTTTTTGGTCCGAGCCGCGGGAGCCGCCCTCCAAAAAAAAAAATCGTGGATACTGACCTGTAGCTGAGTCTGTTTGTTGAATAGCATCCACAGAGATGATAAAAAATAATAGTGAAGATGATAAAAAAAAATGGAACGATTTGTACGAGCCCGTAATGTGTTTTGAGCCCGTTTAAAAGCAATGATTAACTTGAAATTATATTTCTTTGTCAAGCACGATCGAATAATGATTGATTTTAGTGATTGAAGGAAGTTCATTGGTTGGAAGTGGAGTATTATCATTTATTTCCGTACCTCGTAAAGCCTTAAACCTACAAAAGTGCTTGGGCATGCCAGTGACTCAATACCGACTAACTTTCAGCTTACCTTTTTTTTTTAAATAATAAATAAATTGCTCAGTTAATGTCATCACGTAGCATCATCCAGATTATGTGTAAAACGCAAACACTGAATTTAAATGAAACAGTTACTGCGGTATAGATAGATTATATATGTTTAAATGTAACAGATTGCTCTATTACATAGATTGCTCTATTACATACATTATTCCGTCTGGACGGAGGAAAACACCTTTATTATCATACACGCTCAGTATCAGTAGCCTACTCAGTAACACAACACCTTCAGCTTCTGTTTCAAATTGGTTTATACCAGGGTCTGGTTCCGAATAGTTTCCTATTGGGGACTTTAGCATCGGTCATTAAGCAAAGGGACGACATAGACCTTTGCCAAAGCTATCTATTGTACCATAAAGAAGATCTTGGAATACGTCCTCCCTCCAGAATTAGTTGAAATATGTCGTTTGGGTTCAGTGCTGTTGGATTCCGTTCGAGTGCCAGTTGTGCACACGCTCATCACATATTGACAAAAATGATGAAGCAGGCTACCCGCGACAAGTCTGCTATTCATATATGTGCTACAGAGCTGGTGCTTTTGACAATAGTTGCGTTTGCTGATACCATGGTATCTGTTACCACGGTAACTCGATCTGCAATTAGTCATTTTTGCAGTTAACGTGGTATCTGATACAGGATGATCTGCAAAAACGACTATTGCCAAAATTGCACTTTTCGAAGTCATCCCAAAAGAAAAACAGATATCCAGTTACATCACAAAGTGCTAAACTTCTTTCTCAACAATCTGACAAAACTTGATGAAAGTGAGATGACTTTTCAGATACCACGACCAGTCACCACGGTCGGACCGTAGTATCTGAATATCTGATACCAGGATAACTGGCCAGATACCACGATAACTGCAAAAACGAATTTAGACCGTGGTATCAGATACCATGGTATCTGCAAAAACGCAACTAATGTAACGCATTCTCAGGCCCTATTTTCTCTCATTACTTCTGGCGTGATCTGTCTGTTGTCAATCTTTTAAAATTTTGGTATGGTACACAGTAAAGTTCAAATGGCAAGGTAGCTTGTCAGAGATTATTCCTGTCCGAACTGGTGTTCGCCAAAGGGTGAGTCTTATCTCCCTACATCTTCAAATCGGCCATATAATTCTTGTCTCGATTCTTTACACCCTGCTTACTTTTATAAAGACCATGCCTTCAGCTACATAGCCTACGTGGACGACTTGCTCTTAGTGAGCCGTGGCCGATCAACACTCACAAAAAATGTCAATGAGCTGTCGTTGTAACTTCTCAAAATTGGCCTTGAGGTTAACCTCTAGAAATATGAGTACCTGCATTTCAACTCTTCGTCAATGGTTCGAAAGCCTCCAAAGCTTCTAATCTCTCTTGGATCGTTCATCGTCAGATCGACAGACTCTCTACATTCAAATCTTCATTGTCAAAATTTTGCTCTTAGGTTGTTCAAGAAGTTTGTAAATCTATCCGTACCGCCTATGGGCACATCGTCGCCAACCAGGGGCGCTATAATCGTAAAGCGTTGGGAAATTTGCTCTTTCTGTACCATTTCGTTCTGGTGTCACTCATGTTCAGCGAAAGAAAGAGAAAAAAAAGATGAGGTCGTGTTATTTTAAATTTGCAAAGCACCTGCTCCACTTGTCGAAATCATGTCATAACCTAAACCATACATTGACGGAGAAGTTCAAAATTCAAGATGCAAGTGTTACCCTTTTTGATGTTTCCTCGTCTCTTTAAAAACTCATGGACAACTGGGCCTAACCAGCGCACGACGTTATCCACTGCTCCCTGGCCGAAGATTGAAAATTTAGTGTCTTTTAATGTGTCTTTTATGTGTTTTATTTTCTTTCATTACTCCGCTTTTTAAAAATGGTGGGTTAGAACTAACCTGGGTTGGTCCATTACCCAAACCTACCCCCCCCCCCATTTATTTAGGGTCAGTTTTTTTCTGCTGCCTATCACTGAGGGGCACCTTTTGCGGTCAGATAGGATAAAACCAGTACACCCAGTGGTCACTTTCTAAGGGATGATCCCTTAATCCGTCCCTGAGAACGGTACTTGTATATTGATATAATGTTTGGTACCGATGACCACAGTTTTTCGACGAATCAGTCATGTTCGTTCAAGTTCAGGTTCCAATGGCGGTACAAACCAATACAAAAGGAGCCAATCTGGAGAGAAATACTCGTTGCTCAAATGGCAAGCACTTGCACTCTCAGTAAAACTTGCCGCAACGAAACATAATATAAACTGATGATCAAATAAATAAATATAATGGTGATAAAGGCTTTCGCGCCTTTTTCTCTAATGCAGCGTTTAAAAGTACGGGAAAACTTGAACGGAATCCAATCTTGGTGAAAAGATTAGGTTTACACGCAGAGGGAAAAAATAAATTCTTTAAACCAGAAAATCTGACAAAAATAAATTCACTCGCCAATAAACAATGTTTTGAGAGCACTTACGACATCAGTACTGATAACTCTGCTCTTAAAAGCTAGCTAGACTTTTTTTTAGTCCTTTTACCAGTGTCGCCGACGAGATTCTTTTCAAGTAGACCGGAATTCCTTTCATCATGAAAGGATTCTTGTCCCGCTGGACTTTTTTTCTAGTCGTCTTCACGAACGGAATCCTTTCGAGTCGACCGGAATTCCTTTCTATTCGACGGGATTTCTTGTCCGTGTAAACGCTACATAACAGCGGCAACAGTGATCCGTCGAGACCCGGACCAATCGCCCGGATTCGTGTAAAGTTATTGATTTTTTTTCTCCTTGCTTCAGTTTTTCTCACAGAATTTGTTTCTTGCTTGTGACCTGTAGTGTCAGCTAACTGTTTTCGCGGTGCTAAAACGGAACCTGAGGGGTTTGGAATTCAAGCTGATCAGCCTGGGAAAAAAGCGGAATCGTGTCGTAATTGAGGATGTCTCTGAGTTGAACGACATGTAATTCGAATGATCCAATGTAGGTTATTTCAATGACGCGTTCTGGTATTGACGTGCAAGGTCGAATATCGCGATACTTCGGACCAGTGCACTGTCTGAAGTTAATACTTAACACACAGATATCGACACATGCGCCTTCGGGTATTAAAGTACAATGGACACTTCTAATGATTTAATTTGTATTAAATGCTTAAAAAATAAACATTTCCAACTTCCTCTAGAAGGCGCTACGAAAATCGGCCGTTTTCTTGTTATCGCTTGTCTTTACCTCTCTGGCATTTCGGCGATCCAAATCATAGGAGCTGGGATATCGTGGCAGGAAATTCAAAAACTCCCGGCAATGCTTGATATAAAAGGATATATTTGAGATGACACCAAAGCAGGGTGCAAATCGGGAATCGGAATCATTAGAAGACATGTTAAATCTCCAAAATATTCTAGTCATATATAATTTAAAACTTCGATGGTTTTCTTCAACTTCTTCTTCGGTCGTAATTTGGCTAACGTGCTTTATAAAATGTAACAGAATATGCAACAAGTTATAAAAAATAACTTAGCTTCAAAAATCATTCAGAAACAAATAGCCTATTCAAATCTGAATTCTACAAGGTGATTTAGGCATTAAATAAAGATCAACTAAGTTATAAGAAGCATCACTCTTATCTTTGTCCAAGCTAGTAAATTTGAGTATGTACTGGCCCAAAAAAAAATACGCTTCGAAATATCACAGAGAGGAAACTGTTGAAAAATCTGCTGAGCTAGGGGGTAATCATTGGTCCTAGGTTGTTACAGAGTGGGATTGGGATACTTTGATGTGCCCATTGAACTTTAAGATCAATACTTCTGTCATCTTTTTGTAATAGATGTAATAGAAGTTGAAACCACTTTCTATCTCATAAAATAGTTTAGTTTGTTACGTTCCACCAAACGATAACATTTAAGAAGATTGTACCATCAGGAATTTTAACAACGGTTTAACACAAGGATGCGCATCTCTGTATTAAATGTCAACACACGTTTGACAGTACAGGCCTAACTTTAGTTACACTTGTTAATACAAATAATCGAAAATGGAAACATCCGGTATGTTACATCGTAAACGTTGAATGAAGAATATTCGTAACAAATAGTTGAAGATGTTTCGTTGTGGACACTTAGTGGCGTAATTTGTCTTCGTTTTCCCTTTTCTTTCTTACTTCATTATTGTTTGCCTGTACAACGGTTGACAATAATACTTTCTCGGTTGATTTTAATTTCACTTTCGCAAAAATGTCTGATTTTTCTCTGCATACTTTATGTTGTCGAGACAGTTCTTTCTATCAGTCAGAAAGCAACAAGTTATCCCAAAGAATACTTACTCTTCAAGTGGAATGATCACTTTGTTTCAAAAAATGTAAATTACAAATTTACGAAAACGGTGCAACAACTGACATCAACGTCTTCTCATTTCCAAGGTTCAGCAAGACTGTTTTCCTTGATATGTAATATGTTTTCGTAATTAGAAAATTCGTAACCAAATAAAACACCGGTTAAATTGTATGCGTGTTTCCAATGTTCAACAGTTGTTTCTTTTAACCCGTGTAGGCTTTATTACGGAACAGTTGATTGGGAATGTGCTTCTGTAATCAGTCTTATTTCTATTCTCCAGTATTTTAGGATTTCTGTTGTTTATTTTTTAACTTTTTTCGGCTTTTTTTATTTTCAGGTTTTTCAAGAGTATTTGTTATTTAATTACAATAATGTTTGTTTCCAGACAAATCACGATAAACGATTACAACTTCCCCAATTTAAACTTATGTCTGTACCGAATTTAAGTGCTTTCTATAAACTTTTCGAAACTTCCAGTGTAAGGTCGGTATTCGTGGATATAATGTTATTGACAATTTCCGTTGCTAGCCCTAACTGGATTCTCCGATGTTTTCTGTTTGTTTGAGCTTTTACTTTTGGTTGTTTGATTTTCGGGTTTTGATAGAATTTTGGGCAGTCGGTTAGGGTCACATCTTTCTCATGGAAAAATTAGGAAACTTAATTTGCCAGGTCCTTGTTTATCTCTCGTACTTGTATTGTTATTCTGACAGTTTATAGCGGATGTACCTGGCTTTTAGAGAATGATGTTGGTTGTTTGATCCTTGCTGATACAAAAATATCTTCCATCGTCCTGAGTAAAGATGTAGACCTGGACCGGAAGTTTGGAGTATTTTTTTCGGACGTCGTCGGGGGCGCTTCCGGTCGAAATGGAATCCGGTCGGAATCCTTCTAACCTGGATTAGTTCTAGGAAAAGTGTAAAGTATCATTGATTGACCAAATGTTAAGGTATTCCATGATCTGCAGTAAGTAAGTGTGTTTGTGGCCCACTAAAGCTTAAAGAACCCCTCGCACTGTTGAGCTTACAGTATTTTAAAATATTTAAATACTTTAAAACTACACTGTGCTTTCAACAAATAACCCACGGTTTTGGCTGTTTTAAGCCTTTTCCTAGACCCGTTGACTTAGAACGAAAACTGGGAAACAATTTACATAACCGTTTTTTCTGATGGGAAAATTTATCGCAGACAACCGTCCACAGCGTGATACACATCGAAGGTAGCAAAATACGGCAAGTGAGAAAATCAGCGTGGTTTTGTTAAAGGGGTTAGAATATACCGTACGAAATTGGGGTCTCCGGGGTTTAGAAATATATGAAGTGATTATGGAAGTAGGTTGCGTTAGTATTATAGGTAAGACAGGTCCTTAAAAAAAAAAAGAAACAGTGAGAGTAAATAAGAAGAAAACGAGAAAAAGAACAACAACAAAACACATAAACCAAGTATTCAAGATAATGTAATGAGGTGGGGGTGAGGTTCTAACCTCAAACAGTCAGCAGCCAATAAATCTCCGTGTAGAGAACCCGATGTAGCTCGAATATCGGTAGCACCATAACCGCTTTATTTAAGTTTTTTAATTGAATTTTAATTTTGCGGTTGCAGCGCTTCCGAAAACAGAGACTCTGGTGGTAGAAAAAGAACAATAGGTACCGAAGGTTTCGATGGGATCCCAAAAATGTAATATTTGATCCAAACAATTGGGTCTTGTAGATATCCGCTCTTTGCCAGACTCCTTGAACATGTTTACTATGAAAATTTAGAAGCAGATTAAGGCCAATGGCTATTCGTCTGAGATAACCAAGTTCAGGTATGGTTTCAGCATCTAATTTTACCCCTATACGCATATCTACTTTGACGAAATTGATCAAAATTCTGCCAAATTTTCGATTTCGGCCGGATTTTGGATGAACTACTTGTCCCTGTAGCTCTATCCCTGTAGCCTATTGATCCTCTAATCAGCTTCAAATAAAACTTTAACGTCTAACAAATTTTCAGGTTTTGGTCAGATTCCGGGAGAACTATTTGTCCGGCGAGAAAATAATTTTCATATAGGTAATCAGCATGTCTCCTTACCACTACATCGAATCTCTAATCAACTTCAGATAAAACTTTTACTTAATAAAACAAATTTTCCAGTTTCAACCGGATTCGGGGCTAACTATGTGTCCGGGTAGAAAACCATTGTCATATACATATTCAGCATGTCTTCTTACCCCTGAATCGAACATCTAACCAACTTAAAATAAAACTTTTAATTTTAAAAAAATTTCCGCTTTTGGCCAGATTCCGGGCGAGCTGCTTGCCCGACGCGAAAATTAGTTTCGTGTACGTGTTCAGCATGTCCTCTTATCCTTAGATTGACTATCTCATTAGCTGTTAAAAAATATTTGTTCGCCCTTTAATTTGACTCACCCCTCAGTGTAGAGCTACAGAGCCCATCTACGAACTTGACCTGTCCCTTGACCCAAAGAATCCTCACACCAAGTTCCATCAAAATATCTCTTTCCCTTCGTGAGTTATCGTGCTGACAGACGAACGGACAGACGGGCAACCCTTACGTTTTTTAGCTTTAGTTTTTTGCCGAACAAGTAGTTCGCCCTGAATCCGGCCGAAACCGGAGATATGGCAGAAGTAAGGCAGGAAGTTTTGATGAAATCGTAAAAAGTAGATATGACGCATAGGGGTAAACACACATGCTGAATCCACATATCCACATGTGAACTTGGTTTTTCATGTGATAAGCCATTTGCATTTATCTGTTGAATAGTAAAGATGTTCAATGACTCAGTCGAAGACCAGATCTACTTGGTCTTGTCTTATCTGTTTAAGTTTTTGCTGATATTTTATTTGTACACAGCTGCTCTTTTGCTTGGGTCGTTGCGGAAAATCTCTACCATGACTTTGTGTGTAGTCACTCACTGCAAGACAAAAATGGTCCTCGGGCGGGGTTTGAACTCGCGAGCTTTGCTCTACGAGAGCGACGCTCTACAAACTTAAGCCAGCAAGGGGAGAGTTCATGAGCAACCTCCAAACGTCAGATGGCAGCAAGTAAATATCGTAAATATCATATGGGATAGATCTGTATATTCCTTTCTCTCTAGGGCTGAAAGATGTTGTGGGGCGAGCCATCGTTGTATGCCACCTGGACCAGATGGCTGAATCCGAAGTGGACGCCAAGACGTTATCAAGAATACTATTGTACTTTCGCAGCATTCCCAAGTAAGTCTTTATGTAATGTTTGTCCACTCCCCCCAGGATGGTCGGATCGGGGCAGTGACATTTCCAAGTCAATACTCTTGATGACTAACTTTCCTTGCCGATGCAAAATCGCCGGGTACCTAGAGCCAGAAGCGGTATCACCTCGGGGGATCACAGCTGCTCCCGAAGATCGCCGTGATTGACTGACACACGATTTGAGTTTGAGTCGTTAGTGAGACGTTTTCTCGTTCTTCGTGAGGATCACTGGCGTGTTTTAGATTTAGTCATAGAGAGTATCTGCTTTGGTCCCTAATACACGAGAAAGAAGGAAGTGGCTAACTTCCGAGCCTCTATTAATTCATGTTATTTTATAGTATCTGTTGTAGTTCTAGTATAGGCTTCTTGCTGGATCAAAAGTCTTAAACTTAATTCAGTATGCCTGCCAGGTTGCGTTGTCCTAGTGACCCTAACTCGCGATCGCGAAACCGACTGCAAAGTGACGGGTAGCCTAAATGGCACTTGAACCGAAGACTGCGAGTCAGTGCCGTTACGTATGGGGGTGGGGGTGGGGGGGGTCTTCCCCCCAAAGTTGTAGGCCATTGCGGTAAAAATAACCGAGTCGGCGCGAAGTGCCGCAGATTTTCGTAAAAAAAAAGTTAGTTCTAGAAAACAGTCGTTTATTTCTGCAAAAGCAGTCGGTAAAAATGACTTGACAGTCGGTAAATATTCCCCCCCCCCCCACAGAAAAAAACACATTCTGTCTAGTAACGCCTCTGCTGCGAGTGCCATAAGGATTGTTGTACTTTCTTCAAACACCAGATGTAGTAAATAACATGCACAGTGCTGAATATTATATTTAGCAGTTTTCCGACCAATGCATGCTAATTAGCAAAAATGAATTTCTCAATCGATCAAATCGACGTTGAACTATTTTTTGGGTTTCCGAATAGATGCCAGAAAGGGTGTGAAAGGTACTAAAAGTAAATTTGATCCTATTAAAGAAATCAAGTGCGTGCATCCACACTTGAAGCATGGATAATGTTTTTTTCGTTGCACTTGAGTAAGACTCGACAGGAAGTTTGAGGCCTAATCTTGGAACGTGTATTATCATAGTGTGTATCTCC
Organism: Branchinecta lynchi; assembly: GCA_023053575.1. Lineage (NCBI taxonomy): Eukaryota > Metazoa > Arthropoda > Branchiopoda > Anostraca > Branchinectidae > Branchinecta > Branchinecta lynchi. Next base: position 7,145,417 of record JAKZAP010000004.1, read on the forward strand.
TCAGTACACTAATTATCGCATTAAGTAAGTTACAAAAAAAAAAATCCACATAAGCTGTTTTCACTTTTGTTTAGTTCACACATTTTCAATGGTTCGGTGGTTATCATGATCATTCCCAGACAGTGGAGAGGGCTGTGGCTGCTGTCGCATGTCTTTAATCAGTTTTCTCCTATTTTAGAATTACATTTTTTTATTTTAAATGAAATGTTTCTATTTGGGTTACAACTCCTCCTTTCGCTGATATTACCTTTTTTTCTAGCCGCTTAACTTTGCCTACTCTTCCATAACAAAGCTCATTTCATCTTGCTGTTTGTAAGATACATTATTGTGGCTAGGCCAATTGAATTTGCTACGCTCGACGCAAAATGGCTTCTAAAAATTCGCTTTGATAAAAATGCCAGTGGTATAAAATTCTTCATCCTTGGGATCGGGATTCAAGAAAGACATTAATGAAATGTTTCTTTCCCAAATGTATGACATCAAATGTTTTAAAAGAACTTTGTTGATGTTTTGTGGCCTTATTTGTTTTTGCAATATATTGTTATCATTACTATTATAAACATAATATCGCAGAGCAACGGAAAATTATGAATATTAAAATATGTGTCGGTAGAAAACTCGCCAAATGAATTTCGCTGCGCTCGACGATACGTAGCAGAAGTTGCGCCGATCTGTTAAAGAATCGCTTTAATTTGGCTTAGGACCAATAGGAACACCATTAGGAAACAAACAGGGGTTTGCAGAATAACAGAAAATTGCGGATATTAGAATATATGTCGGTATAGTCGGTATAGAAGTGTACCGCAATTTGAAAATCTGTTAAAGCACAATGGACACTTCTAATGCTTTATTTTGAATTAAATGCTTCACAAATCAACATTTCCGACATCCTATAGAATGCGCCACGAAAATCGGCCCTTTTCTTGTCTCTACCTCTCTGGCATTTCGGCGATCTAAATCTTAGGAGCTGGGATATCGTGGCAGGAATTTCAAAAATTCCCGGCAATGCTTAATAGAAAAGGATATATTTGAGATGTCACCAAAGCAGGGTGCAAATGGGGAATCGGAATCGCTAGAAGACATGTTAAATCTGCAAATAATCTAGTCGTGTATAATTTAAGTCTTCGATGGCTTTCTTCCACTTCTTCTTCGGTCGTAATTTGGCGAATGTGTTTTATAAAATGTACCGGAATATGTAATAAGTTTATAAAAAATAACTTAGTTTCAGAAATCATTCAAAAGCAAAAAGCCTATTCAAATCTGAATTCTACAAGGTGATTTAGGCATCAAACAAAGATCAACTAACTATTATAAGAAACATCACTCTTATCTTTGTCCAAGCTAGTAAATTCGAGCATGTACTGGCCTAAAAAATTACGCTTTGAAATATCACAGAGAGGAAACTGTTGAAAAATCTGCTGAGCTAGGGGTTACGCATTGGTCCTAGGTTGTCACAGAGTGGGATTGGGGTAGTTTGATGCGCCCATTGAACTTTAAGATCAATACTTATCAATACAATTGACAAATTATTTAATTAATTTTTAGTTTATTTTAGTGAAGGTTTGATTAGTTATACAATATGGTAGTAAATGTGTACTGGTTGCGTTTTTCAAGCACGTACGTGCTTTCTTTGTAACCGGTCGTCAAGCCCTCGGTCAAGCCGGAATGAATTTGTTTTAATATTTTATTTTAGTTAAGGTTTGATTAGTTATACAATATGGTAGTAAATGTGTACTAGTTGCGTTTTTCAAGCACGTACGTGCTTTCTTTGTATCCGGTCGTCAAGCCCTCGGTCAAGCCGGAATGAATTTGTTTTAGTAGTAATTTGTTTTATTACCTTTTCTCTCTTCGACTCGGCGGCTGGACGCAAAATATTTCCTGAACCCGCCATTGTTAAAAGCTGGGAAAACCAAGCAATACAAAATAAGTCCAAAACAGAAGATAGACCTGATGGGTCTACCATGTCTTCCAGAATGAACAAGACCAAAGGTTTCGATGGGATCCCAAAAATTCACTATCTGATCCAGACAACTGGGTCTTGTCTTAGCCAGATCCAGTCTTCGCCAGACTCCTTGAACATTTTTACAATTAAAATTCAGAAACAGATTAAGGCCAAATAGCTAATCACCTGAGAAAACCAAGTTCAGATTTGGATTCAGCATGCGTGTTTACCCCTATAAGTCATATCTGTTTTGACGAAAACTTCCTGCCACTTCTGCCAATTTCCCGGTTCCGTCCGAACTCTAGAACTACTTGTCCGGCGAAAAAAGAAAGCTCAAAGACGAAATCAGGGTATCTTCTTTCCCCAGTAATGAATATCTAATCAACTTCAAATAGAAATTTAGATTATAACAAATTTTCCGATTCCAGCCGGATTCCGGTCGAACTATATGTCCGGGTAAAATATGATTGTCATACAGGGACCCAGCACCTCTTCTTACCCCTAAATCGCTTATCTAATCAACTAGAAATAAAACTTTGACTTCCAACAGATTTCCGGTTTTGGCCGGATTCCGGACGAACTACATGTCCGGGTAGAAAATTATTTTCACATAAGTGTTCAGCATGTCTTCTTGCCCTAAATCGAACATCTAATCAACTCCAAATAAAACTTTTTATTTTGACAAACTTTCCGGTTTGGGCCGGATTCCTTGCGAAATCCTTGTCCGTCGAGAAAATAATTTTCACCATCGTCTTCAGCATGTTTTCCTACCCCTAAATCGAACGTCTAATCAACTTCAAATAAAACTTTTACTTTCAACAAACTTTCCGGTTTTGGCCGGATTCCGGGTGAACTACTTGTCCGATGACAAAATAGTTTTCACCATCGTGTTCATTATGTCTTCTTACCCCATAATCGACTATCACATTAGCTGTTTCAAAATATTTTGTTTGTCCCTTAATTTGAATCCCCTCCCCCACCCCTAAATGTAGAGCTACAAAGCCCATCTACGAACTTGACTGGTCCGACGACCCAACAAACCCTCACACCAAGTTTCATCAAAATATCTCGTTCCCTTCGAGAGTTATCGTGCTTACAGACGGACGGACAGACGGACGGACGGACAGACGGACAACTTTTGCGATGTCATAGGTATCCCTCCACTTACGTTTTGGGATCCCAAAAATAACACTTTGTAACTTCTCATGTCCTGATTTGTGAAAGAGCGTCGGCGAACCTTGAAGTTTTCAGTTAAGTTTTCGTTGCGTAACTGCCAAAACTCGGCACGAGAAAAAGATCGCTAAAAAGTCGTAGGAACGAAACGAAACAATGGGGAAAGGTGGGGATTTCAGAAGCTTATACATCGATAACGGAGCTAGGGATAGTATAAAAGGCAGAATAAGTAAGAGGGCCATTTAAGAAATAGTTTTCCGGTTTATAAAGCTATATGTGTGTTTTCCCTTTTTTATTCTATTTCCAACTCCATCATTCACTAGGAAATAACAAATTATTTAGTCTTTCGTATTTAAAATTTCGCTTTTTCTGTCCATTTCTCTATGGTTTCCGCGAAATATCGGACACGGAAGGAGAGTATTCATTGAAACGAAGAGAGTGGTAAAAAGCCCTAATTTTTTTATTTTAGAAATGTGATTTGAAATAAAACGTGGAATCATAATTGCAGGCAAATAAAAATACGTTCTGTTACTAGTAGTAACTTCCTTAACCCACTCTCCATGCTACTATTTGGTTTTAACATTTTTCCGAAATCATTTTTCTTATGTCGGCTCGCCTTGATCGTGGATAAGTGGACTGAGTAATTGGGACAAAAAAACATTGTGCACATTATTGTCTTCCAGCGTGAAGCGGCAAAAGCTTTGCCCTTTTCCAAAGCGAGGGGACTTTTAATTTTACTGGGTAGTTATTTCGACTTGGACAAACTTTGCCATTGTTTGGCCAAGTGTAGGCTTCTTAAGTTCTTTCCTATTAAATTTGTGTTTCTTCGTTATTTATTAACTGTATTGTCTTTTTGTTTGTAATCTACTATTTTTGTTTGACAGTGCAAGTGCAAAACGGATACGTCAGCTGAATTTTATTAGAGATATATTTCGGCCCTTCTTGACAAGGATCCCTTTCAGGCTCACCGCTTAAGTTGGAATGGCGTGTTTTATTCGCACTATTTTTAGTCCGTCGGCACAAATTATAGTCTAGCATGTTGAAAATTATTTGTTTTCAGATTTTAAGATCAGGAAACGTTGGAACACGGATTCTAAGCTTATAACCTTTCATTTATTATTTTATTCACGCCATTTTGGCGGAGTAAAAGCTTTTATTTAGTAGCCTTAAAAAGACTTGTATTAAGAAGGTAAAATAAAAATATATAGGTGTACGGTATGATTTATATAGCGGCGAGCTCTGCTTCTGTAAATAATCCGTATGAATAAAAATGATATTCAAGTTTTCCAACATCTCCTTAGACTCTTGGCCTAGACATCACTTATTTGGGCTGCGTATTTGCACCTGTTAAGACATTGGATTTGTCTTCTTCTAGTTATTTGTCGTTTGAATGAATTAGTGAATACTTGTATTACCCACTTCTATTACATAACAAGAGCTGGAAGCTCATATGGCACTTGCAAGGCTGGGACAGAGGATGAAAGTAGGAATTCTTAAGTTCGTGGGTTTGTTGTGATTATTTGTAAGCAAAACAGAGATAATGGGTCCTTGGAAATCACAAGAAAGTATCATTTGGTAATGCATTTGGCTGTGATAATGCGCACTTTAGTGGCTCTAGAAATTCGTCTGTAATAAAAACTCTAGAAGCAAAAATGATGATGAGCTCATCGGGAGAATGAAATGTATATTTTGCTCAAAAGTATCATATGTACTTTAAGAAATTCAGTTGCAAGCAAAACCCTTGAGGCTAAAATGATATAATCATGTCAGGTCTCTAATGTTCAAGCCGTTTCATGGTCCTAGCACATCTGGAAGTATCTTAACTCGTGATCACCGGAATTCCGCCCCCCCCCCCTATCTAACTCCGCCCACAGTGCTCGAATCCGATCCAGTTCTGTCGCTGATAAATCTAGGGCTTGTGCTTGTTCTTCCCATCAAGTTTCATCCCAATCGCTCCACTCTTAGCGGGCCACAAGATTTACGGCTCCCCCTCTGACTCCCCCCCCCCAAAAAAAAAAAATAATCGGACCCGGTTCGGACTTCACATGGAATATCCGAATCACGATGTCTTTCCAAATAACAAGTTTCATTAAGATCCGTTCAAAAGATATACGTACCTCTAGATTTCGGATTACCCTTCCCTCCACTCCCCCACGGTGGTCGGATCGGGGAAGTGACTATTTCCAAGTTATTTTGGTTGGGTTCCTGGTATGCTTGCCAAGTTTCACTGTCCTAACCCACCTGGAAGTAACTTAACTCCGTATCACCGGAACTCCGGACCCCCCCCCCTCCAATTCGCCCCACAGTGCACGAATCCCGTCCGGTTCTGTCAATGATATACCTGGGCTAGTGCTTGTTCCTCTCACTAAGTTTCATCCCGATCCTTCCACTCTAAGCGTGTCACATGATTTCCGGTACCTCCTCCGCCCCCCCCCCCCCCCCCACATTCATCGGATTCGGTCCGGACTTGAAATGGGACATCTTAGACATGACATCTTTCCATATATCAAATTTCATTAAGATCCGATAACCCGTTCGAAAGTTATGCATGCCACTAAATTCCGGCTCCCCTCCCTCCCCCCACGATGTTCGGATCGGGCAAGTGACTATTTCCAACTTAGTTTGGTCGGGTACCTCATATGCCTGCCAAGTTTCATCGTCCTAGCTTATCTGGAAGTACTCTAACTCGCAAACACCGGACTAACCGACCGACCGACAGACCGACGGAAAAGTGATCGGTATATGGCACTTGGCCGGAATGCAAGTGCCATAAAAAGAATGGAGTAAAGCCTACTATGAAAATACAAATTAAGTACCAGATTAAAAAACTTAACTAAACTGACGCAGTGACGAGTCCGCGGTGCTGAGAGAACGTTGCGAGAACTGCTATATTACTTCGATCATTTCAGAGTGCGTTAAGTTGACTTCTTGATAATAAGGTCATATATATTTGATAAAAAAACCTATTCTGATAAATAATTGGTATGAGAGTGACCAATAATTATTTAACGATATAGAGTTGAAAGTAGTTATTTACTTAGGAGATCTAACTTTTTATTAAGTTGATTCAGAACCATTTCGATTGTTGTAAACTGTACTGGTAACTGTACTGTAAACTGTCAGCCTGGGAGGGCAAGGCACTTATTTTACGACGATTTTACTACCTTATTTTAATCAAGAAACGCCAAATTTTGCTTTTTCCTCGTTTTTGGGGTGAAACGGAAAAACTTTGACGAAGTTTGATAAAAATATAAAAATCTTCGAAGCATAGAAAGGAAACAGACCAACAAAAACGCATCTGCCTAGTCTCGAGGAGGAGAGTTGACGACGGAAGCGGCAGAGTCCGTTTCGCAGGAAATGCATTTGACTGTTATGCGTGAATTCTGCTAAGAGTCTGTTGAAATCTAATTGACGGCTTTGTTTTGATGGGCTCGAGTAGCTCATCCCAAAGTGCCGACAAACTTGAGCTATTCCCAGATACGAGATATGAACAATCTGGCCTCCTCCTGGTGCTTTGTTTTTCTATTGTTTGCCGAGGAGCTTTAGGACGACTTGGATCCATCTTTTAACGCTGACATGGAGTTGGCTAGCTCTCCGGTCACACGTGAAAAGACTACAGGTTTTACAGCGCAAGGGGCACAGTAAATTTGCTCTGTGGCAAGACTCTGTTGATTTTGGGGACGCTTTTTGGGAAAACACTTTTTGGACGCCTTATTCACCGAAATATCCTCCCGCCCCAACATGAACCGGCTCGGGTAAGGCCAAGCAGGTCCATTGCAGAGCCTGTACCCAAGCTTCAACCTGTGACTGCTTCACATGCTCGATATGAGCTTAGTTTTGTTCCCTCGTTTGTTAGATGTTTAATGCCGGGTTGTTTTTTAGTCTGAAAAATAGTTATTAATTGTATACATTGTACTTTTGTGTATGTGAATGTTGGCTCGTCGATTGACATACATGTTTATTTTATACAACCAAAACTAATAGTCGGCTCTGTCCGTCGCATATTTTTCGAATAAAGTGAATCGAACTGAATTGGAACAGTCGTAATGAACATTCTCATGGTTGTACTGCCATTACTGTCAAGAACCCAAGATGGGAACTCCTGAGAGAACTGGCAAAGTGCAGTATTTGTTAATTCTTTTGTTCGACCCGTAAAGGGTTGAATACTTCATTTTTTCTAGCCTAATTCAGAACCAGACACACGCCTTTGTCACCTTTTACCGTTAATCAGAGCGATAAGAATCCTCCGAGGCCGACTTTACGACCTTTCTAATTTGATATAGAGGGCTCTTTGAAAGCTGTGGTAGAGCCGACAAACATTAGTTCCTCTGTTTTTTATGAAGGATTTCAAGCTCTTTCTAATTTCCATGACCTTAGTTATACTTTCCTGCTAGTTGGCGCACTTGACTGCTTGTATTCAATGTATATCATCAGGAATGGTCATGAATAACGTGCGAAGTTCAAAGGTCGGGAATAAGAAACAGGGAAGCCCGAGCGAATTATATTGATTAATTGTAAAAAATCTGTCTTGGAAGAAACATCATTTGTTTTTCGTTTGTTGTAACTTTTATATCGATAAGTCTGTAAGATACAGAACTTTCCTTTTAAGTTTACTAGTTTGTCTTACTTTTCCCTTTGCAGGCGCCAGGATATCCGAAAGGGGATCGTACTCATCATACTGGGCAGTCCTGGAGACCTGTGTGCCTGCTGGCTCAAATTGATGGAAGCGATTCAAACTGCCAATGTAAGCGCATTTTGCAGTAATGTAATTTAATGTTTATGTTTCACCCATCGTACAGGAAAGAGAAAATGATGGAGTATAAAAAAAGAAAGAAAGTAGAAAAAAGTCAGAAAAATATCACACGACAAAAAAACAAAAACAAAGGGAAAATCACAGAGGGAAAAATCACACTTATTATTCAAACAAATGTCAAAGAACAATCCCTTGCAACTCATGGCGGCTCTTGCTGCATTTTACACGTTAACATAGCTCATCGAGCTTTCGAATCGGATCAACGATACCGTATTTCTTGGTCATGTAGGTATTGCGCGTCTAAGGAGGAAGACGAAGAAGGTATTTTGCGAATTTAAAGTAAATTCGTTTAGTTTTTAGTCGGTCGTATCATTTAATGTTTTATAAAATGGAGCTAGATATAGAACATGGGGTAGCGCAGTTGTTTTGTTATGTGAGGCTCGCGACGTTGTTGTGACGTCATGAATGAAAGATATAGGGAAATTCGATGAAATTAATGTTGCATAATATATGTGTATCTGTATATTTAGGGCCGAGCGGCCAGCGCGGCTCGGCCGGGCGCGTTTATATTTATAAACCGTTCTAGGGATGATCAGTTCCGTTAGTAAATGGAAAATATAGACTTCTCGTGTGACGTCACGAGCCTCACTTAATCGGCTGAGGCTTAGTCGAAGCTTTGTTTCGTGCCAAAAATACTTCAGCTCAAAAAACAGGTTGAATTACTCCAATAAAATCTTTATTGGATGAAATAGGTTTGAAGGGAAAATACAACTCATTATAAAGTAGAACTGAAGAGGTCGCTTTTGCTATCCCAGGACGCCAACTGAACGTGACGTAGATGTGTGAATTGGTTCAACATGAGAGAGAAGTCTGGGCTTTCATTCGTCTCTTTGGCAACAATAACGTCCCGCAGAGTAACTCACAAGAGCCAGGGTTGGTCACCAAGAACCAGGGTGTGCGAGTTACTTTGGGCTACTTTTGGTTACATTGGGTTACATTGCATTGGGTTACTTTGGGTTACATTAGGTTACATTGGTTACTTTGAGATACTTTTGGGTTACTTTCCAGGGTGTATTGAAGTTACTTTTGGTGAGCAACCCTGGCACAAGAGTATAGAAGTTTACGGACATAAATATAGCACTTGTAGCGTTTAATTGTCTTCTATTTATCAATAACATTGAATATTTGTTTTTATTTATATTGTTGTTTATGTATAGTATTGCATTTATTTTTTTCCCTTTTATTAATCACTTATACTAAGTGATTAAGTTATTGAGTCCTGCCAAAAACAAATCTGTATAGATTTTCACGTGGCAGGTCTGTTATGATATTGATTTTTTTTTGTAAAATTCCGTTGTATATTAATTTTTTTCTCTCTGTCTCTGTCAGTTCATCCCAGAGCAGTTCATCTCAGGACAGTTGTAGCAAAAATTCTTCCCACAGATGAAAGTGACTTAAGTTGTCGCTTAGTTTCATCCGTGGCTGGCAGAGGGAAAGTCTGTCGTCGTCCATCTTCGTTTCTTCGTAGTTTCGGTCACTGTAGGGGGATTGGTTTATTGTTGAATTTCTCCTTTGGTGACATATAATAATAGTAATAATATATTCGCAAATTAGATGGCAGACTTGCCTCTACAAAATTCTTAGTTCACATTTATTCTGAATTTGTACAAGGAGGAAATGTCACTTGAGTAATATTCATCGACTTCCTTCTTGAATGTCAGCAGGTTTCTGGAGAAGATTACTCTCTCTGGTAAGCTGTTCCAGTGCTGCACCACTTGGTTGCCGAAAGTCCAGCGGTCCATGTCCTTATAAAAGCGTTCCGTCCTCACTTTGTGCTGGTGTCCTCGAAGATGATTATTATTGAACTGCACGATTCTGTTGGCGGGTATGTTGTCAATGTTGTCATAGGCTCCATTGCAGAGCTTGTACATTTCAATAAGATCACCATGATCGAATATATAGGTGAGGGCCTGCTAATTGTCAGCATCCTTCGAAGACCACCCCGTCACCTGCCTTAATACACGCTGCTGTTCTCAGTGTTGCCACTCGGCGGCTTCGTCAAAACGCGGTGAAGTTTGCGGTATGGCCGAAAGACGCGAATTTCTGTATTTCCAAGAGGTGTCAAAAATTTCATTTTAATACGAATTTGACGTTTCTGAAGCGGCAGGCTCATTTAGTTTCAATGCGGTAAAATCTGCCGTAAAGGCAAGAAATTCCAAAAAGACATTGGGAAGTGGAAGCTTTAGAAACCGAATAGTCGAATGTTGAAATAAGCTCCCAGAAAGTGTTGTAAATGCCGAAAATATCAACCAATTCAAAGCAGGTGTCGACTACACCTGGCTGAAATTTAATTTAGTATAAAGTGTCACGACAAATTTATAGAGGCAAAAACCTTATTATTGCAATTATATTATTATTATTATTATAGTAAGAAAGCGCCTGCTAGCCTGATTAGCTAGGGCATGTGTGGTACCTGGGGCTATTTTCAGTCTAAGCTTTCAACTTCGGCATTCATCGCAGTAAGGTTCAGAAGAACAGCGATGTCCTGGTGAAAACGGATACGTTATGGCCGGCTCTGGCATTTTGCTGTGTTCCACTCCACACCTTAAAGTCTGTCCTTCTGTATCGTGAAGTCAAATTCCCTAACGCTGCAATTCCCTTCTCACCATTTTGTGGTATAATTGCGATGTGCGGTAAAATCAAAATAGTATGCAGCATTTCCCCCAGAATCGCTGTATTATACCGCGAAATGCGGTATAAGTGACTGTCCTTGCAGAAACCTCCAGCGAATATAGTTCTCGTTAGGGACTTCAGGAAATGAGTATTTTCCAGGAAAAAGATTACAAAAGTGACCTCTGGCATCACCACATGCTCTTTTAACCACTGCCACACGCGACACGATCCGTTCCGAAGGGTGACCATATGTTCATAAGCTAGGGGTAGCGAAATCCCTAAATGTTCTGTTTCCCTAAATCGGGTCATGTTAATCCTCGCAGAATATCCGAAATAAAGAAAATAAAATAAAAAACAAAGAAAAGGCGTTCGACAGGTTAGCTCCTGACATCAGATTTGAGGCTCGTAAATCACACTGTGCGTTGTCACCAGCTTTCGAGGTTATCTTGGCCAGTGTGGTTTTATTGCTTGCCTGTTCTAGTGGGTGCACCTAGTCTACACCTTTTTCAAGTTGCTTGGTTAATACTGGCGTAGGCTAATATTTGGGGCCGGCGGCTTAAAGTCCTAATTGAAACATTCGGTTTACCTTTTCTTAGGAATCGCATGCCACAGGTTTATTTTGAATTGAACGCGATTGCCGGGTTGCTGTTTCGGCTCGAGAAAAAACCCACGCCGAATTTTTCTTTTCTAGATGACGAGATTTTCCAGGATTGATTAGCAAAGAATTATAAGACCTAATTGATAATTTTTGTATGTCTCCAGAGGTACCACACTGGTCTTGGTTTTTTAATTTATTTGTATTTGTAATAAACAGTTGGAGCACTAGATGGAAATTGTTATTTTAACCCTTGGCTCCCTACGTGTCATAACAGCTGTCCGGGATAATTGGCTGAGATTTAGTCCAGACAGAGTTATTTCAAACCTAGGAAATTAGGTGGGTCTTGTTTAATTTGCTCATTGTTTTACGGTGTTTTTACTGTTTTTAAACATTATGTGGTAGAAATACCACATAATGTATGTGGTAGAAATACCATTTTTTGTGGCCCTCTTTAACAAGAGTTCATCGCCCCCTCCTTTTAACGGAGGACACACTTTAGAAAGGGGTCGCGTCTTTTATTACCTTGTTCTGATGTGCTGTACTTACTTACTATTTCCGCTAACCCCTCACCCGTCTTTTGGGGACAATTATTTTCCCTTTTCTAACCCGGAACTCCGATAAGCAGGAAATAATAAATCTGAAATCGTCAGACGCCAGGGTTTCTAATTACCCTGACAAATTGAAAGAAAATGAGGGCGAAATTCTTCCGATAATTCTTCCACTTCCTAAATTAGTGGAGTCATATCTTCACCAAAGGTTTACGGGAAACTAAGAGTCGCATGTTCAGGTTACGCAGTGGTTGAAAGAAGGCTTTGACGTTGAAAGGTATCTTTTGTTTGTACAGTCGTTTCACATCCCCAGCAGCAGCCAGTGGTTACGGGCATAGCCTGTGGGGCACGAGAGGGTCTAAGGTCTATACTTATGCACTTGACGTGGCCAATTGGCTTAGGGTTCGGAGAAACTTTCGGGGGCAGCCGATCGCGGCCTTGGATCCGTGCCGGGGATTTTGACACCATCATCAGTTCTGTACGGAAATTTTGAGATTTCCTTAAACTTCATGTTAGAAGTGCAGGAAATTCGGTCTAGAGAATCGTCTCGCCTTTGCCGTGTTCGTCCAAGAATGGAGCGGTTACCTTATAAGATCTGCCCTTTCTTAAGTTAATTTCGTATCCTCGGGAGGGGAGGGGGGGGACATACAGCTGTAACTTTTTGACTTGTATTTGCCCCAGTAAGAAAACCTTCATAGGGAATGAGGTCTCATAATGCAGCCGCTAAAGAAAATGGAAGCAAGATCGGACTGGTTCAGACATCCACGCGTTTTCCAACAGCCGATACTGACTCTCTGGCGCATAAGTGGATTTTTTTTATGTAGGACCTAGAGCCGAGGTGCAAAAACTGCGCTTATGACTGGCGGTGTTTTGACGTATTAATGAAGAGCTGGAACGCACAAGAAGAGGACGGGCCAGTTCCTAGGCGAGACTGAACGCTGACGATTTAGGGTCCAAAGATTACGCCCGAGTTACCTTGTTTACCTTGAATTACCCGAGTTTACCGTGAGCGAGAGAACAAGGGTCTTTTCCGTCTATCCTTCGAAGTATGGGCTAAGGGTGCATCGATTCCCCTGCTCGCAGTACTCTGTGAAACACCTAGCAACAGTTTGCGATCCCCTGATCCAGCGCCTGCTGTTTTGAGGAATGACCGGTCAAGCCATTGGGGTTCACTGCCATTTCTGTCAACAACCCAACTTGAATGTCAGGAGAGTCGTGGCTGAGCACAGTATTAGAAACCTAAAGGTACAAGGTGCCCGCCCTTGTACGATATCAGTATTATTGTTGCTTATGTTACACTTATGGGACACGCCGTACTTATGATAGTAATTCATTCTACTTCAGTAATTTTCCATCCATCCTCGTTCCCCAAATTCTTCACTTGATAAGTGTACCCTGTCTCCTCTATTAGCAATTGACTATTATCACGCTTGCCACGATGGAAACTATGAAGAGGCTAAAAACAGCCGAAGCCGTGGGTAATTCTGTAAGCATAGCTTAGTTTAGTTATAAAGTGGTCAGCTACCTCAGAACATCTGAGTAGAAACACTGCGCAGTGCGAAGTGTCCCTTATTGATTGCGTGAGAAGATTTCGTTTGGGTTATCGGAGTAATGAAATTTCCACAAACAGTTTTGCGAAACCCTAATGACACTCCCTGACCTGTCGCGTGTTTGCGGGGTTCTGCCTGCCGATTTCGGATCCCGAGATTTTATGATTTGTTTTTCAGGCATCTCACTGCGTGATCTCCGAAGTTGTTCTTCCAGCACACTCGTCCCCTGAGAAGCTGGGGACAGGGGCTGACGATAAGGTAAACCTAAGTATTCTTGGAGTTTAATGGAGTAGGCCTTGGATACGACAGTTTAGTTACCCATCACTTATTCACTCAAATAAGCTTGAAGACTCGATGAAAATGCGTTACTTCGTTTGCACTGCTATTCATATTTATCGGTTCTCATCCAATGAACTTTTTCTTTCGGATTTCTGGCACCTTAAAGTTTAACTGAAAAGCCAACGTATTTTTGTATCACTTAATTGAACATTGGATTACTTGTATTCTGCTAAGGGATTATTTGATTTTTCGCTATCTTCTCTGGTAGTGACGTTCAGAATATCTACGGCCTTACCCACAACGCAGGTTCTACTATGACGGGGACTGCTTTTCAACAGGCAATGGTGAATTTGGTGAAAAACGCTTAGTGCTTGAACACAAATTTTTCATAAATCTTTGTGGTCAAGCATACAACATAGGTACAGCCGTACAGAGGTACCACAGATCCGACAGGGAAAGTCCACTATTTGAAAATCGATTATTCTTGAATAGTGGAGCAACGAAGTAACGCATTTTCATCGGGTCCCAAGCCTATTTAAGTGAAAAAGTGATGGGTAACTAGAGCATCCTGTCTCAGCCCTTTTCAGTGAACTTTAAATATTCGTTCAGCCCAAGGTGACTGCGAATCATAATTGACCGTGACAAACCGATAGGTCAGCTGAATTTTATTGGAGTGATGTCGGGCGTTCTTGGCAAGGGTCTTCTTCAGGCTCAAGCTGGAAAATCAGTTTGAGCTGGCATATCCGTTGAGCACTGTTGCGAATCATAATTGATAGTGCTGAACGGATACGTCTGTTGAATTTTATTAGAGCGATATTTCGGCCCTTCCTGTCAAGGGTCTCCTCTTCAGGCTCAAGCTGGAAAATGAACTTCAGCTGACGTATCCTTTTAGCACTGTCAGTTATGTGGCATATGTACGTGCTTTTACCACTATGCTTGATATGTGTATTAAAGGACCCCTCGCGCTATTTACCCTTCAACTTACAGTATTCTAAAATATTTGAATACTTTAAACTAGGCTGTGCTTTCAACAAATAACCCACGGTTTTGGCTGTTTTAAGCCTTTTCCGAGACCCGTTCACTTAATAGCGAAAACAGGGAAACAATCTAAATAACCAGTTTTTCTGGTGGAAAAACTTCTCGCAGACAACCGTCGACAGCATGATACACATCGAAGGTAGCAAAACACGGCAAGTGAGAAAATCAGCGTAGTTTTATTACAGGGATAAGAATGTACCGTACGAAATTGAGGTCTGCGGGTTTAGAAATATAAGGAGTGATTATGGAAGTAGGTTGCGTTAATATTATAGGTAAGACAGGTCCTTTAACTACTACGGTTGCCGATTGCAAAAATTAACACTTTTGTGGTAATAGCAGACTTTCTTCAAAGTGACCTTACAATCTGGAACTGAACATGTCCTGAGCTTTCGCTTCATTAACCATTAGAACGTACACTTTTGTTGAAATTCGAAGTCTCCGTGTCGGGGTGGACTTTTATCTTTTCGGGCTAGCAGTGCATAGTCTGACCGTCACTAGTAGCGTTTTTGATCCGAATTCACCTTGCGATTCTCCTCGCAATTCTCCTATTTCGCGTTCTTGGACTATTCAGATAAAGCGAATTCTCCTTTTCTTGCGTTTTTGTCAGAATCGAGAACGGGGAAAGCCTCGCGATTCTGCAGAATCGACAAGGTGCTCCGATGGTGAATTCTCGATTCTCCTTTCTCCGTTCTCCTCCCTAATTGGTCAACAGAGTGCGGGTGTTCAATACGCATAAACACGTATACCTGGTTGTGGACGAGCTGACAAATTAGTGCTTTTGTCAAAAGCGAGAATGGAGAAGCCAGAGGAGCCAATAGGTAATTTGTACGAGAATCGAGAATTCAGAAGCGAAAACGGAGAACTGAGAATTCAGATCAAAAACGCAACTACTGATAGAGCCCGAGCTGAAAAAATTAAAAAAATCCTTTGGCAGAGTAAAAATACAGTGCGCTGAATATATATGTAAAAGTAAGCTGTCATTTCAGTTAAACTTTAGACTTTGGGGGTGGAGGGGGGGGGGGTATGTTTGTTGTTAGGTAGGTTTATTATGTAAAGTTCCAAGGACTTACCCTGCGGGGCTGGGGTATAGGAACTCCGTCTATAGCAGGTTACTTCCAACGGTTGAGTAACACGTTTGTCGGTATGGGAATGGACACAAAAAAGGGAGGGGAGAAGCCGTTTGAGAAGACACGTCATTTCATATTTTGCCGGTGGGGGGACTTGATTATTTAGTTAAAAAACAGTATTAAGGGGTAGAATGTTGAAAATCCACATGTTTCTTACTGCATGTGAAGCCTCGGGATCAAGACCCGGTGTACCAAACGTTTAGTATAGCCTATGCCAAATGGTGTACCCTAACTAAATTAACATTGATGATTCGAGTGAAGTGAAAAGTGAAACAACCAATCAGCATTCGTTATCGCTGGTTAGGAGAGGATTAGGAACGAGGAAAATTACTAGTGGGCGTTATACAATGTATATGCTTATTTTTTTTCAGGTCAAATATTCGAGTGCGTCTGTTCGGGATTCGCTGGTGCCATATTTTGAATTGTACGAAGTGGATGAATTACTCCAAAGGAGGTGGATCCGTTTCAGAGAGGTTAGTGCTTGTATTCTTTTCTTCCATCGCTTGCGATTCTCAAGGGCATCCTACTGTGCTAGTTTGTCCGCGGTCTTCTTCTGTCGCAGTAGGTTTTTCTCAATCACGGTATACGCAACCCCTTTGAAGCTGCGGTGGACGTGGCACCTTTGTATCATGAGGCTGACTTGTATCCGCGGGTTTTGCTAATCGAAATACGACGCTGCAAAGCGCTTCCAAAAATGATAGCTGATAGTTCAAGTTCAAGTTTTTTAGTTTTACACAAAAATACAAATACATTATACAAGCACTGTGGAGAACAAAAATTCGAACATGCAGAGCTTGTTACAAATTTTACTATAATAAAAACAACTGCGTAGATATCTACCTTTCAGTATCCCCCTAGTTCATTATTTGAACTTGATACTTGCACTGGTTCACGAGTTATGAGCTCCACAAAATACGGTGAAAACCGGAAACCGAAAGCTGCTACAGTGCTCGCTATAGTGGATTTTTCCAAGGAACACTCCACTAAAATCAGGAATATTATTCGTTTCATAGCCCTCCCCCAAAATATAAAAGAGGTTAAAAATTGACACATTTATAACTGGAATATTACTCATCTCATAGCCCCCCGCCCTCAAACAAAAGTAAAGAAACACAGGCAACTGCACTGTCAGAAGTTTGAAAAACATTACAAACGAATGTTTGTTCTTGAATCAGATGTAGTGAAAATGCACAGAAAACTTTTGATATCACCTAGGCTACATAAGTGTTACCTTTTCGTTCGTAAGTCTTATGCTTACGATAATATAGTAAAAATATCAACATCTAAGATACAAATATATGTATTTTTCTCTCAAGTGTTTCTCAAACTTCAGACACTTTGTCAGAAGCCCCTGCCCAACACCCCCTCTTAAACCTCGTTTTCACATTTAAAAAGACAACTGACACAAGTTTTTGGTTTGCTATTAAGTTTAGTGTCACATTTAAGCACTAACTACCATTTATCTGTCTTGAGTAATTCAGCGCATTTCGTGGGTGTGAAACAACAACCCATTCGTCTTGGTATTCTGAAGACTTCCCAAGCAAATTAGCGTGTTTGTGTGAACGCCTCTTAAGATTCCGCCGACTCGCTGCCCTCTCATCCCGCCACTTATTATCTAGGGTTTTGTGACTCCTTCAACTTGTGTGCAAAGGTTTTCATCATTCTCTCACACCTTTTTTGCTGAGATTTTTTTTTATACAGGGAAATAAAGACGTTTGGGCCTCTAGTGTGTTTATTGTAAGTCAACTGGCGGGTTTGAATAATTCTGCCCCCCCCCCCCCCCCAAAAAAAAAAAATTTGGCTAGTAACGGCTCTGCTGGTGACATCCAATATTTCAGTCTAAATCTACAAATTTTGTTGTGAAAGATTATTATTTGAATTCTCGTGGCAGTTTCGAGTCGTTTTGCACGCAAAAAAATGACATTCGCGAAATAATTCACAGACTGCCAGGTAGTAACGAGTCATTCATTTCGGCAATTGCCGTTTTTGCAGAGCAACCGTGGTAACAGATACCACGATAACTGCAAAAACTACTAATTGCAGATCCAGTTACCGTGGTAACAGATACCATGGTATCTACAAAAACGCAAGTATTAGCACCATCAGACTGCGGTTTAATGGTTATTTGAATTGTTCTTATTTCGGCAACTTCCGCCAATGAAGGCCTCTGGAAAGGGTATGATTACCTGCAAATTTGCAATACAGCGAGTAGGATTTCTCTTAACGCCTTTATGATTGCTGCCTTGTTCAGATTTCCAGTCGAATCTCCACAGTTGCCAGACCACTCCTTGTCCAGTTGTTTTTTGAAACTATCTGTTGTTTGGCTGGTAACAGTGGAGTCTAACAGTATCATCTTTTTCTTGTCTTTTCATATTTATCCTTGATCAGTTGAATTTTTAGTGTATGAGTAGCTCGGTATGAATTAGTGAATAATTACAAATGAATTACATCGCTTGCCCTTCCAAGCTTCATTGCCTTTCTTGGCAGGCGAAAGGCGAATAGTGTCTGTTTTTTTAATAAATGTATCTCTACACTCTGCTAGTGAGTTCCAAAGGTTGACTGATCTACTGGTGAAGAAGGTCTGTGCTTGCCGCTTCAGTACTGGCCTCTTCGTCAGCTTTTTGATCGGTTTCCTCGTAAAAACCAGAGGCGTCACTTATCGGGGGAAAGAGGGACCCCCCAATCAGGCCCGTATCCAGGAATTTATTTCGGGGGGGGGGGGGGGGGGGGTTGCCTGCTGGTCGGACAAAAAAAGTACAAAAAACACGTAGTTCAGAGGGAAAAGTCTATGAAAACGATTTTGCATGTTTCGGGGGGTGGGGGTTCAACCCCCTACCCCACCCTGGATACGGCCTTGCCCCCAATGATGTCGGCCAGAAAAAAGTACAATTTTGAAACAGTCGATCGATTTTTCTTAAAAAAACTTTTTGTCAAAATCCCTGGTTTCTCAATAACAGTACGTAAAACGCTCAGCCAGTCGTTAAAAGTACACTACCCCCCCCCCGCCCCCAACATTTTGAATAGTAATACCTTTGATCAAAGCTGGTGTTATTTGAGTTTCCAAAGAGGACTGTTAGACCCCTTATTTCGGCAAACCGTAAGTTCTCAACCCCACCACTTATTACCTTATCCTGTTTTCACCCTGATTTTATTATTGGTTAACATCTTCATTCATCTGAATGGGTAGTGAACAGATTGGATTTCATCAGGGTATCCGAGGGGTCACGCAGTAACTTGCATTAGTACTGCTGCTTTCACAGGTGTTTATTGAGGTGAAACTGTATGGAGGGTGACCTATACAATATACCCAGCTTGATTATTTTTTTTTGTGTTATTAATTTTGTATTTAATTGATATACTATATTAGCGCACTAGCAGCGTGAGGACCTTAGCACCAAACAAACATATCGTATAAAACAAAGCAGAGCAGATTTTCAGTGAGAGAACATTTCTAGGAAAGACTTACCGAGGTTGAGTCTAAATCCGGTATCTAACGTGTAATAATTCCAACACAAAAATCATCTGCAGTTCAAGAACGAATTCCTGCCTTGTAGAATTGGTACTCCGCGTTTCTTCAGCTGTGGCACAGATCGGAAAAAATATAGTTTTTGTTTAGCTTATAGAAAAAAAAAACACAGTATTTGCACCACCAGGGGGGGGGGGGAGGGGTATCTAGCGTTCAGTAACTCCGTTGCAGATGTCTTTGAAGATAGATATTCGTTTGTAGAATGATTACTCGACTAGTAGGCTACTTCCTCCCAGAGCAAAATAACACTAGGGAGTAGCGTCAATACCTATGCTTTCCATGCTTTGCAAACGGGCCATACTCATAGCGCCGCCCACATCGCTTGCGGCATTTAAAGCGAGACAAACTTTCGGGTTCAGACATTACTAGCAAAGCAAAGGTGCGGTCTGCACACACCAAGAAAATAATGAATTTTTTTGCTTTCGGTGGTGAAAGACTGATTGAATTTCAGTAGGACGTTCTATATCGCTAGTGGAGCTAGTGTCCATGCTATTCGAATGTGTGTCAGTTTTCAAGTCTTGGCGCTACTTCCTAGTGTTATTTTGCTCTGCTTCCTCCGTATTGCGATGTAAAGCTGTGAATCGCTTTTGCGTTAGGTTAGTTTAAGCTAGTGAAAAAGCACTTGTAACACATAATAAGTGAGAAATAGTCATATACAAATCCACAAACTGGGGGCACGGTGCTCCAACGTCAGGGTATCATGTCCTGACGTTGGAGCACGGTATCATGCCCTGTCGTTAGAGCATGGTACCCCCATACAAATCTGTTGAATTAAGAATCTGAAATGGACCTTGCTTTTCAAAGAGAATTGTATGGGGGTACCATGCCCTTGCTGCTGGGCATGGTGCCCCAACGTATGAGCACCATGCCGAAAAACTTAGGATTTTTGTATGACTCCGAAAAGAATGGCCTCAACTTAATTGGAAACATAAACATGCCACCAAATCTGACAACTCGTTTATAAAGTGAGAAGATGAGCCAGTGAAATATTTGACGATTCGAAGGCCTCTTTCCAAATATGGTAGTCAGGTGCTGGTAACTCTTCGCTAACTACGTAAACTGTGCACATACACTGTAAATGTGATATCTGCTTATGACCATTTGCTTCTTTTTTTTGTTCATTTTAATAGTGGTTGAGTAGCTTAGATTTTCTCGAGGGTGTTCTTTTAGTTCATCAATTTCGTGATTTATATTTCATTTTACTTTGTGTTTTGTGAAATAACCAAATGAACATGAAACGAAAAATCGAAATTCAAGGTAATTTGCTAACTGACAGGTATGCAGATTCTGCAATGACTGCAAACTTTAAGTCAAATTCTTGCTCATTTTTGCATAATTTTCCATTCTCAGACGGCACTACACTTCGTTAAGGTCTGGGCGTTAGTAAGGCGGGTCTGCTTTACTGGGCGTTTGTCTGAAATATGCATATGTCTGGACATGTATGTTAGAGATAGTATCTTAATTGGTTGTTCTTCCAGTTAATACAGTGAAAATTGACATGATTTTCTACAAGGTAGGAGTACTATTAAAATCATCTTCATTTCCTGTTATATTCTGAATTTAAATAATGGTGAGACAGAATGAAAGCTTGACTGCGTAGAACAATAATGCCCAGAGTATTTGTCGGAAGTAGCTAAAGAATCGTCAAGAATCCAAAATCACAAGCAGTGAAATGGTTCCCTCCGACGTGATAATAACTCTGAGCGTGTTCCACCCTTCTAACAGTAGTAGCTATTAGCTATTAGTTACTATTTTCATTTCAACCTCGTTAAAAATTACTACGCTGACCGTTCCAACCTTCTCGAAATAGTAGCTAATAGTAGCTATTTGCTTACCAAGTTGGGGAGCGTAGTAAGTGTCGCAACTACTAATCTCTGTAACGTGATTGGTACGATTACCCCGTGGCATGATATTTGACCGAAAAAGAAAAAGGTGTTCCAGCCTTGACGCCAAGAAGCCAAAAATCGTGACGTCATGCGTAGTAACTACGGTAAGTAGGGTGGAACACGCTCTCTAATAGTAAGAAAAGGCGCGCCCGGCAGCTCGTGGCCATGCCAATAGTTATCATTATTATATTGATAACACATATTTACCACCTGCTAAATGCACAACGCAGAAGCGGAATATAAAAGAGACGACAAACAAAATTGGACCCATGGATTGAAATCTGTGCCAGGAAGCAGGGGAGCCTTTCATAACAATTATTTGACTACACGTTATATTTGATGAAGCTGAATGGATAAGTCAGCTGATGTTTATTCTAGCGATATTCCGCTCATTGAAAAAAAACAGCAATTCAAAAAACATGAGAAAATGAGACATTTTTTTCCCATGAGAAATCTGAAGAAAACATGAGATCTCATGGGAAAACATGAGATATGGAAGCCCTGCTTGGCGTTTTCGCCCCATACTTTGACGGTACATTAGCAGTTTCACAAGTACACCAACTGAGTACAAACCACCTTAGCGGAAAATCTATTGCAAAGTAGCCTAGCAGCCTACTGGCACTTTTTGAGAACTTTAGTTTTGAGAACCCCGTGAAGGTAGACGCACCAACATCATCTAGTGAAATTAACGCCCGATTGATTCTATTGATAGCTTTCTTTATCACCATTATTTTAGACGTAACTCGTATTTATTAAACATAAATTTGCGGCCTCTTTCATAAATTCTATACCGGCATGCTAATCCCCCTAATTTGGTTTGTGCCTTGTATGTATAAACGAATTAACATATCACATGTTTATCGAATGATCTTGCATTTTTTCGGTTGGTTAGTTGTATTATAGTCATGCTTTTTTTGTAATTTCATGCTCCGCTATTTATTTAAGAAGAAAAAAACGTTGTCATTAATGTAGAGTAAGAGTGTTGCTGGTTAATCCAAGTGGGATTGAAGGGAGGATACATTTTGAGCGTGTTTCACCGTACTTACCGTAGTTACTACGCGGGACGTCACGAGTTCTGACTTTTTGGTGTCAAGGCTGGAACGAATTTTTTTTTCTCACAAAAATATCGTGCCACGGGCTAATCCGCCCAAACACATCCCAGAGATTCGTAGTTACCACGCTTACTACGTTCTCGAGCGTGGTAAGCAAATAGTTACTGTTTCCAGAAGGTTGGAACGGTCAGCGTAGTAACTTTTCACGAGGTTGCGACGAAAATAGTAAGTAATAGTTACTATTGTTAGAAAAGTGGAACACGCTCTTTCTTAAAAATTGCATGGAATAAAATACCCAAACTAGGTTGTTTCAGAGCGTCGTGCTCGTTTCCTCGAATCTATTGACCTTCTAAAGAGTCTCCATCCAGCGAAAGTAACCCTCGTAGTTATTCTACCTTTTATATCATTCCGTTTTACGCGTACGATGTTTTAACACTTTATCGACCTAACCGAGTTTGCCAGTCGAGTAACGCAAACCTCCAAAAACTTCAAAGGTCCACCGACAATTTTTGTCTGGCCGGCCAACAGGTCTATCTCGTTTTTAGGACTCCTTAATCCCATGGGCGGAACAATTTTCAAATATTTTATGTCGAACATCCGCTTCTGAGAGCGGGGAGTCTAGACCTCTGTCGACAAGTGTCAACAAAAACTTTTTCCAAAAAACGATAGTTTCCAACCATTTTACCGTAAAACGATCATTTCTGGAAAGAGTTGCGCGTTATGCAGTAGTTCCGTGTGTATATCAGTTGTATGTAATAAAGTTCTTGTTGTACCTTCTGTTGTTGACTCGTTTTCGTTTTCCTCTTTTCTTTCTTGCACTTCACCACTAGGCTACTAACTTCGCCTCTCAATTTGGACGTAAGCTGTTCTCATGATCCTATCTCGCCGCCTGGTTCGGAAGCATTCAGTGAAATACAAGTGGGTGAAATGGAGTTGCCTCCCATGTTTCGAATATTCGCGGCTTTTTTTCCAGTAGCCCCCCACCCAGCGTCTCTTCCACCCTTCTACAAATAGTAACTGTTTCCGTTCCAACCTCACCAAAAGTTACTACTCTGACCGTTCCAACCTTCTCGAAAGTAACTAATAGTAACTATTTGCTTACCACGCTCGGGAGCGTAGTAACTACGGATCTCTGTAACGTGATTGGTCGGATTTGCCCGTGCATGATATTCTGCTGGAAAATAGGAAAATCGTTTTCCAGCCTTGACTGCAAAAAGCCAGAATTCGTGACGTCATGCGTAGTAACTACGGTAAGTAGGATGGAACACGCTCTATATCGTTCTTCCCTGCATTTCTTATGTACTGTTTCAAGTTGCCGAGCGCTTGTTCTATGCTTGTAAGAAGTTGGTGTTCAGTTAGTTAAAATGATTGACTTATCACCGTCTTTTCTGTGGATTATCCCCATATTTTTCATATTTTACTGTTTTAGGTTGCCGAGCGCTTTCTCTTTGCCTGTAAAGAAGTTGGTCTCGAGTTAGTTCAAATTATTGACCGCTTGGAAGCGGTAGTGTCGCCGACAGACTGTGAAAGTTTACAATCTAAGATAGAAAAATGTCTTAGTTCCACAAATGTCGAGATGCTGATGGAAGTTGTGCAGAAGGGAGAAGAACTAAATGAAAATCAGGATGTCAGGTGAGATTCAGTCATACCCGATGAAAAACTTATCTCAGAATAGTAGTATGAAGTTGTACGAAAAGTAGCATGGAGTACTAACTGATGGTACTACATGCCTCTACTTCAAGGCTACCGTGTTACTGCATTCTACTGCATGCTACTATTAACAAGGCTGGATGCTCCTAGAGCAAGACAGGAGGCTCCTAGATACTACTACATAAGATTGGTCCAGTCTGAGGCACATTAAATGACAGTACTCTTTACTATTACATATCACTAGATGCAAATTTTTCGTACATCTATCATACTACTACGCAGGCTACACATTTTTCATCGGGTACAGAAATCCCCAATTTGTGTGCATAGTGCTCCAGAGCCAGGGCTTGCGCTGATGTTAGAGCCTAGTTGGTTGTTCGTCTACCTATAAATAGGATAAAAACTGTCTCAATAGCAAATCTCGTCTGTGTTTACAGGAGGTGGTGATCCTATTCTTTGTCAAAATTTATATAGATTTTTTGGTCATCCTGAAGTCTATATTTTTAATTTTACCAGAGTTTGGTATAATTTCACCAATTGCTCAAGAAACAGGTTAAAGAAGCATTTGTCCTTGCGTTAGAGCCCTGGTTTGTTGTCATACTTTAAATTTTTATATCGCACGCTGCTAAACGCTTAGAGGCCTATCCTGGACGAAGTTTGGTTTATCATTCTTTAAAAAATAACCCTTTGGTCTCCATCCTTTGGGACCATACGGCGCCGGACGGAGGCTCAGGAATCCCAGTCTGTCCTCGGATACGTGTAGGAATGACAAACGATCCTCAAAAAAAGGCGCGTTTAATCACCATTTCTTTCAGGGACACCGTTCAAGTCTGTCGGTCGCGTTACGAGGAGGTGAGAAGAACTGCCGCTCGACTTCTCCGGCTCTCCACTAGAACACCTGGACTCCGAATGAAAGAGGTAGGGTCATTTGCAGTGTTCCAAGCCTGACATACTGGCGCTTTTTGACACTTTTTGCCTATGGGTGACACCATGACACTTTTTTGCTCACAATGAGACCTTTTTATGTAAATAAGACTTTTTTTGTCAGAAAAAGGACATTTTCATTTACTTTACTAAATTTACGGATTACCACCCCTAAAACATGTATTTTACTTTGGTGTACATGAAAACAGTTAGAAACCCTTATATAAAACCTACTTCCGATTAAATTTTGTTACAAAATTGGGATCTAACAATTAAGAAATGTCTTGACAAATTTTCCAATAAATTCAGAATAGTTACCAGTTATTCGCATTAGCCTATGCACATTGTGCATCGGAATGAGCGAAAAAAATTCAGAGGTGTAAAAAAGCACCTTTTTGCAAGAAATTTTGACACCTTTGTGATTTGAGCACTTGGCAGCCGTGGTCATTGGTCCTCCTGTTGTAGTTTTTACTAAGATATTGTAATGCGATGATTGGCTTAGCCGAGACGGATAAAAATAGAGACGGTAAATCTGAAACACCTTGCTCGCTAGATGACGCGCCGAATCAAGTGACTGAATAAAATAACAACTTCGAACGTATTTACATTGTTAATCTGTATTTCTGTGAATTTAAATCTATGTTTCTGTAATGTAAATCTATATTTCCGTGACTTCATCTTCAAATTTTGCAGTTGACACAAGACAAATATATGACAAAACCATACTGCCATCTGGGATAATGGGTGTTCAACAAGCACACAAAAACGGACGAGTAATTACACATTCGAAACAGCTTGCACACTAGATGACATGCGAAGTAATTGAAAAAAATAACAGACGAACAGCGTCAAAATTATTTACATTGTAGCTCTGTGACTACCATATCTTACACATCTATGTCTACGACCGCGGTTTCGCATATAGAATGCCGTGACGCATATAGCGTAAGTCTCTACTTCCATTAACTCCTGAAAAATGTGCATTCGCGTTATTTGATGCAGTATCCGATAATCTGATATCAGAATTGTAAATGACTACCCAATAGAAGAAACCCGAGGGTTTTTTCTCAATCTTCACAGTATGAGATAGATACATTCCATCTTTTTGGAAGACATGGCACTTTAGAAGAATTAATGTTCTGTGCGAGGGACTGCGAGCTTTGCCAAGTCTCGTGTCTGGTCTGTGCATATACTTGGCTTGTTTACCCATCTGTGAATCTGAGCCTTAAAGTTTAACCGACAAGGACGAAGACCCAACAGAGTAGTTATATATCACGTATTCACTTAAATAGAACTGAAAACACGAACAAATGTGTTACCCCGTTTGTCCGCATTCCGCAGTCGTGGATTTCATCGAATGAACTTCTTCTTTTGCATTTGCGTTACCTCTAGGCACCTTTCCCTCTATACTTGAAGTACTTACCCACTACAAAAGTTAACCATTGCCGAAAAATAACAAAAAATGGCAGATTCCTTGTAAGGCACATCGTGACATCATTCTCCTACGTTCTTCCACCGTGACCTTTCCGCGTTTAGCGTCTTTGATTCTGCAAATAATGCTGACTTCTTTTGAAATTCAAAATCTCCGCGTCTGGAAGAATTTTTGGTTGTGGTGCAAGAAGCGCATATTTTGACGTCATTGCTAAAGCCTCGGCTAAAAAATACAAAATGCCTTAGATGGGTCAAAATGTGTCAGTTTATTCAGATATCAAGTGTAAAAATAAGCTACCTTTTCGGTTATACTTTTAAGCTAAACCGAAAGGGCTGGTTAAGGATAGTTACCCATCATCTATTCACTTAAATAGGCTTGAAGGCTGATGAAGATCTGTTACTTCACTATCGATTTTATCCAGTGAACTCAATAAAATGAACTCATTCTTACGGACTTGTCGTACCTCTATGCTCAAAATATTTTACTTTCAGCCCTCAGACGCCCTCATCTCTCTCCTTGATCATGTGCCACGTGATCATAAGCTTCTCCCTGTTCGCTATTGAAACCCACACTTTTGCTGACATTCAGATTCGCCGCGGCTGGATGAATTTTGACTTGTCGTGCAAGCAGCACATATTCTGAACGTCTTTACTAGAGCCCTAGATGAACAGTAAAATAATTCACGGATTCGAATTTAGGATTCAAAAACAAGTTTGCTTTTCAGTTAAACTTCTGGATCTAACCCATCGAACTCGCGAGTTCAAATCACGAGTCGTTACGACCGTGGGATCATCTATTGGCGCGATTCGGAACCAAGCGAATGGGTGAGCTCAAAATAGGCCTTCACATAAAAATCAGACAAAAAGAAAACATCTACCTGGTATAGTGGAGGTAGGCTGCCTTTAGCGTTGGTTAACTTTGAACAGTGCAGTTTTGGGCTAAAGGTTAAATTAAGACCCAAAACATCCATTCAGATGCACTTAGGAGCCCTTAGTTGGCTACTTTAACTGACTGGTAGTTAAAGGACATGTCGTACTTGTGGCAGTAATTCCTTCTACTTACATTAGTATTTCCATCCGTTCTTATTCCCGAGAGTATCTACTTTATAAGTATAAGTATATTATCACTCTTGCCACTTTTGTTCTCCTTACGTGACATATCATGCGCCCGATTAATGTTTCCGAGAAGCTTATTCGTCCGGAGACCGGTTATGCAAATTTTGCCAAGATTGTCGTCCAAGGCGAGGGACATGGAAAGAGCCTAAAAACAGCCGAAGCCCTGTGTAATTTTCTATATTTACAGCTTAGTTGGAAAGTGGTCAACTGTTACAAAAAAATCGGAGCAGAAACTCTATGTGGTGCGAGGTGCTCTTTAATGTTTGTCACAGCAATTTGATGGTTATGGTTCAAAGTTAGTTCAAAGTTTCAAAGTTAGCTAAGCATATGCAACCTCTACTGCTTACTTATAATTTAAATGTATTTATAATTTATTGTCCATAAAAAGCCTGAAGCTATGGCATGAAAAATAAGTAAAAGAAATGCTTCGTTTCTATAGTTCCCGCAAAAATATAACCGACAGCCTCCCGGGGTGAGTTGATTTAATATTTTGTCAAAATTATGCTTCGAATTATTAATTTTTCCTGTTTTAGACTGACAGTTATTCTTTTCACCCTGAAGGGTATTTTTGACAGAACCCGTAAAAAGTGATGTATTGCGCGAAAGAACGCGTCACTCTTTAAGCAGCATATCATTGCTTCGTTACGCAATGATGCTTTTTCCATTTCTTGTTTTATGTTTTGACCGTGGTATTCTCGGAAATGGGAATAACAGTATTCAATGCTGCAAGTCCAGTGGATTAGTACTTTGTCCCACTTTAGGCTTAACAGTGAAATAAATATAACTGCATTTATTGTAAAAAATTAGTTTAGAAACAGTATCGTTTTAGCCAGGACAGGTCAGACATACTGAGGATTGTCTGCATGTGTGTGTGTGGGGGGGGGGGGTTAAAGAGGAGAATAGCTCAGCTTACTACCAAATTAGTTTGCAGAGATAGGCCTACCGTCTCTTAGTTGCTAAGGAACGTGTTCTAACCATCTACAAATTGTTACGAATGGTAACTTCTTACGGTGGAAGGTAGGTAATGGTACTTTCGAATCTGACCGTGAAATTCGAATATAGAGTAAATAAAGAAACACATGGCTTATTTATTATTTCCTATTCCCGAGAATATTGTGAGTTGTGTGTGTTTAAAGTTTAACTGAAAAGCCAACTTATTGTTGTCATTTAATTGAATACACTAAGTTATTTGGATTCTGCGAAGTTTTTTTTTATTTTCCACTATCTGCTCCGGTTATGACATTCAGAAGATCTGCGGTCGTCCCTACAACATAAATTCTACTATGACGCGCGATTTTAATCTCAACACAAACGCTGCTTTTCAGTGTGCAGTGGTGAACTAGGTGAAGACTGCCGGAACAAAAAAAAATTCATATGTCTTGCTCGTAAGGCATAAAACACAGATACAAGCGCATAGAGGTACCACAAATCACACGGAAATTCCACTATTTGAAAATCGATTATTCATGAAGAGCGGAACAATGAAGTAACGGATTTTCAGCGGGTCTTCAAGCCAATTTAAGTGAGTAAGGAAGTGATGGTTAACTAGATTGTCGTATCCCAGCCCTTTCGGTTAAACTTTAAGTAGTATGTATTGCTTCACTAGCCACTTTTGATACAAGAATCAGAATATTCCAAAAATAATTCTCATACTTTTTGGGCGCAGAAATTTAACCATCTTCATCCAGTCTTAGTAGTTTTATTTAGTAGTAATAGTAGTACTTTGTCTTTACTCCATGGTTACACACGTCCGGTGAGTCCTGGTAGAGGTCTTGTACCGAAGTATATCAGTTTCAGATCCAGTTTAAACCTAAGATATCTTTTCCTTTTACCAATCACACGCCTGTGTTCCTCACCTGGTTTCCGATCACTTTCAGTATCCTACCTAACAATGATGACGATATTTTCGTTGAGCCTCTGATCATCATAGGACTAGTGGGGTAGATATAATAAATACTCATATAAGGTCAAAATATTATTTCATATTTATACTGCCAGGCGTAACTCGGGCTATTCTCTGAGCCATCTCTGGCCGCCCAGGCGGTGTGATTAAGACTATCCTAATTAGGTCCCTTAAAGTTTAACTGAAAAGCTAAATTATTTTTCTATCATTTTAGTGAATAAACTGAATTATTTAGATTGTTCAAAGTGATTTTTTTTTGTTCCACTATCTGCTCTAGCTATGACGTTTGGAATATCTGCAGCCGTCACCAGAGCGTAAACTCTACTATGACGCGGGAAATTTTAATCTCAACACAAACGCGGCTCTTAAGTGGGCAGTGATGAGATTGGTGAAGATTGCTTAGTGTCTGAACAAAAAAAACAGATAAATCTTACTCGTAAGGCATACAACAAAAATACAAGCGCATAGAGGTACCACAAATCCCACGGAAGTTCCACTATTTGAAAATCGATTATTCGTGAATAGCGGAACAGTGAAGTAATGCATTTGCAGTGGGTCTTCAAGCCTCTTTAAGTGAATGTGATTGTCCTTTCTCAGCCCTTTTCAGTTAAACTTTAATGGTTAATACATACGATGTTTAGGCAAACTCGTTTTCTGTGAGTACATATATTTTAGATATTCTTTATATAATAACCTTTCGAAATGTGGATATAGCAGTATGATAAACCGAATCTGCGGCACGTCTTCTCGCCTTAATTACCATGAACCTGTTGTTAATCATTTAGAGCCATGTTTCGGTACATTTAGTACGAATCCCAGCATGTATTATGTGTGCCAGGATCATGTTATCTGTCACCCCTTTTTGAGGGTGGTTATGCATACGCATGTGCCGACTGGCAGCCTGCTGAGATGAAGGATCTCGATAATACTATACGGATGGAAGCTGTCACTAAATAGGGTATGGTCATTAATCAACATCCACTTTGCATTTCGGCTGAAAGTTAGCTCCGTGGCTGTAACGCCAGTCCAGGATTTTATATCTTTTTCTGGCTAGTTTTATGTGCCGTCAGTATCTCCGCATAGAGTACCGTCAGTATCCCCGCTCTTGTGGCCTCTTGCTTTTCACTGTTTTCACATTCCCAGTGACATTATAACCTCTGGAAATCAGAAATCTGAGACATGAGTTCTTTCCAACTATCAAGTTTCATTGAGATCCGGTCACCCGTTCAACAGTTGGACATACCTCGAGGTTCCGGATTCCCCCTCCCTCTACTCCCCCCACGATGGTCGAATTGGGTAAACGACTGTTCTTATGTTAAAACAGTCGAGTCCCTGATATGCCTGTCAAGTTTTATCGTCCTAGCACATCTGGAAGCACCTTAACTCTGGATCAAATCACCGGAATTTCGGAACCCTCCCTCGAACTCGTCCCACAGTGCCCGGATCCGGTCCGGTCTCGTCAACTATGTATCTAGGACGTGTGCTTGTTCTTCCTACCGAGTTTCATCCCGATACGTCCACTCTGAACATGTCGCACTTTGGTCGGATCTCTAATATGCCTGCCAAGTTTCATCGTCCTAGCGCATCTGGAAATACCCTAACTCGCGATCACGGGACTGACAGACAGACCGACGGAAAAGTGCACTCGGCCGTAAGCAAGGGCCATAAAAAATATTCGCGTGGCTCCGACCAGCTATGTGGGATCCATTTATCATATGCTAGTGAAATTCTTGCACAGCATCTGTTACTTTTGTACTAAATGATATTTAACAGTGGTCTTGTTCCGGACGCTTTCTGCTCTGGGATAATTACGCCAGTCTGTAAGAAGGGGAAAGATCCTAGTCTGTGTGAATCGTACCGTCCTATCCCCGTGTCTGCTGTTCTCTGCAAACTTATGGAGACTGTTGACTGGAGAAATTACTTGCACCACTCCTGATTTTCAATTCGGTTTTAAAAAAGGTTAAGGTTGCAAACACGTGCACAGTCTACTTACAGATTTGCTTACAATCTGATGGTTCGGATGAAAGCATCATATAATCGCGAGTCTCCTCAGCTTCTCCTGTCAGCACGTAAGAGAGTCTCGATTCCTCAGGCATTGTTCCCTACCGTGCCGTATACCGTAAGCTCCATTTTAAAGTAAAATATCTTTCTAAGGAAGGACACTTGTCTCAGATAAAGTTATTCCTGTACGCAAGGATATTAGACAAGCTGCCCTTTCGTCTCCCGCTTTGTACAATAATAGCGTAATTGAAGCGCAAAAACAAGCGTAATTATTGAACTTCCGTATTGAAGAGAATTTTAGTATACTTAGTCGTTCTTATGCGGTCATAGGACTTGCTTTTAACCCTAGTAACAGGGATGTAACTGTTTTTGGGATCCCAAAACGTAAGTGGAGGGATACCTATGACATCTCAAAAGTTTTCCGTCTGTCCGTCCGTCTGTCCGTCTGTAAGCACTATAGCTCTCGAAGGGAATGAGATATTTTGATGAAACTTGGTGTGAGGATTGTTTGGGTCAAGAATGAATGAATGAATTTATGACGCACTGCCCAAGGGCGTAAGTGCAGTAAAAAAGATAAAGAAATATAAAATAATCGCAAAAAACTCAACAAATATTTTCCATAAAGATTCACTAATTTAGAATCACGTTGATGGGATCGTGGACAGGTAATTTTCCAATCGGAGAACACAAATTAGAGGAGAGGGCTTCAAGCGTCAACAATGGGTCGGAAATTAACAAACGGCGGATCAGGTAGCGGTTCCGTGTGCGCCGGGGTAGGTAGAGAAGAAATCTCAGATATCTGAAATATGTCGAGCGTACGCGTCGAAGGTCCTTTCTCCTGAGTATAGTATGTAATCGAGCAAGGAAGTTAACATGCGGTGCGCAAAAGGCAGTATATAACTTTCCAAGCCCAGGTCTGCTATACCTCGAACGGTTCGGCACAATTTTGCAGTAGCCATATCTAATTCCTTTAGCGGCTGATTTAACTGCTTCCTCACAAATCTTTCGCATCGTTTGCGCAATTGTTATACCAAGCCATCGAATTTTTTCCTCGGTTATGAGAACATTGCCTCCAACATTCAGAGAGGGCTTCCGAAGAGTAGCAGGAGCGTTGAAACAAACGTACTGACATTTACTAGCGTTGACTGACAGGCCAATCTCACCAAGCGTTTGGTTGAGGCTAGCAACGTTTGTTTCAAGGCCCTTCCTGGATCGGCTGATAAGGAGGACGTCGTCAGCATAGGCCAGGTAGCTAACATCGATACCAAGGAAGTTAAAAGTTGGCGTAAGCTTTCTTAGGCACTGAAAAAAATCTGGGGCGATAGGACCCTGCCCTGAGGGACTCCCTTTTTCACTGTAATAGGGTGACTCAGTCTGTCTTGCCATTTGACTACCAGCTTGCATCTGGAGTACCACGATCTTAAGGCCAATATGATCGACCTATTTACGCCGTTTTCCGTCAAAGACAGTAGAGCCTGGACGTGGTTAACTTTGTCGAAAGCTCCAGCGATAAGGTCAAGAGTAAGGTCAAGTTCGTAGATGGGCTCTGTAGTCCTACATTTAGGGGTGGGGGAAGGGGTTTAATTTAAGGGGCAAATGAGATATTTTTAAACATATAATGTGATAGTCGATTATGGGGTTAAAAGACATGCTGAACACGATGGTGAAAATCATTTGTTCGCCGGACAAGTAGTTAGCCCGGAATTCGGCCAAAACCGGAAAGTTTGTTCAAAGTAAAAGTTTTGTTTTAAGTTGATTAGATGTTCGATTAAGGGGTAAGAAGACATGCTGAACCCTTATGGGACCAGCATTTTCTACCAGGACAACTTGTTCGGCCGGAATCAGGCCACACCGGAAAATTTGTTAAAAGTAAAAGTTTTATTTGAAGTTGAATAGATGACAGATTTAGGGGTAAGAAAACACGCTGAATCTGTATATGACAATCTTTTTTTTACCTGGACATATAGTTGGAATCCGGTTGAAACCGGATTTTTGTTTATATGTTGAACTTTTACTTGAAGTTGATTAGATGTTCTTTATACGGATAAGGTGATACGCTGAATTGTCTGGATCAAATATTAGATTTTGGGATCCCATCGAAACCTTCGGTCTTGTTAACGGTAGAGAGTGTGATAGTTCTTCGATTAAGGTGAAGCTAGAGGAGGCAGTACTAAGCCCTTCCGAATCTCTGACTTTCCTCGGGTTGCCCATTGGTAAAGACTTGCGATTTACAAGTTCCGGCCAAATCGCGCATTTTCCCGCTAAAGTCAGAAAAGCATATGTTATGTTTGCTGCGTCGAAAGAGCGTTACAACAGACTGGTGCTCGCGCAGCTGTAAAATGCTGTTGCATTACCACATGGTCTTGCACTAGCAACATTCTGGAGAATTTTCCACACATCTGACCTTAGAACTATTAGAAGCACTTTCTACAAATATGCTAAATTCCTGCTTGGGCTGCCACTGTGGTCTCGAAATCGAGGACTTAGGCTACACGAAATCATGATTTTAAAGATCCGATTGAGGCTGCTGTAGAGCGTCGTGCTCGATTTCTGGAATCCCTCGACCCTCTAAACAGCCTCTATCTAGTGATTAAACAATAGCTAAAGAAATAGTATTATATATTATAATACTATTATACTCCATCAGGACATTTTATGTAAAGATGGGAAAATAAACATATTCATTCGAATGGATCAGGAAT
The DNA here is from genome assembly GCA_023053575.1 of Branchinecta lynchi. Taxonomy (NCBI): domain Eukaryota; kingdom Metazoa; phylum Arthropoda; class Branchiopoda; order Anostraca; family Branchinectidae; genus Branchinecta; species Branchinecta lynchi. The sequence goes on from JAKZAP010000004.1 coordinate 7,179,289, forward strand.
CGCTAGAAAACTTGAACGCAAACAGCTCAGCTGAGCTAATGTGTTTCAGTCAGCGGAAACATGACGATTATATTCTGTCTGGAAGATATTTCGCTGAGCTCTAGTCTGTGCTATTATCTTAAATATGTCCCTACATATGCCAAATTTTTGCGTTGCATGCAATTTATGAATCTAAATTATCTAATTTTTGTAGGCATTTTAACTCGACTAGACTTTACAACATGACCTTCACCGCATTGCTATGGTACTTGTACCCCATATTTGTCTATTATGGTAATAACTTTGTGTGATTAATGTTTTTAGGGCAGTGTCCTTTAAGAACAAGTGCCTGTGCAAGAGCTTTGGTACCGGTTTTCTGTAGCGATAGACTTTGTGAAGCTCATAACTTCGAAAATATCATAAATATTCCTTCAGCCCAAGCTGACTGCGGCTCATATTTGATAGTGCAAAACAGATACGTCAGCTGAACTAAGGAATTTACGAAGTTAAATATTAAACGCTTAACTAGAATCTTTAGTTTTCTGTTTCCCACAAGTTCGTTTTTGGGACCCCAAAACGTAAGTGGAGGGATACCTATGACATCGCAAAAGCTGTCCTACTGTCCGTCCGTCCGTCTGTCCGTCTGTGCGCGCTATAACTCTCGAAGGGAATGATATATTTTGATGAAACTTGGTGTGAGGACTCTTTGGGTCAAGAGTAAGGTCGAGTTCGTAGATGGGCTCTGTAGCCCTACATTTAGGGGTGGGGGAGGGGGTTTAAATTAAGGGGCAAATTAAATATTTGTAAACAGATGATGTGATAGTCGATTATGGGGTAAGAAGACATTCTGAACACGATGGTGAAAACCATTTTGTCATCGGGCAACTAGTTCGCTCGGTTTGTTAAAGTAAAAGTTTTATTTCAAGCTGATTGGATGTTCGATATAGGGGTAAGGAGACATGCTGAACACGATGGTGAAAACCAAGTTTTTCGCCGGACAAGTAGTTAGCCCGGAATCCGGCCAAAACAGGAAAGTCTTTTAAATGTAAGTTTTATTTGAAGTTGATTAGATGTTCGATTTAGGGGTAAGAAGACATGCGTAAAAACTCTTTTTTTCGCCGGACAAGTAGTTGGCCCGGAATCCGGCCAAACCGGAAAGTCTTTAAAATAAAAGTTTTATTTGAAGTTGATTAGATGTGCCATTTACGGATAGAAAGACATGCAACACGACAGTGAGAACCATTTTCTCGCAGGGCAAGAAGTTCGCCTGAAATTCGGTGAAACCGGAAAGTTTGTTAAAAGTAAAAGTTATATCTGAAGTTGATTAGATGTTCGATTTAGTGGTAAGAAAACATGCTGAACACTTATTTGGAAAGTATTTTCTACTCGGACAAATTTTTCGCCCGGAATCAGGGCGAAACCGGAAAATTTGTTGAAATCAATAGTTTTATTTGAAGTTGATTAGATGACAGATTTAGCGGTAAGAAGGCACGCTGAATCTTTATGTGACAATCTTTTTTTTTACCTGGACATAAAGTTCGTTCGGAATCCGGTTGAAACCGGATTTTTTTTTTTTTGAAAAGGAGTTTCACTTTACTTACCGGTTACTTTACCGGAGTTCTACTTGAAGCTGATTATTGTTCTTTACACGGGTAAGGAGATTCGCTTCTGAACTTACTTTTTTTTTTTCTGGACAAGTATGGTAGTTCGTTCGCAATTGTCTGGATCAAGTATTAGATTTTTGGGATCCCATCGAAACCTTTGGTCTTGTTCCAACTTGAGCGGTTTTGAGCCGGAAGAGGACCCTTGCCAAGAAGGCTCGATATATGTCTCCAATAAAATTCAGCTATCGTATCCGTTTTGCACTATCAAATATGGAAAATATCAGATACAGGAAGACGAAACTGGACATATTTGTATTTCCTGGTTTCTTGATGTGTATTTTGACGGTTCCCTCCACCCCACCTAACCCTGTAAGACAAGCCAAAGTCCACCCAGCGTCAAACGGGCACCCAGAGAAATCTGGGGAACGTAATAGGAAGCACCAGGATGGCTAGCTGCCAATCGCTTATTTAACTTCCTGGCTGACGGAAGTTACCCCTTTTTTAGGGTGAAAAGAGATATATTCTCATAACGTTTAAACCAAGGATGCGCCAACATATGTTATTATCAAGAACAAATAAGTACCAGAACCTCCGTCTTCCTATCTCTGTAATAGGCTACTACGATGCAGAGTCGAATAGATTCCTATACCCTGCATATGCTAAAGAGCGGAGGGTAGGAGCTACGCGGAACATTACGATTTGTTACCTCTAGAGGCAGCTATAGCGCAGTAAAGCCACGGAGAAGACATTTCCAAAGTCAAAGTCGATTGGCTGTCTGGACGCGCTCAGAGTGGCTTAGCGCGCTCCTGCACTTTTTCCTCTGAGATGCGCAACGGCGAAGAGTGAGGTAGACGGGGATCAGCTCAGAGCTCGGTAAATGCTTCTAGCTCAGCTCAGTTTGGCCAGAGTATCCATAGTCGCTGCATGGGACCAAAGACTGAGGTTCTGTTGGCTAATTTGTTCTTGGTTATATGTTATCAGACTTCTGACAGTGTAAAACTGTGAAATAACATGATCGACGAGCATAATCCACACCCTAATTTACGGAAACCTGATTCTGATTGAAACCGAGCGATTTTTTACTCCTGAGATTATAGTGAATATTCTAATGCCATTTTCCGAAATGGTAAAGAATCGGGGTCGCTCACTAATTATCCGAAGTTTAAGAGTTTATTTGGATTATAATTTTATTTTAAGCTAGGTCGCCCCGCAGAAATATTAAAGATGTGGTTGCAACTCCGGGCGAACTGTCTCCCATTACGAAGTAGGAAAAAGGTTTTTGAAAAGAATAGGTCTTTGCCGGTGGCCGAGTGTGCTTGCCGATTTTGCGGTGAGGTAGAAGAGAGTTTATGTCATCTGCTGACGGATTGTCAGGGGGTGAAGGAAATTAGAGATAGTTTTTTTGGTGGGGTACCAATAATATTTCCTGGTATTATGGAGTCGACGAATCGGCAAGTAATTCGGTCTGTATGTGAATATTTAAATTGTATACTGGAAGTTTAATTTGGTAATTTGGTTAATAGTAGAAGGTTAAAAGGAGTAATGTTATCGTATGTAATATTGAAGGTCATTTTTGTTAGTTAAGTGCGAGAATGAATGCTGATGTATGGCCCTTTGTTGGCTTTAATAATAAATTATTATTGTGTGTTTATACTCAGTTTACCAAATATTTGATTCTTTGGCTCGCACTTTGCCGTTAAAAGTGTTCAAATTGATTAGTTTGTTTTAGTCTGTCTGCATAGATTGAAAGAGAGGGCTCTGAATCTGCACTTGGGATGCTTAGCCTCACCTCCTCCACTACGATCGTTTTAATAGTGAACTGAAAAAGAAAAATGCTCCTAGGGTGGGACAAAGACAAAATTGCTGCAAAAAATGTCTTCTGGTGTATTTTGTCCGGTAAAAGTCCCTCGTATAAGCTCCACCATAGAGTAAATATCCAGATTTGTTCCTTGCCCCGTAAGAGCCCATTTTTGTTCCCATTTGGAATGGACTCGGTCAGTGAACAATTCTCAGAAAAGTTGTGCAAAACAGTAGTTGCCGTTTTGCAGATACCATGGTATCTGTTACCAAGGTAACTGGATCTGCAATTAGTCCTTTATGCAGTCACGGTGGTATCTGATACTACGGTTGCTCAGCTAAAACGGCAATTGCTGGGTTTGAGATTTTTAGAAATCATCCAAAAAGAAATACTGATCTACACGGACATCTAGAGTGACAACTTCTTTCCCACCAATTTGACAGAACTCGACTCTTGTGTTACTGATGATGAAAGTGAGATGAATTTATCAGATACCATGATTAGTTACCACGGTGTAGGTAGTAGGTAGTAGCTAGGTTTTTTATTTTAACCAAAAACATTGAAAATAAAATAAAATAACACTACTAATATCCCATTGCAGCAAAAAGAAAGTCCTAAGGACTTGTGCTGCAATTTATTAATACTACTTGTATCTAATAAATAAATAACTAAACATAATAACTTATTATCCACCTAGCCTATGACTTAAATAACAAACAATTAAACGTGAACACTACACGCAACAAGAATCCTTAATATTTACTCATTACCAGTTTCAGCCCCACCCGAACAACTGTGAAAAAAAAGAAAGAAAAAAAAAAAGAAAAAGACCACATACCCTTCAACTCGTATTAATTAAGTGGAAAGTTTTCAGTTTCTTTTTAAATCCGTATAAAGTGGCAGACTCCCTGATGCTAGACGGCAGATTATTCCAAACAGAAGGCCCCAGATTATGAATCATATAAGATGATCTAACTGTTTTTCTTTTTTCATTAGTTAAAAACTGTGCATTTCTAGTATCATAATTGTGGTGCTCCTGATTCATAGAAAAATAATCATGGAAATAAACAGGGCATATATGGTTCATGCTTTGAAACACAAAAATTGATGCCTGGTAATCACGAATCTGACCAACATTCAGAACATTACACCGGGAAAAGCTGGCAATGGTTTTGGATTCAACCTCCTTTTTTATGTCCGCAACCAAACGAATGCTTTTATTTTGCAAAATCTGGATCCTTTAATAATTAGAAAAAAAAATTGCTAGCCCAATGAACACAACCGTAATCAATGTAAGGGTGAACAAGGGAAAAATAAATAATTTTTAAAATCCAGGTAACTGCCAGATACCACGGTAACTGCAAACACGCCTTTTGGCCGTGGTATCAGATACCAGGGTAACTGCGAAAACGAATTTTTACCGTGGTATCTACACAGACGCAACTAATGCGGGGGGTTGCTCACTCCGAGCCACCGGTGTACACCTCAGTGCGGCACCGGCACGGCACCGCGGCACGCGCCACTTGGTGTACATCATTTTTGGGAGTGAGAAACCCTTCGAACAAATGTCTGGCATGCAGAACTACGGTTTTACCATGATTTTGCTGATTTTGATGAGACTTTATGAGGTCGATTTTCACCTTGTAATTTCCATCAGAACATCAGTAATGCGATGTATTAACTTGCTATATTTGGTGTAGATCATGAGCGCACTGGGTGGTGATGTATTTAAAGGGTGGGTGGCAATCAATCAGCCCTAAAGTGTGTCAAGAGTAGTACTGTCATCTCGACTCTGATGAAGTGTGGTCCACAACTTTCCGTTTCTCACAGCGTCTGATCTTCGATATGTCATTTTGTGGACATCTTACCACCGCGATCGCGCATGCGTACGTTTTAGGAATATACACCGCCATGCATGAAGATGTAATAAAAAATAATTTGTTATTCGTGTCTAGGGGAATGCCGCCCGCATTGGTTTGCTGTAGGTTGTCGTATGTCCATTTGTACCCCCCAGGTGGCGGTCTGTTCTAACGAGTGTTTGTTTCGAACTACCCTGGGCCCCAATCTCCGAAAGGGCCCCAGCCTGGGACAAAGAACAAACAAAAAGCAAACTTTTGCATCAAACCGGTTATAAGTTCGCGTAGCGCAGGTGCAGATCTCCTGATACTCTGCCCTAGGCCGGGAGTGCGATGCGTGATTGGGGGCAAATCATCGATGCTTCCCGTGCCTTTTTCTAGATTTCTCTAGTGCCCATTTGATGCTGGGTGAACTTTTGGTTTGTCTTACGGGGAAACACCACTAATCCTCGTCCTAGACCAAATGTTCAGCACCACCGATACTCGAACCAGCGACCCTTCGCTTGAGAGTTCGGCGCCCTAACCAATTCGGCCAAGACAGCCAGGGGCCGAATCAACTCTGTTCTATCTAACAGATTTCTCGGTTAATACCATCAGTGTAATTACATGTCAATAATGAATGAATGAACATGTTTATTACCCATCTTTACATAACATGTCACTGATGGAGTATAAAAAAAAGAGAAATAAAGAAAGTAGAACAATGAACAACACACAAGATACAATTTTAACTTGGCAATACATAATTAAAAAAAGAGAGAAAAATACACTATACACTATTATATATACACCATTTCTGTAACTATTGTATAATTGCTGGATAGAGGCTGTTTAGAGGGTCGAGGGATTCCAGAAATACGACCACGACGCTCTAGTACAGCCTCAATCGGATCTTTAATCCCATGATTTCGTGTAACTCGTCGATTACGAGACCACAGCGGTAGCGCGAGCAGGAATTTAGCATATTTGTAAAAAGTACTTCTTGTCCTAACATCAGATGTGTGGAAAAGTTTTCAAATCATTTTTGAGTGTGTAGCCTACTATCAGTGAATGGGTAGGAAAAATATAAATTCCGCTTATATTTGTCGAAGCTAGTGACTTGGAGGATGGCAGGCACCAAAAAAACACTGTAACGATACATTCGCGATAATAATTTGCCTGGGAATTGGCTGATTTCTGATGCAAACATTGTATTCTATAGGGTTGACAATGTAACATTATTATAGTCTGATTTGTCCTTTTGAAAAGACGTTTGTGTTAGAGAAGTTATTTATTAAAACTAATTCCCTGTCGGTTTTGCGTTTTAACGCACCTGTAATATAGTTTCCTGATAGCTTAAAACAGCTACCTTGGGAAGTTAAATACTCCTTCAGCCCAAGGTGACTGCGAATCATATTTGATAGTGCAAAACAGATACGTCAGCTGAATTTTATTTGAGCTATATTTCGGCCCTTCTTGGCAAGGGTCCTGTTCAGGCTCAAAGCCGCTCAAGTTGGAAGAACCAACTTCTGGGAAACACCCTTGCCAAGAAGGGCCGAAATATAGCTGACGTATCCGTTTTGCGCTATCAAATACCTTGGGAGACCTTTTTCGGGGGGGGGGGGAGAAAAACTTTTCTCACTCGAAGAACGATAGCACCTACCAACTAAAGTTTAGAAGGTTACGGCTAAATTACTTTCTCCGGCACCAGATTCTCTACCGTTGAGGTTTTGCTGCGTTTGTTTGCAAAAGATCTTAATAGAAAGAAGATGAGAAGAGAATGAAAAGTGTATACATTCGCAAAATTGTCTTTGTAGTGAACGACAGAAGAGGGTGGGTTTGCATGAAACAAAAACTGAAGATTGGATAAATAATCCAAGTTTTGGATATGACTTTTCATAGACCCCTGGGCAGGCCCATATCCAGCAATTTATTGGGGGGGGGGGGGGGTGCCTGCAGGTCGGACAAAAAGTATAAAAAAGACATAGATCAGAGGGAAAAGCATATAAAAAGATTATTTGTGTATGTTTCGGGGGGGGGGGGGGGGTCAGTACAGATCCTGGTGGTCGTTTTGTTTATAATTCTACGGGTTGGAAATGACTAGCTTCAACGTATCATGGGGGGAGGTGGGCACCTTAGATACGAAAGTATTTACCAAGTACGGTTTCGAAGGTCACGGCATTTCTCCAGCCTCAGCATCCCTACCGCAGAGGTGTTATGGCGTGAGTTTGCAAAAAATCCTCGATGAAAAGAGCGTGCGTTTGCAAAATTGTGATTACCTGGTACTCCTCTCATACACCAGTGTGTCAACAGGGATTTTGACGGTTCGTTTGGCAGAAATTTGCGAGTTAATTCAAGTCAATTTAGACCACGCCTGACGCGTAGCCGTCTATGGGTTGCCGCTGTAATCGTACGCGCTAGTGTTACATTGACCGGAGTGAGTGGAAGATGTAATGGTGGAATGCAAACTGAGGATATTCATGTTCGTGCAGCGGTATGTGGATATCAGCTCAGACCATCCTATCTTACATTTAATTGTGTCTGGTCCGCAGGGGCACCATGGGGGGATGGGGGCATGCGAGCCCTAGACTTCAAGGTCTTCCTCCTTGGTGCTATGTTCTGACCACTAGATATTTTTCAAAATGCAAAACAATGACTTTACTTCTAGGTATATTTCGAAACCACTTTAAATTACTCTAGAAAGAGTAATTAAAATTTCAGAATGTCGTATAAACCTCTAATTGGGATCCAAAATTTACCCCCCCCCCCCCGAGGTTCACGGAAATGGCGCTATTGTGTCTTGTGGTGCCAAACGGATTATTCAGCTTACATTTGGTTTCGGACCTTCTTGGCAAGGTCCTCTCCAGGTCAAAGCGAAAATTCTGATAATGCGGTCGATTGGCTTTTTTTAAGTTTTCTGAAAGTACCAGTAACATTTATGGTCTAATTTCTACTCTTTCGGAACAGGCTTGGGGAGTTTTAGCACACAAAGTATTGTGATTTCGGTAGGGCCATAGGAATACTTCGTTTCCTTGCATTTGCGTAATATTTTCTAAGTATAATTTCGAAAGATTTTTGGCTGCGGAGATTCAAGCGCTGCTCCGTTTTGAAAAGAAGGGTCAAACAAGTTAGATATCCGGCTATGAGCCAAACACTCGTAAAAGTCGCCTTCCTTTTGTGTTAGATAGAAGTTTCCTTAGCAATGTTTATGTAAATAATTCCTTCCCGTAACGTACTTTGTCAATCTTATCATGCAAAGGTTTCTGTTCGAGGATTAATTCGTTCCTTCACATTTGAACCATTTTCTCTAAGAACACTTGCGATCGCTTTTCAGTTACAGAGACTCCTCGCTGCTCCCTTTCAAAAGCAGGATCGTGCAAATTCGCTCCCCTTTGCTCCCTTTTTGAAAGCAAGATCATGCGAATGATAGTTCCGGCTATGACACTGAACTCGTAAAAGCCGATGGTTCAAATACGCTTTTCAGTTACAGAGAGTCCTCGCTGCTCCCTTTGAAAAGCAGGATCGTGCAAATTAGCTCTCCTCCCTTTGCTCCCTTTTCGAAAGCAAGATCGTGCAAATGATAGTTCCGGCTATGACACTGAACTCGTAAAAGCCGTTGGTTCAGATACGCTTTTCAGTTATAGAGACTCCTCGCTGCTCCCTTTGAAAAGCAGGATCATGCAAATTCGCTCCCCTTTGCTCCCTTTTCGAAAGCAAGATCATGCAAATGATAGTTCCGGCTACGACACTGAACTCGTAAAAGCCGATTGCTGCATTATTGGCCTAAAATGTGGGAGCGAAAAATTCGGATATTAAAAAAAAAATCCTATTCTGTCTTAGTCGTTTTTCCCTTCATTCCCTTTTCTCGTATGTTTCTAATTTCACTGGCAGCATTTTTGTTCTGGGGCGCTGATTCGGAATGGGATGCAGATGGGAGCAGTCCGTATCAGAACCTGGAAGTCTCATATTTAGACATTGCTAATAAATTAATTGTGTACATAAAAGGAAATTAAGAACCCTGGAGGCGCCGGCTGTATGTAGGGGTAAACAATAAGCATTCGCAAATAAAAACTTGAAGGAAGTGAACGTACGTGCAGTTGTGCCAAAATACCGTTTATGGTATTTTCTTCGAAAGAAAAGGTTGTAGGTGTCAGAAAATACAGAGAGGGGTTAATTTTAAACAGAGACAGTATATTCAAATAATGCATAAAATGGATACGTCAGCTACGATGCTTTAGCAGCGATATTTTGGCCCTTCTTGGCAAGGGTCCTCGTCAGGCTGTCGAATGTCAGGACAACGTTTGGGTAGGAACGAACCTGTCAGTTATTTATTGCAGGTGCGTTCCTTCCCCAACGGTCCCTGAGGTTTGACAGCCTGACGAGGACCCTTGTCAAGAAAGGCCAAAATATCGCTGGCGAAGCATCGTAGCTGACATATCCGTTTTATGCATTGTTTGAACATATGTTTCCAAGTCAGCTGGCCTTAGGTGTATTTATCTTCGTCTAGTAATTATTATTTATATCTCAGTCGTTTCGTTCTCGTTTACTCACATACCGTCAATTAATTGTCGCAAGTCAGGTGAACCATGCCTACTAATATTCGCTTTTCAGATTTATACATAGCTTTATCAAAATATCCAAGATTAGCCTGCACGTCATGCTTAGTGACCATTATCGTTTCACCAGGAAATCCAGCAGAGAGAAAATTGAACAGCGGAAGAACACATATGCGTACTTCAAAACCGATCAATTCATTTTTTTGTTAAAAATTGAAAGCGTGACAAGGAGGCCACATGGTGTACTCGGCTTGAAAACTTCGCCAAGCGATATCGCAGGTTTGAATGGGACCGTGGGAGAATCTGATGATGGGGCGGCACGCGAGCGCTAGACGGAATGGTGACCAAAACGGATATGGCAATCGGGCTTTGAGTCAATTTCTAATTGGTCGGTCGTATGGCTAATATTTTAAGATATGCTATTGAATAAAGAGTGACGATGCCGAATGTGGATAGCAGGATCTAGGCTTTTGTTGCTTCATAGGGTTGTTATAAATTGTATTTTTTCTTGGGTAGCCTATATGATAGGACAGGACGTAGTTTTTTTGTGATTGGTACGACCCAAAACCTAAGATCGCAGCCCGTATGCCGACTTGACAAGCTGTAGAATTTCTGAATAAGAAGGTTAAACAGATCCTAAAGTTAACTGCAGTATTTGCTACTCAGATTATTCTTATCTCTACGCAGATAAGATTAATACCAAATAGGGATAAGATGAATCCGAGTACATTAACTTTAATCTTTATACGGAGAAACTTTTTACAGTGTAGTCTGATCCCATCGAAACCTTTGGTTTTGCCGGTATTTGTGCTTTCAGATCTACATATCCTCGAAGTGCTACACTGTAAAAAGTTTCTCCGAATAAGGATGCAGTATTTGCTACTGGGATTAATCCTATCTTTATTGGGATAAAATTAACCCGAATTAGGGATAATCTTATCTCAATAAAGACAAGATTAATCACAGTAGCAAGTACTGCAATATTTTTTTGGCGGTGGTGTGCAATTTGGATCATATCCTGGATTTTTCTTTCCTCACATAAAATCTGTTCTCATAGTTTACTGTTCAGCAGCAAAATATACAGATCAACGTCCTACTTGACTAGGTTCGTTAAATCATTTCCTCCGGACATTCAGTAGTCTGTGGTTGCTGTTGGCGATTAACTCATTACTTGATGATTTTTGGGGCTTGGCCGCCAGCTATTCAACTCACTGCCTACTAAATGTGCACGCAGTGTGCAAATAAAATGTTGAAATACTTTAGCAAAATTCTAAACGTCCAGCGACATACAAATCGTTGAATTCTGTGCACAAACTCTCCACCTACACTGTTAGAAGTATGTGTGGGGTGGGGCAGGGGGGGGGGGGGGACGCAATTAGTTATACAATAGCATACGTTTGTATAATGTGAATAGGAATGCTGACAATCAGCTTTAGGACTTTCTTTCTATCAAGTTCGTGAATACATTTTCATACGAGAAAATATTATTGGTCATCTTTTGTTGCCTAGCTTCTTAACTTGTTGTTGATTGACGTCGCCGTCGCAAGGAACTCGTGACGAAGCTTCTTAACTTCAAAGTAAAGTAAGTTAACGCCAAAGTCAAGTCATAAAATTTTGAAAATGGTGCCGTAGTTGCTCGTTGCGCCTCAGAGTCATCTTTGCTATTTTCTTGAAAGCTGAACTCTGAAGTAGCCTAACGTCATAGTCAAGTGATCAAATTTGAAAATTGTGCCGTAGTTGTTCAAAGACAACTAACTTTGCGGCTCAGAGTCATCTATGCTGCTTTCTTGAAAATTCGGTTGAAACTGGTGTAATCTGCGCTTTGATAACAGCGTCACCATGCGTATTTGTTCAACAAGATGATGAATCCTCTACACTACTGGAACCTTTGAATCAGGGCCTCGTTTCCCCTTCATAGTGCGGACAGGATATTAGGTTTTCCCAACCGGATTTTTTCACTTTCATCATAAAGTTGAGCAAATCACAACTTTTTCGCTAATTGACGATGTTGCAGAAACTCCTGCCAGGAATTCCGGTCCGCGACTGCATGACGCTCATCTTTCCTCAACATAGTGCTCACTAGTGTGGGGTGTCGTATTCTAGGCTATGAAGGACACTTTATATGACCAATTCCGAAACCCGCAAGTGAACCTCGGGAAGAACAAGAAACGTCACCCGAATGAACTCTCTAAAGTGATTCAAATCCTGTGTTAACCATTGAACAGCGTTTGTTGTGACGTTTTTGGATCTTTGCTGGGCATGCGGCGATTCTTAATCAGCACGAAGATTTAATCATCAAGGGTATTTTCTCTTTGAGTTTTTAGAATTCTTCAGATATACAATCAAATCTGGAAAAAATTAGCTATTTTTTAGCGATATTTCGGCCCTTCTTGGCCAGGGTCGTCTTCAGGCTCTAGCAGGTAGAAACGATAATGCAATAATCAATGTGTTAATTAAGTGAACTAGAGCCATTCGCAAACATGAAAAAAAAACAATAAATAAATAGCAAAACGACCCTTCTTATTTACTTTTATTCCTACTTGAGCTTCGCATTTAAATACAAAAAAATTGCAATTTTTAGTTCGTTGACTCGTTCATTTTTTCAGATCAGCTCGGTCAGGCCCCTCAAGAGAATTCGGCAATCCCAATTTTGATATTCCAAGTAAAATGGATAGTTTAGGATCGCACAAAAATGTGTTTCTGAATGATCCCTCTCAGAGCCGTATCCAGGGGGGGGGGGCAGGCGGTTCAAACCCCGACCCTGAAACGTAAAAAAATAAGCATGTTTATAGGCTTTAACCTCTGATCTGTGTCTTCTTGTACTTCTTGGTCCGACCCGTGGCCCTCACCCCCCCCCCCCCCCCCCAAATTTAATTCCTGGATACGGACCTGATCCCTCTGAACTTCTGTTTCTTACATGCTAAAATTCTACAACAGAACGACCTAGTATAATCCCAATGTTGAAGTCTGTTAGTTCTGTTGTCCATCCTCTTTATGTAGTTCTGAAGAGATTCCAAGAGTACAAAAAGTGGTTTTGTAACAAATACTGCTTTAGTATTCTTTCAGCCTAAGCTGACTGCGAATCATAGTTGATAGTGACAAATGGATACGTCTGTTGAACTTTATTAGAGTGATATTTCGGCCATTCTTGGCAATGATCCTCTTCAGCCTGAAATTGCTCAAGCTGGGAAGTGAACTTTATAAAAAGTTTCGTTGAGCCTGAAGAGGACCCTTGTGAAGAACGGCCGAAATATCTCTCTAATAAACTTCAGCTGACGTATCCGATTGACACCATCAATATACATCATATATAAATGTCACCCTTCTTTGAGTCTAAAGAGGACCCTTGCCAAGAACGGCCGAAATATCTCTCTAATAAACTTCAGCTGACGTATCCATTTGTCACCATCAAAGACTGCTTCTACCCAAGGTTTTTTATTGCATTTTCGTTTCCTCCAGAAACACACTGACGAGGACCATTGCCAAAAAGAGCCGAAATATCGCCGACGAATATCGTAGCTAACTCTCCGTTTTGAGCCATAATTTTGCGGTGTTATAAATAATTGCGTATTTTAGTCTTCTCATGCAATCTTTGGTTTCCGAAAATATGAAAAATAAATAGAATTAGTACTAGTTCTGCCCAAGCTCATAACATATTAGATAAGTACAAATAAGTCAGCTAAGATTTGCCCTAGCGATAGTTCGGCCCTTCTTGGCAAGGGTCCTCGTCAGGCCGCGTCTACAAGAAACCAACATGCAGTACTTGGCTTGTTCGTTTAGTGTCGTACAAAAATCAATTAGTAAAAAACAATAAAGAAACAAATAAATAAATATAGTGCTGTCAGGCCGGTATCCAGGAATTTATTTCGGGGGGGGGGGGGTTGCCTGTGGGTCGGACAAAAAAGTACAAAAAAAGATGTAGATCATAGGGAAAAGCCTGTACAAATGATTATTTTTGTATGTTTCGGGGAGGGTCAACCCCCTACCCCCCCCTCCTGGACACGGCCTTGAGTGCTGGCAAAGCTTTCACGCCGCTTACTTCTCAAACAAACGAAGTCATTTAAAGACAAATTTTGGTATCAGAAATCTAACTAAATCTAACAGAAATCTAACTCTGTTCCCACATGTCCAACGGCCGACATCCGTGTCAAAACTTAAATTAACCAAACGGTGGTCTCTTAAATGCTTTGAACAGAAGTTCTCAGCCGGGTTGTCGTAGGCGCCATGGCACGCAACTTGGAACAACTGTTACCCTATTGAGGCATTAAATTGCGATTGTTCGGATTCAGAACGCACTTGAAATTACTCGATTCGGCTTAAGGCCACAAAGCTTTCTATTCGAATGCGGGTGCTAATGTGTAAACACTGCCATTTTTATGCTTCTGTGAACACAGTAAAAAATTGACCGCATAAAATTTGGTCAAGTGAACCGCGAAGAAACTATAGTTTTCATCAAGGCACGCCTTATAGAATGATTGATCTATGGGAGTATTTTTATTGACCTTCGCATTTTTCTGTAAAGTGTTGAAAGGCCCCTGATTGATTTTGAGAGACAAAACTCGGCAAGCAAACCCCGATCACATTTTTTGTTATCTGAAATTAGTGTATGTGATTTCGATATCGGTAATAGGTTCCCGAACGGGTATTTCCCCTTCAGAGTGGTTGAAGAACGAATGAGGCTTACGAATACGGGCTCGTTATAGTTTACAACAGCGGAAATAACCCTGAATCAACTCCTTTAATGAACGATGCATGCTAATACTTTCATAAGTTTGGGAAGCATGCCCTTTGGAGAAAAATACGCATTTTCTGGAATCATACATTCCGTTTTTTCTCATTACAGATTTTGTGTCATTATTTATTGATGAAAATAGGTGTTGGACAGTCTCTTCAGTTGTCAAACAACATCAGTTGTTTCGATATGCTTTTCATTATGCCAACACGGGTATTCCCCGTTCCCCCTTTTCTCATTAGCTACAGCAGTCACAAAAGACAGTTTTGTATTTTACTTTTAGTATATTAAAATATGATTCACCTTTATGTTAAAATATATGGCTTACTTACACATATGCAATAGATCATGAACAGTTTATCTTTTCAACGTCTGGAATTTTTACATAAATACGATTAACAGCAGCAGAATATCCATTAAATGTGTAACTTCAAATAAAATATCTTTACGTTGTGAGTATATGGCTTACATACACTTGTACTGTATAACATCAACAATTTATCTTTTCAATATTTGGAACACCATTATGACAGTATACTTTTATATAAATAAATTAGCAGCAGCAGGATATCCATTAAATGCGCTATCATGTTACAGCCCCTTCCCACAGTGTACAACTATGAAAGTCAAATGAAGCATGGAATCATTTTCACTTTCTTTCCGCAGCGTATATGAACATGACGTAGCATAATGTTAAAGGATGGAATCCAGACCCTTTCCGGCTCAGAGAATCCGTGAGAAGGGTTCAAGGGTAGACTGAGAAAGCTTTCCTTAAAGCACAACTCTTACTAGAAATGATCGTTTCACGACGAAACGGCTTAGAACTGCTCATAAATATCGTTTGCCGGAACATTACTTGCCAACTGAAAGTAGCAATTTTCTTGTTCGCGCTTGTCCATTTCATCCAGCCTTCCCGCTTTCCGACGCCGCGGCTGGACGCAAATAATAGAAAAGTGAACGCGCCGTGGTTAAAAAGTGGGAAAACCAAGAAGAAGAAAAGAAGTCCAAAACAGAAGATAATCCTCATGACCTTCCTAATTTCATTCCCGTAATACATATGGCAGCCTTTTTGCTGCCTTTGTAGATACATTAGTAAATATATTTTTTTCTCGTTTGTGTATTGCGGTCCCCTTTTTTTTTTTTTTTTGTGATTAAATATCATTATATACACCAGCTCCTTACGAATGATGTGATTACTAGCAAATTCTTCGAAAATAAGCAAAAAAATAGGTTCTACCTACCCGGGATTCCTCATCGGGAAAAAATGTTCAGTAATGGGTTTAGTACGGAATTTCTTTCGAAGTTGACATTCACTGAGCTCATGCCCCTACCCCACCCGTTTAATACACCCGTTTAAACACCAAGTTTCGAGCAACTCCCTGAACCGACTTACCCAACGAAACACTCAAATTTACTCAAGCCGTTTCCTGCATCAAGTACCGCACGTCGGCTCCACTCATTCTCCCCCCTTGTAACCAATAAAATTCACGTTTGTTGTTCATTTGTGCCTGTTCGGTTCTTGATTTGTTTCTGTATTTTGTCTTAAAGGACACCTGAGCAATAAACCATACTTGAAACACCATGGAGAATGCATTTCCAGACATGGCCACTGAAAGCATTCTTCTCCTGAGCGTGACGTTTTCAAAATAGGGATGTTCCTTTCTGGAGGTTTGCACATGCAGACTCCAAGACAAGAAGCGCAATTCATTCAAATCTTGTACAGCGCTGGCCGGATCGTATTGGAATTTCTTCTAGAGATACCTTTGGGCTTAACTGGTTAAAAAATATTCCAGAAGAAGGGTTGATTGGAGACATTTGTTCATTTCTAAAATTGTTCGGTACTGAAATAAGGACAGATGCAAAATGGAGCAAAAATCATAGCTTGGAAACACTATTTCGTATTTGGATTGGGTTTTCTCCAGGCAATGTTAACGGAAGTCATACAGATAGGGATGATACTTGGTACTCTTCATTCAGGTGTCCTTTAAGTTTTGTTGTTGATGGTATATTATTTAGATGTCGTTAGTTATTAATGTGTGTTTATTTATTTTCTCTTTGTTGCCTATTATTTAGCTTTTGCTATTGTGACAATTTTTCCATTAAACCTTAAACTTTAAATAGAGGAAACGCTCAAGTCCTTTACCCCCCACGCCTCGGCAAGAAAAGCTCAGTAAACTTTCACTTTCGCCGCCTTCAATAATGTCTTTTCTATTGTCCTACACAATAGATGACCTCTGACTGTATAGACTTATTAGTTGTCAGTAGTTTTGAATGGTATTTGCCGAGTCAGTCATCAATGCCTAAACATGGAGAATGTGCATGTTGGATGTTTGCACTTTTTGCGCAGTCCATGCACTTTTTGAAGTCTTTGTTTGTTACTGGGTGAGCACAAATTTCTGACTCCAATATCGTCATGGTGTTTTAAGAATAAAATTTCCCACTTCTTCTGCGATCACTTTCTGAATCTAAATTTTCTGCTCTGCAGCTTTGCAGATCGTTATGAAAAATACTCCCATAATGTGAACTTCCGTCGTATGAGAGGAGAGTACTAAATTCCCTATTAAATAAGAGAATTGACTCGTCAAAAGATTTTTTTTTATTAGTATTTATTTGATTCCTTCCAAACTGAACAGTGATGTATAAAACCTGAAAGGACAAAGAATCATTCAAACTCTCACACGCTTACATAAATATAAGCAGCTTACTATTGTACTTGTAATTTCAGAATGAATGAACAACTGGACCTGCAATCAAATTCCGCAGTAAAGGTCGGAACTAAGACAGTCACCATGAGAAAGCAAAGCCAAAGGCTCTGGCGGGATTTTGCCATAAGATGGCGGCAAAGCCATAGATCCCTTGGGATTTTGTTTAATAAATAGATTTTGTTTTTTGTCTATGTTAGTATTATGTTAGTTGTGTATAAGTTTGTCAATAAAAAGAACATGAACTTAACTTGATTCCAGAAGGGGATATGTTCTGTTTTTTTCAAACCGGGATACTAGTTCTGCTGGCCTGGGGTTTGAATTTTCTAAACCCTTTCGATATCCGAGGTTAGGTGGCACTGTTGCTTGCCGCTCCAAGCATTGGATTGATTTTTTTTTTTTTTTTTAGATTTTATCCTGGCTCTGTCGAAAAGGCGAATCATCTCTAGCAACATATAGACGACTTCCAGATAATCTCACAGACGCAAGAAGCCAGCTCAGTGCTTTCAACAAGTTCTATCTTGCTGCAACGGTAAGTGCACATTCCATTAGTCGCTGAGCATAATATCCGCCAATGAAGTGCTTGCGTTCTGCTTGTGCTGCCATCTAGGTATTAGTGAGTGCGGCCACTCGGCTTATTGATAAAATGCCTTTCATTGACAGATGGCGTCTTATGTTACGTCGTTGACAATACTTACGTTGACAAGAATATCAGGAGTTATCATGACTATTATGCCCAGTCAGGTAAAATTGAAATAATATTGTTGATGTCCACCGTTATAACAGTCGTAGCTATTAGTTACTGTTTTCGTTCCAACCTCGTGAAAAGTTACTACGCTGACCGTTCCAGCCTTTTCGAAATATAGAGCGTGTTCCACCCTTCTACAAATAGTAACTATTAGTTACTATTTCCGTTCCAACCTCACCAAAAGTTACTACTCTGACCATTCCAACTCTGTTGAAACAGTAACTATTTGCTTACCACGTTCGGGAGCGTAGTAAGCGTAGTAACTATGGATCTCTGTAACGTGATTGGTCGGATTCGCCCGTGGGATGGTATCCTGCTGTAAAATAGAAAATTCGTTCCAGCCTTGATGGCAAAAAGCCAGAATTCGTGACGTCATTCGTAGTAACTACGGTAAGTAGGACGGAACACGCTCATAGTAGTCATTTGCTTACCACGCTCGGGAGCGTAGTAAGTATGGTACCTACCATGTCTGTGATGTGATTGGCCCAATTATCCTGTGGCACGATATCTTGCCAAAAATAGAAAAATGCGTTCCAGCCTTGACGCCCAGAAGTCAGAATCCGTGACGTCATTCGTAGTAACTACGGTAGTAAGGTGGAACACGCTCTGTGTCTGTTCCTCCAAAACAAACGGCTGCCTTCGTTTGACGATGTCAGCCAATACTGTTGATGACTATCTCTCCTTGACGATGCAAAATCGCCGGGCACCAACAGGAAGAGCCAGAAGCGGCATCACCTCGGGTATCACGGCTGCTCCCGAAGATCGCCGTGATTGTTTGACACAGGATTCGAGTTTGATTCGCTAGTGAGACGTTTTCTCGTTCTTCCTTAGGATCACTGGCGTGTTTTGGAATTAGCATTTTTGAACATTTTTACGTTTTTTTTATTAATCGCCGTTACTTTTTCGCTTTTGACGCAATTTTGACCAATACCATTCTACTCTGAATTTTTCAGGTTTGAAATCCGGGACTGTCTCCCAAATTTTTTTCCTCACAGTGACTCAAGTTCAGTTTTTATTGGTGGAAGTCGCGAGGCAAAAAGGCAAGATTTCCCTTTTTGCGAAAATGTCAAATTGTCAAGCAGAGCTAGGACCATTTTACGAAAAGGCATAACGATTAAAACGCCATCGGAACGGCGAGTGAAAAGGCGAACAAAAACGCAGCTACTGTGTATATTCCTTGAACCAGTGCTTCCTTGTTTACCGATGTCAGCACCACTATGCTCGTAGCAGAAGAAATCCGAAGAAAAACAGACGAAAATGTTTATTTAAAGGCCAATGAAAGAATGAGAACCGAATTTCTTGTGCTTCGGATTTCTTGTGTTATGTCAGCCCAATGTGGTCGAGCTGCCGTCTAGTGGTTAGTCAGGAAAGCCGCTTGGCTAGGTTGCGTTTTCTTGTTTCGTCGTTTACATTACTTTGGGTGCCAATAATGTTTACGGTATAGCGCCCAGTCAAATAAGACTGAAAGCTTACGGTGCTGTTCCTGGAGTAAGATGACTAGGACAAATCCCGTTGTTACGGTCATTGAGGTTGACCAATACAACGTAAGTTAACAGTCGAATGACCCTATTCCTTTTTTGTTCTTGTTTTTAGGGTCTGTGGTATCATTTTGGAATAGTCACCTGTTTCTGCATTTCTGAACTCAGTATCATTTGATGCCATTCCTGTGGCAAAGTAATAAAATGTCAAGGATTGCCCCTCTTCTCTGCTCTTCCTCTCTCTCGGTTCTGCGTCTCCGGGCTCCAGGGTAAAAGCTCCGCTGTTGATCAGTATTCAGAGAGAAAACTTGTAGTGTTGGGCGATATTTAGATTTTTCGATATGTCGATATTTTCACTTTCGATATTCGATAATCGATATCGATATTTCTTTAGTATGTTTCGCTATAGGATACGTCTCATTTCGCCCAAATTTACTAACAAAATTGTCGTTAAATAGCATCTTGCATCATCTCGAACTCCGAATAAACAAGAACTGAATTACGTAAAACATATTGCTTCAATTTCGGATATATAAATGTAGGTTATGTTGGATTATTTACAATAATTGTGAATGAAAAAATACTGTTTTAGATATCGATATTTACGTTTCGATATTCGCTATCGATATTTGGTCCGATATATCGTTATCGATATCGAATATCGCCCAACACTGAAAACTTGACCGTTGGTATTTATGTTTTGTTTTAGATGCATGAAAGCAAATAACGTTAAATTTATTTATTTGACCCCTCAAAAAGTTCGAGACATGGACGGAGTAAAAAGCAAAGAAAAAGAGAAGAAAACACCAATCTCCCATAACTCATAGGATAAAAAGGTTTCCACTCTGTATTATCTTGATTTATGACATGCTGCCTATTAATAAGCCATTTGCACAGTATATGATATGATATGATATTTATTTGCCTTGAAAGCCCAAAGGCCATAACAAACACAGACATATAAGTAAAACGCTTAACAAGAAGTACAGAGTGGCATAATCAAAATATTTACAACAACAGCAAAGATAAATAAACAGAAACAACGAAACACGAATAGGATTCGGATTAGGCGCATTCGGCAGGAAGGCTGTTGGAGAATGGCAGAATATGCTCACTTATTTCTTTTAGTTTGTCAGTTGGGTCTAAGACATAAAACTTCTCAATGATTTGGTGATTGCGCATGTGACGAGGAAGATACAGTAGAAAACGGAGATATTTGAAAAAACAAGATCGCATGCTACTGGTGTCTTTTTTTCCTGAGAATCGGGTACAAACCAGACAGGAAAAGCGATAAGTACAAATCCGCGAGGATAATGACACCATTCATGAGAAAACATTAGCAGATTATGTGAAAAGCAATCCGCCTCAAGTTCTACGTGCTTTTTGTTGGTCGTTTGGCTACCAGCTATTTGGGTGTAGCGCCATCTAACATTTACTGTAGAATATCGTTACCGCTATTAATGGTGTCAGAGGATAGATGGCGTTACTGCGGCCCTTGGTAAAACTCTTGATGACCATCTCTCCTTGCCGATGCAAAACCTCCGTCCGCTCCGGATAGGTAGCGAAAGAAAGGCAGAAGCTGCTCCCAACGATCGCGGTGACTGATTGACACAAGTTTGAGCCGTTGTGTTTGAGTCGTACACGGTACCGACACGCTTCCTCCTTCTTCCTGAGGATCACTGGCGTGTTTTGGACTTAGTCATGTAGAGTATTGTTTAAAACCTATATTATCATTATCAAGACGTCGAAAACAGTAACGTGCTGGTACTGATACTTTCTTGTATTAATTCTGTCTTTTAAAATTCGCAAAATATTTCACCAACGTCATTAATAATGGTGATAATGACAAATAATGTTTACCCACAAATCGTACAAGACGGAAATAAAAAATCCTGGAATCCTGAAAGATGCTTGAATGTCACACAACTTCGGGCCCGCTCAGTACTTAGATGGGTGCCTATTTTCTTTTTGCATGTTTTCGTAGTATGTTTCGGTTGGTTTTGAACGCCGGGTGCCTTTGGCTCTAAGAAATAGTCGGTCGCAAGACCCGTGTTCGTCGGTCAACTTTTTCTCTTAGCGCAAACATAGGTAGTAATTTATTTTACACTAAAGCATTGACGACCATGGTAAATTACAAAAACATTCAAACAAAACAAAATTTAGTGTAAGGTTTCTTGAAGTCCCAGTAGATGATTCATTTGAGATTGACATAGAGCCTACATCACTGCATGTACAAGTTTAGGCGTACAAACTTTCAGAAGTTTCATGACAAATAACACAATGATGCGAGGCTTCAACACATAACACTTACCATGTTAGCTGTTATGTCTTTCGAACGTTATTCGTTAAGACGTTATGCATACAAGGAGAACCGAAACACCGCCCGGAAATATCTACTGACTATCTTGTTTGTCCTGTGATATCGGACAGGTAAGCAGATGCTTTTTCGGCATAACACTTAATGCATAACGTTTGCACAATCGCAATAGATAACTTACAACTGGTTCCTTCTGTCAAACCTTATGATCACGCAGACACACAGAAAAACGGCGCACCACCTCAGTCTGTAATTATTTCAGTTTCGTAAAAAAAAATTCCCCGTCTGTCACGCCTTATCAGACGCAGCCAAAATATATTTTTTTTTTTTTGGGGGGGGGCAAGGTTTTTACCGGCTGGCTCGTCATTTTTACCGACTGTTTTTGCAGAAAAAAAATCTTTTCAAGAAAAAAACGATAGTTTTGACGAAAAATCAACTTATTCTCACAAAAAACGACTGTTCGACGACGAAAAGCCTACCGTTTTATCTTAAAAACGACTGATTTTCAGAAAAACTGACTGTTTTGGTGAAAAATCACGGTTTTAGAAAAAATTGGAGCTTCGCGCCGATTCCGTTATTTTTTACCGACTAGCCGATAGTATTGAGGCCCCCCCCCCATACGTGACGCTCCTGCACCTTATGATCGGGCAAATTATTTAATTGCGAGAAGCCCATGTAATGGCGCATCATCTCAGTGTGTAATTATTTCAATCTGGTAAAAAAAAAATCTGAGCACTTTATATTATGATTGCAAAGTCAGACGAACATCTGTGCTTCTGGAGCAGTGACCCTCGAACAAAAGGCTCCCTTACCTTATGTACCGTTATGTCCTTGGACTAATGTAACATAAGGTTCTTTGGCACAAAAAATGACAAGTTTGCATTGGGTATCCCAATTTGGAAGAGAAGCTTTAAACTGTTAAGCAAATATTACAAATTTTGTGAGTGAAAGGACACAACGGGAGATAAGAATATTAATGAATGGGTATAGGCGCTGCCACGGATGCTTTAAATAAAGTTTGTTAAACGAGGAGAATCTACTTCGCATAAGTCCTGCTGCAAAAATTCCTGAGGCGCCAAATAGTAATCGTGTATACTCTCATAACTTTGATAATAAATAAATCATGTGTGCGCATCCTTGTCTTAAACGTCATGAGAATAAGTCTGTAATGACTCTTAGATTTTATCTTTTCGTGAAACGTAATACTTCATAGGTTCAGAATAGAAGTTTTGCCTCGGATCATAACAGGTATACTCCACGAGGTTTACCACAGCGCGCAAACGTTTGCTAAGTAAGTAAGTAATAAGTAATTTATTTATAACCCGCCGTTCTCAGAAAGCGGAGTAAATGAAGAAAGTAAATAAAACACATAAACATACACAAAAAGACACTTAATTTCAATCGTCGGCCAGGAAGCAGTGTAGAAGGTCGTGCGCTGGTTGGGTTCTGTTGTCAATGATTTTTGTTAGCGACGAAGAAACATCCAAAAGGGTAACACTAAATGTTACCAAGAACAAAAAGCCAATAGATCTCCGTCTTTGGTCCCATGTACCGACTATGGATGCCCCGAGAAAACTGAGCAGAGCTAGAGCTACTTGCTGGGCTTTCAGTTGACGTTCGCCTACTTTCCTCTTAACTGCTGCGCATTGACAGGGCGTGTATGACCCGCCTCTGCGTTGACGTCACAATGTTAAACAACCAATACACTGTCAGAAGTTTCATAACAGACAACACAAGGATGCGTGGTTTCAACAGGCAGCACTTGTAATGTTATCTGTTGTCGCGACAGACGTTATGCATAACAAGCACTGCCAGGAAGAGTCGCGATACCACGGTCAAACTGCGTGTTTACAGTGTCCGACCGTGGTAACTGATCGTGGCATTTGAACAACTGTTCCCACTTTCATCATCACCAACAATAGAGCCAAGGATTTTGTCAAATTGGTTGGAAAGAACTTCGGCACTTAGTGATGTGACTGGACATCAGTGTTTCTTTTGGGATGACTTCGATAAGCACAATTTCGGCAATTGTCGTTTTGCATAGCAACCGTAGTATCAGATACCATGGTAACTGCAAAATCGACTAATTGCAGATCCTTTTACTGTGGTAATAGATACCATGGTATCTGCAAGATCGCAACTTTTGACACCTACACTGTAAAAAGTTTTTCCGCATAAAGATTAAAGTTAACTGCAGTATTTGCTACTCGGATTACTCCTATCTCTACGCAGATAAGATTAATACCAAAAAGGGATAAGACGAATCTGAGTAGCAAATACTGCAGTTGAATTTAATCTTTATACGGAGGAACTTTTGACACCTAGTTATGGATTAAACTTCTGACGGAAGTAGCCGGAATAGCCTTGGCATTGCTTCCAGTCCATTAGTCTACGTTGTTCTCTTGGTACACCGTTGGTGTACTACTTCTGTGTGTTGTATAGGGTATTGTGGACTTCTGCTTTGTTCGCCAAGTCTGATTATCCTACCAATGCTTGTATGACACATTATTCAGATTCGGATTTAAGATCCAGTGTCTCTGCTGTCAGATCTGTGGTATTTATGTGGCTTAGCGTGGGTTCACTGTCCGATGCTGATGCTATAACGTCAGCAGTGGCGCCTTTAATTGGGAAGATTGGACCGTGATACGATGGACCAGGTAACAAGCCTCTAAAGGCAGAAGTGTCACATGCCATAGCTTGTAATGGGAGGGATGGGTTCGACGGGAGGAATATCAGATAAGTACCCATTCAGAATTTCAGATCAAAAATAAATTTTACTTCAGACCTCGCTTCAGACTGACAACGTGACAACTTGATGATGGGTTAGGAGAAAGGGTTACCTTGGGTATGAATCGGTTCTGGATTGCCAGGAGGTTTAATTGTCTTCTATTTATTTATAATATTGAGATTTTTCCGAATATACCTCTCAAGGCCGTATCCAGGGGGGGTGGGGTGAACACACACAAAAATAGTCATTTTTACAGGCTGTTCCCTGTAATCTATGTATTTTTTGTACTTTTTTGTCCTACCCGCAGGCACCCCCCCCCCCCCCGAAAGGCACCCCCCCCCCCCCCCCCCCCCCCGAAAAAAATGCCTGGATACGGGCCTGATACCTATGCTAAGTGATTGAATCATCGAGTCGTGCCAAAAACAAATCTGTATAGATTTTCACGTGGCAGGTCTGTTATGATATTGTTTTTGTTTTTTTTAAATTCCATTATATATATTAACATTTGTCTCTCTTGCATTACGCTCCTGTAATCCCTTAGGCCGCTTTCAAACATTGGCGCGTTGAGCCTTTCACACTAAGCTACGCAACCTCTGCGTCGTGCTTGCGTCGACGCAACGTAGAGCTTACGCAGACAAAGGAAACGCAACGCAAGAATAGAACGAAGTTCTGTTCTAGCGTTGCGTCGACGCGTACGCATCAGAGTTGTTAGTGGAAAATGGAAATTTTGAAGAAAACTAAAAAGAAACATGCTGATGATGAAGAAAAAACTTGCTACTAGTGAAAGAAATTAAAAGTCAGCAGAAGAAACCGAGAAAGGAAAATGTAAATGAGCACCAGCGCCAAAGCTTCTCGCCGAGGTGTGAAAGATACGCTTCGCAACCTGTACGCAACGCAAGAAAAACGCATACGCAACGACGCGTCAACGTGCAAGCGGCTAAAGGATTTCACACCTTCAGACTGTCGTAGGCGTAAAACTGCGGCATTTCTGTTTTCAATCAGTCATTCAGCTTTATTACCAAATAGCTTAAAGCTAGAAGAGGTCGTCGAAGTAGTTAAAGGACATAAAACAACAAGTTATCTAGTACAGTGGTTCCCAACCGGTGGTACGCGTACCCAAAGGGGCACGCGAGACCCTTGCAAGGGGTACGCGTAGGTTCCAAAATCGGTTTAGTCTGTAGATTGAAAATCTTGCTCCACTCATTTTTGATTGCCGAAAGCCTAATATCACCAGCTCTAGCCAAAATTATCTTTCGGTGGGCAAGGTATTTCTAAACCGGCTGGTAATTTTTACCGACATTTTAACAAATAAATGTTTTTACAAAAGAAAAGCGGTGCTTCGCTTGAGTCGTTTCTTTTTAACCGTCTGGCCGACCACTTTGGGGGGGGGGGGGGGTTGTCAACCGGTTCGTGACGCCTTTGATTACAAGTCCTAGTGAAATCATCGAAATAACGTTGATTCCAAAGCAGCTAGCCTACTGCCGTAAAATCTGTTCGTTTGTCAAACAATATTGTTTTAAGAAGAATCAAAGACATTGCAAGCGATAATGTCATTCAGGTTGCGAGTTAAGCTAACGAAAATGTTTGCGCTGCAGCTTGATGAAAGCACGGGGAATATAAAAATCAACACAGAAACAGGCTGACTGTAAAAACTATTGCTATTAATGACGTTGAGCCGAGATCTGACAATATTTTAGCTGCAAACGTCTCACTGATTTTTTTTTTTTACAATTCTATGCCCTATCATATGTGATATGCTGTCTTTTTCACGTTCTGAAAAATGGGTGTACGCAACCTTTTCGAACCTTGATTAGGGGTACGCGGTACGGAAAAGGTTGGGAACCACTGATCTAATACACTTTATGATAAAAGACCTGAAACGAATGCGGGAACAAGACTTAGTAAGAATTGTGTGACGAACTGCAGGATATGGCAACAAACTATCACTTTCTCCTCAGACTTTCAAAAGTCTTTTCAAAGGGGGGCATGTGTAACTTTGGAACGGATGATGGGATGTTAATGAAACTTGATATTTGGGCGGAGCTCGTGTGTCGGATCTCTTATTTCATGTCCGGACCGGATCCGATTAGTGTGGGGAGGGGGGGGGGGGTCGGAGGGGGGAACTGGAAATCTTGTGACACATTGAGTGGACCGATTGGGATGAAACTTGGTGGGAAGTACAAATACAAGCCCTAGATACAGCAGTGACGGAATTGGCCGGATTCAGGCACTATGGGATGAGTTAGGGGGGGGGGGGATTCCGATGATCGCGAGTTAAGGTACTTCCAGATGTGCTAGGACGACGAAAATTGGCTTGAATATTAGAGACTTGACATGACTGGCTTGGAATAGTCAGTTCACCGATCCGACAGTCGTGGGGCGAGTGGAGGGAGGGGGAATCCTGAATCTTGAGGTATGGTATAACTTTCGAACGGGTAATTGGAACTTAATGAAACTTGATATATGGAAAGATCTTGTGTCTTAATTTCCCAGTTCAAGTCCAGAACGGATCCGATGAATCTGGCGGAGGGGAGAACCGGTAAGCTTGTAACACGCTTAGAGTGGAGTGATCGGGTGAGACTTGGTGGGAAGATGGTTTGACATACATCAGTCACAGAACCGGACTGGATTCGGGCACTTTGAGGGAAGTTGGAGGGGGGGGGGGGTCCGGAATCCCAGTGATCGCGAGTAAAGGCACTTCCAGGTATGATAGGACGATGAGACTTGGCTTGAAAAGTAGATAATTAACACGATTGGCTTAGTAACGTCACTTCCCAGATCCGACCATCCCTTAAAGTACTCATCTGAACCGCAAAGTATAAAAATACGTTTGAGCTACATATACATTTTCATTATCCCCATGAGCCCACGATCATATTTGGCTCAAGGCTTTTGCATAGAAATTAATATCTAGTTCCCTCAAAGTTCGCATCTTACCGCAAAGTGAAGAAAAAAAAGTTTGACCAAAAGATACATTTCATGATCTCCGAGGGCCCGTGATCTTGGTGCCATCAGGGCTTTGCTTAAAAACTTTTCGCCAAACGAAATATATTCATGCAGTCCATGATCCCCAAGGGATCACGATAATTTTTGTCTCAAAGGTTTTGCATACAAGTGAATCTTTTAAAGAACACACAACACCTTTGAGCAAAATATACATTTTCATGATATCGATCAGCCTATCATCATTTTTGCTTTAGGGTTTTGATTAAAGATGAATTTCCAGCACCCTTCAAGTACGCACCATCACAGACAAGTGCAAAAATTAAATAACGAATTACTTAAATACTGATTTCCAGGACACGTGATCGTTTTTATCTCAAGGGTTTTCCTTACAAATGATCACAAAAAACCCTCGAATTGGCAAATTCCTACTTTCGTCCTTTTATCCAGCCTTGGAAGTCCCATCACGATGAAAAATTTGTAGCCTGCGTAGTAGTATGGTAGTAGTACGAAAACGTTGCATGTAATACTATGTAATAGCAAATAATACTATCATTTAATGTGCCTCAGACTGGTCCAATCTTATGTACTAGTATCCAGTAGCATCGTGTCTTGCCATAGTAGCATCCAGTCTTGCTAATAGTAGCATATAGTAGTATGCAGTAACACGGTAGCCTTGAAGTAGAACAGTAGCATCGATAGTACTGCATGCAACTTTTTTGTACTACTTCATAGTACTATTTTGAGATAAATTTTTCATCGAGATATGAGCTTCTAGCTCTTGTTCATCAAGTTAATGTAACTTTTCTCCAAGATCTCTCCGTGACAAAGCGGCAAATTTTACTTGAAGTCCAGTAAATATTCCCCTTCGAGATTCCAACGAAAGCTCTGGTCTTGTATGCCTAGAAAACATAAGTCTTTGCTATTCCGCCCACGACCAACCGGCTCCGTGTTTATTCGCTCTCTAATTTGTTCTGGAGCTTTGGACTTAATTTTCAATTTGTATCGAACCAAATCCGCCCCGAGTTGGCGTCAGACAAATAAATTGTTACCTTTTATACAGCTGCATCTGCCTATCCACCCCATCTGTCGGTATTACGTTACATCTGTCACCTGACCGCACAACGAACCCCGCACTGAAGCGCAGTTGGTAGGAACTCCCGGTTATTAACAAGCAATTAAAACTGTTTTAGACTGAATAGTTGAATACTTTAACATATAAAAAAATTTATGTGAGGTAGAGAAAGCTGTCGTACGAATCTTAAGTTAAAAGAAGATACGAAATTTACTTGTGGCTTTCAAAGCTAAAAGTGTCGATAACCTCTCCTTCACAGGATATTTGTCCCGTAGGAAAATCCCCCTTGTAGGAATAATCGTCCCAGATGGACCCTCTCCCCACCCCCCACCCCGAAGGATAACTAAGCACCGAGACAAACCCCGCCCCCCTCCCACCCAGAAGAAGTTTCTTGCTGTTTTGAAGAGTTCGAGGATTTTTTTTGGAATAATTGTTGTGGGGGGGGGGGGGACAGGGCTGGGTTTTCCTGAACCCTCGTGTCAGACAATACGACGAGCCAGTTGGTCCGAGGAAGCAGTTGACTGTTCTCTGACATCAAGTTCGTTATTTTTCGTTTCTGCTCGACTGTTTTAAAGGCAAGGAACAAAAGCAAGCAGGCCCGTATCCAGGAATTTATTTCGGGGGGGGGGGGGGGGGAGGTCAACCCCCTGGATACGGCCTTGAAAGCAAGGTATTAGAGAAGTGTTGAAACAAGCAGACCTCTACTGTACGGAAGGCCACGGTAAACGGTATAGATTGAAACAAAATGTGTGGGAAACGCCGAATACAACTCGCACTAGCCTACTCCTTCATGATACATAGAACACGTCACGATTCCAGACTTGTTATTTACGAGCTAGCAATCCCTGCCTTGGGACGAAACGAGGGAACAGAGGATGCACCCGTAATAGATCTTTCTAGATTAATTTTGTTTCGGAAAACGATCTATATTCCTTCTGAGTTCCCCTAATAGTTCTGGGGGCATTGAAAATTAAGCCTCTGTTTGAGTTTCCGCCATTAGGCCATATGTGCATTGTCATTTTTGGGGATACTTGCACTTTATTGGTAGGGCGGAGGGGGCTCTCTTGAATTATTTTGGTCTCGTTTATACCATTACTGTGATATATTGTTTCTATATATGTGGAGAATTTGACAGTTCTGGATTCGTATTTTAAGGCGGGGGAGTTTCTGGTCAGTTTGGTTTGCCTGTGCGGGTAAAGAGGAGCTTAGGCATGGATCTCGTCTGTCAGAGGCGGTTAGTCGTCGTCAAGCAAGTACGGACTCAAAGGTTAAATATTCTTTGAGCCCAAGCTGACTTTGAAACATTTATTCAAACAATGTTTACAACGGCTACGTCAGCTACGACTCTTCATCAGCGATATTTCGGCCCTTCTTGGCAAGGGTCCTCGTCAGGCTGTCAATCCTCTTAGGGCCGAAATATCGCTCATGAAGAATCTTAGCTGACGTAGCCGTTGTAAACATTGTTTGAGTAAACTCAAAGGTTCAAGGTTTCTATATTTATGACGAAACTAACCATTGTACAAGCATTGGGAATACTTACTTGTAATTGATTCAGGCCGCAAGCTGTGCAGCAAGATCTTCAACATTTCTTTGGATTTATACTTGCGGTTTGTTTACATTTAAAGCTTTTAAAGTGGGATGATTACAAATTAGGTTATTTCAATACTTTTTTGGTTACTGGGATGTGAAATGTCTTGGTTCTAAAGCTGTTTGTTTTGTATATAAATGTGATAAATATTTTACTGTCACACTCCACATCTAAGGGCTTGGACACTTGTTCCGCGATGTGATAACAACAAATAAAATAAAAATATATACATAGATGGCGCTTTATACAAGGGACTTGTACCGTGACAAATACACTTTCAGAAGTTTCACAACAGATTGCTCATGACACTTTCAAGAATAACACCTTTTCACTTAGAAATAAAGTGTTTGGACCAATTTAGTTTATACTAGTTCGTGCCTAGATCTCCATCAACACATTCAATAGGTAAAAATACTACACTGTCAGAAGTTACATAACGACAACAGAAGGATGCGCGGTTTCAACAGATAACACTTTGGGATGTTATCTGTTATGTTTCTTTCGTTCCCGTTAGTATTTTTACCAATTGAAAATGTTGTTGGAGATCTAGGCACGAAATAGTGTAAACTTAATTGGTCATAACACTTTATTTCTAAGTGAAAAGGTGATATTCTTGAAAGTGTTATACGCTATCTGTTATGAAACTTCTGACAGTGTAGACCAGAAATACGTTTTTGAACTGAAATTAGAAGTTTAGGACTCCAACATCGGAGACACATAATATAATCACATTCAGGGGCACTTTTTTGCTTATTTCAGTTCACTACTAATATAAGTGTTTTTGGCTCAGTTTTGGCTCGAAAACAGTGTTTCCGCGGTCATTTACCTGTCCCACAACTGTGTTTCGACTTCGACATTTGACTTTGTGGTTCAAACTTGGCGGGAAAGAAAAATTTAGCAGCAAATAAAAGTGTAAATAATAAAATTATCAATTTAGACATGAAACTGAGGATCCTTCTTGCACAGAATAGTAAGGACGTAAGCCTGAACTTCTATTTATTGAGATTTTATCTATATTTTTGTTTAATTGTCAAGCATTTATGGATATGAAGAGTTGGGCCCAGGAAGGATCCAACCTCCTTTTGTGCCGGGGGAAACCCCTGGTTCGTGGTCTTCTTTTGGGCGCTCAGCCACGTTTTACGTTAGACTCCGCGTACTTTCTTCTAGCTGGGCAGTGGGGTGGCGAGTAAAGTTTCCTTCGTCAGGTGCAGAGGGAAAATTCGTACAGGCATTACTAATAATTTTACATTAATATTAACAGAAATTGTGTGCCCCGTAAAACTACAACATGTCGATAACCAAGTAACCCTATAGACAGATAGACAGATATATATTTAATGCATAAAAGCCAAAAAAGGGCCATCACACCAAACAACAAGAGAAAAAATATATAAGAACAAGAACACTATGCCAGTATTTAAAACTACAGGGATATACAGTTTTCCTGTGTGCTATCCCTATGCGGAGGAACCTTCCAAACAGTTGAATAGCCTGGAAACTTTTCTCTTTCATTCTCTCCATTATCCACTCACTCCCACACGGTCTCACTCCAAACAACTCTTGTCTCACAACCCATTCAATTCCTCACACTCTCCCACAAAATGACTCATACTTTCTTTGTCGCATCCACACATAGGGCAAGAGTAAGGACCAGTTTTAACCCTAACTTTACCCAGATATTTTCTTCTTTTACCAAGAGGTATGGAAAATGCATACACTAATTACCAACTGACTGACAAAAGAACTGATTCTTAGCCGAGATCTTAGCAACTGACAAATTTTTTTTATAAATTCCAATCTGTCAAGGTGACAAATGCGCACATTGAAATCCTTTTGGCTTCTCTGATATCTGTGAAACACAGGATGGGTGGTGCAATTCGTTAACTTCGTATTTGCCTAGTAAAAACATTCTATGGTTGAGAATTTTTGGAGTTGGCCTTATTTAGGCATGACTCGTCATCCCTGTTGCTGCCTCTCTCGTTTACATGGGGCACTAAAGTTCCGCATCTGGAATAATGTGCGCTTTTTAGATCGTTCAGTTTCATTTTTGAAAAATCAAATACATTTTGTAATCGGAAAGAATAATAGCCAAAAATTGTGCTAATTTTCTTTTGCCAGGCTTAATTATGAAGGCACATACCGGCACATTTTTTTTTTATATATATTTGCTTGTAATTTAAAATGTATAAATAATTCTGGATTTAATATACCTCTTTGTTACAGTCTGAAGGAAATGAATATAGTCCTATCTATCGTCCATGGCGACAAGCTAAAAGATTAAGGCCACATGTAATAATAAATAAATAAATAGCCACTTTTACCGGTGATGAAGTTCAGTTGAAGACGCTCGATCAAACAGATAGTTTGGTGGAAACTTCCGCTTGGAACTTTCGGTCCCTCTGGCCCAATTTTACGGCAGTCGTTTAAATTGGTCGTTTCAGACCCCCTCCCCAACCCACAGGGGTGCTAGGGCGATTTCTTATCTTCTTGGAGCTGTCTACCCTAGTTAGGTAAACTGTCTTTGTTTGTCCATTGGCGTCTGAATGATTGTATTTTATTTGCCAGGTCCCATTTACGTTGTGACTGCAATTGTTGGCTAGTTTTGTCTGAATCTATGGAATGGAAAACCTCTACGGTCTTCGGAAAAGATTTGATCGAACCATGATGTAGGGAATGAACAGTAAATGAACATTTTGAATGAACAAACATAACAAACAGAGAAGAAAATAACAACGGAGAGGCAGACTATGCGTGCTGCTTAGTCGTACTGCCACGCGAGCAAACAGTGGAAAATTCGCCTGGTCACAAACTTAATAATTTTTGTCTCAAAGTAAAAAAAAAAGACGACACAAAAGTCTCATTTTAGTCTTACGGTAAAGCTCCTCAAACGTCAGGCAATCTCCTCGAACGAACACAGATAACCTAACTTAAATACGGGTCTGAACCGACGGCTTTAAAGGACCTGTCTTACCTATAATACTAACGCAACTTACTTCCATAATCATTCCATATATGTCTAAACCCGGAGGTCCTCCGGAGGGGTCCTTTAACTCGTTTTGATATTGCCCGCTCAGACTCTTGGCGGTAGTATAAGTGACCAGTGCCAGATCGGAAAATGGTAACAATCTTGTTTCATCCTCCTATCAGTATTTACTGAAAGCTACCATGTTTGTCCCAACCTATACAGTTACTATAGAATCCGTTCCAAGTCTTTACAGATAGTCGTCACTGGGAACTTTTTTCTACCATGGAAGTAGTGGTGGCTTGGAAAATATGAGCGAGAAATTCAAATTCTTTAAAATAAAAAGTGTAGGTCACTTGACATTTATTTACTAGATACAATTTCTTGAAGCGGAGTGTGCAAAAAGTGTCTGGCGAAGACAAGACCCAGCTGTCTGGATCAGATATTGAGTTTTTCGGATCCCATCGAAACCTTTGGTCTTGTTCATTTTAAAAAGAAATACCGGCATCTTTTGGGCTGTTGAATTTAAGATACTGACGTTTAGGAACGTTAAGAAAGGCGAATTAAACATATATCTTGCGTATATGGACTTATCAGCCCTCATATCAGATGCGAAAACTTAAGGGGAGAGGACAACAATGTAGTTACGGGTCTACTTTAGTTTAACGTATCCGACAGGCGAGACTGAAAATCCTTAAGTGATTAACAATATAAACAAGTAATCAACATATTCACGAAGACTGACTTGACAAATATCTTGCATACAAAAAATGTATACATATTCGCTTTTGTGCCTCGTCAACCAGGTTATAAAGTATTTTTTCGTGGGTAGCTCTGCGCCTCTTGGAAAGCCAGGGGGGGGGGCTGCCGTGCCCCCCCCCCCCCCTAAATGACACCCCTGCTTCCTTTGTGCACAGAAACCGTGTTCAAATTCTTTCGCTCTTGTAGCTTCTTCGGCAAAAGCTACTGATCGAGCTACAGTTATCGAGACAGTTACTGATTCAAAAATCAATATTATGACAGGCTAGCTGATATTACCGTATATTTAAAATAGCCCCTAATTATCATTTATCCTCCATTAAAACCCACAGCATCATAATCTGCGCAGGACTTATCACCCGAGGTGCTGGGCTCCGCGGGTCATTTTAAAAGGCACACGTAATTATGTGCAAATTTCGGAATCTTTTTCCTCGAAAACATGTTGGACTGTCAATTAGTAACTGGGCCTAAACGTTCTTCCAAGATCTGTATGAACTTTTCCTTACAATTCTGCAAAACATATCTTCGGGCGTCGACTTTTTGGTATCCCAAATCGTAAGTGGAGGGATACCTATGACATCGCAAAAGTTGTCCGTCTGTGCGCGCTATAACTCTCGAAGGGAATGCGATATTTTGATGAAACTTGGTGTGAGGATTCTTTGGGTCAAGAGTAAGGTCAATTTCGTAGATGGGCGCTGTAGCCCTACACTTAGGAGTGGGGGAGGGGGATTAAATTATGGGGCAAATGAAATATTTTTAAACAGATAATGTGATAGTCGATTATGGTGTAAGAAGACATGCTGAACACGATGGTAAAAAACATTTTGTCATCTGACGAGTAGTTCGCCCGGAATCCGGACGAGACCGGAAAGTCTTTTAAAAGTAAAAGTTTTATTTGAAGTTGATGAGATGCTCGATTTAGGGGCAGGAAGATATGCTGAAGTCGACGGGAAAAACCATTTTCTTGCCGGATACGTAGTTCGCCCGGAATCCGGCCAAAACCGGAAAGTTTGTTAAAAGTGAAATTTTTGTTTGGAGTTGATTAGATGTTCAGTTTAGGGGTAAGAAAACAGGCTGAACACTTCTGTGAAAACAATTTTCTACCCGGATAAGTAGTTCGCCCGGAATCCGGCCAAAACCGGAAAAGTATCAAAAGTTAAAGTTATATTTGCAGTTGATTAGATATACGATTTAGGGGTAAGAGGAGATGCTGAATCCGTGTATGACAATCATTTTTTACCCGGACATAAAGTTTGATTGGAATCCGATTGGAGCCGGAAATTTTTGTATAAGTTAAATTTTTATTTGAAGTTGATTAGATGTTCAATATTGGGGAAAGAAGATACGCTGAGTTCGTTTTTGAGCTTTCTTTTTTCGCCGGACAAGTAGTTCAATACAGATATGATTTATAGGGGTAAGCACACATGTTGAATCCATATCTGAACTTGGTTTTCTCAGATGATTAGCCATTTGGCCTTAATCTGTTTCTGAATTTTAATAGTAAAAATGTTCAAGAAGTCTGGCGAAGACTGTATCTCGCGAAGACAAGACCCAATTGTCTGGATCAAATATTGAATTTTTGGGATCCCATCGAAATCTTTGGTCTTGTTTCTTTACGGCAGATGTTGGTCCCAGGAGGTCGTATTAAAGAACGAACGTCATAATTGCGAATTTCTAAAAAAGCGGACTGATCATAGGCATAAACAACCTTCCAAAGCCTTGCTGTAATTACGGGCAAAGCACCTCCGGGCATGCGCTGTTTGGGCTACGGGGTTTCATTTGAAACGGAACACATTATTATGTGCGAATTTCTGAATCATTTTCCTCTATAAACAGGTTGGATTATCAATTAGTACTCAGGCCTAAACGTCCAGAGCAGCTCTGGTAAACGTCCTTCCAAGGTCTATGTCGACATGTTTTGTTACAATTACGCGCAAAATATCTTCGGGCGCCTTCGTACTTACGCTATGATTTTTCGCCTCTGATTGGTCCAGAGCCCACTCGCTTTGCTCCGCAAAGAATTTGATGCTCCCAGAAGCGTGTGGATGGTAGTGATGGTTCCAAGTGAAAACTGGAGGAATTTTGGATTACTTTTTCTGGATTATCTGCAGGATTAATGTGCGTGATTGGCTTTAGCTCTTGTTCTTACTGACGAAGTTGGATTTGGTGACCAGTGATTGTGGGGAAAAACGGAGTGTTGTCAAATCTTCGAATATTCGTTATATTACGGAAGTTTTGCTGGGAGCCGCTGTTGTAAAGTGCGTTCGATGTTCCAAGTCGAAATTGTCTGTCCGGTCCCATACGCTCTGGAAGTTGAAACTTCCCACTTATCAATGATCGAAAAACATCTGTTATATAAAATACATCCTAGCTGTAGTAGCCTATTTCAGTACAGTGACACTTCAAGATTTCCATACCACCAAAATACATCTAGTCAAACAGGTCCGTATCCAGGAATTTTTTTCGGGGGGGGGGGGGGGGTTGCCTGCGGGTCGGACAAAAAAGTACAAAAAGATAAATCATAGGAAAAAGCCTGTACAAATGACTATGTTTGTATGTTTCGGGGGGGGGGGCCGTACTTGGTTCTACTTGGACATTAATGAGCATGGCAAAACATATTGAAAGAAATAATGCATATCTATTTCCGTGAAGATTAGCATGCTCTTCACCCCGTCGTAACTGATTACAAGCTGATGCCGTAGGCTATTTTGAAGGCTGTGCATGAGTTCTCGATACAGAAACTACATATTTTTATAACATACCAAAAAACAAGGAACGAAAACTCGCATCTTCGATACGTTTCATTGAATATAAATTCCTTCTCTGGTTAGCTGCTGTATGCGTTCCGTCAGTGTAGCCTATCTTACTCCGACTATCTGCTACACGTTCTTTCTGACGGGCTCTCAATAAACCTATTATCGTATGGTATTGCTAAACATTCTTAATATTTAAAGGTTAACTTCCGAAATCGAGGCTGATATCCGAAAATAGCATCGAGACCGCCATTTAAAATAAAACTATCCTAGCCGAAAGCGAGGCCGGCTACGAAAAGTATTTACCGAGCGAAACGATGTTGATATTTTTAAATGGACGTGAGCTTGCTATTCAGGATCATACGAGATAGAGGGATGTTAACTGTTATAATTTTTTTGTATATGTTAAAACTCATTTAGATCCGAACTGTTGTCCTTTCAATGAAATACTGACTGCTGACAACTTTTTGGGATCCCAAAACGTAAGTGAAGGGATACCTATGACATCGCCAAAGTTGTCCGTCCGTCTGTCAGCATGATAACTCTCGAAGGGAATGAGATATTTTGATGAAACTTGATGTGAGGACTCTTCGAGTCAAGTGAAAGGTCGAGTTCGTAGATGGGCCCGATAGCTGCATATTTAGGGGAGGGGAAGGGGTTTCAATTAAGTGGCGAACAAAATATTTTTTAAAAGCTAATGAGATAGTTGATTACGGGGTAAGACGACATACTGAGCACGAATATGAAAACCATTTTCTTGCCGGACAAGTAGTTCACCCGGAATCCTGCTAAAACCGAAAAGTTTGTTAAAAGCAAAAGTTTTACCTGAAGTTGATTAGAGGT
This sequence comes from Branchinecta lynchi, assembly GCA_023053575.1. Taxonomy (NCBI): domain Eukaryota; kingdom Metazoa; phylum Arthropoda; class Branchiopoda; order Anostraca; family Branchinectidae; genus Branchinecta; species Branchinecta lynchi. Next base: position 7,216,689 of record JAKZAP010000004.1, read on the forward strand.
TCGACATAGAGGTACGGAGATACGCTGAATCTGTTTTTGAACTTCAATTTTTTTGCAAGACAAGTAGTTTGCCCGGAATCCGGCTGAAACCGGAAATTTTTCAGAAGTAAGGCAGGAACTTTCGTCAAAGTAGGCATGACGCAGGCTACAGGGGTAAACTCACATGCTGAATCCATGTTTGAACTTCGTCTTCTCCGATGATTACAACTGGACCTCTACAAGACCCAATTGTCTGTAAATATTAAACTTTTGGGATCCCATCGAAACGTTTGGTCTTGATGAACAGAACCACTAACCCAAAGATACTGCATTAACCATGCTCGTCGTATGCTCGTCCGACGGTTATATTATCATACTTGTTAGTTGTTACACAGATACATTACATACCTGTTTGAGAAAAGTTAGTCCCTGTAATTGGGTATGTAGTGTTTATGTTTCATCTGGTTGGTCTCGGCTATGTATATATATAAATGTACTAATAACTGTTTAAATATTGACCTACCCTTTATTCAGATTTTTGTTTCTTGTAATTTTCGAGATTCAGATAACTGCAATCCATCGCAAATCATGAAGCTGACTATGAATAAACCTGTGTAATACTTTTTAATAATATTCTGTCGATATTTGTATGGCAAGCTTTAATAAGTAGTGGGCTTCTGTTGCCTACTCCTTTCCGTCGTAGATTTTATGGTAACATCGGGATTTGGAACATTACTACTATACTACTAGGCAAAAGTTGGCCTACTTTATTTAAAGTTGAATGGTTTCGTTCACCGTAACTTACGTAGATTGAAATTGAAGATCAATTTTCACGTTGAAAAAATCTTTGAATAAAACTCAAAAATATAATTGCAGGAAAGAGACAACGAAATAGCTAGATTTTTTTTTTTGTATTAGCTTAAAACTATGACGTAACTTTCGCTTATGTTTCCATTTTGGTTATAATATTCTTGTCATAATAAGTCATCTGTTATCTGTTTCCAGGACCTCCCTTTTTCGGTTTCATTGTTTGTTATTTTGTCTTACCTTCGTGTTTACCCACGATAAATGTCACTAATACATAACGGAAATATGGTCTTCAGAGAAAAGAAAAATAGTTGATCTCTAACCCTTCGAATTACCACCGCAGCAACTGGAGGCAAGTTAACCCAGAATTTTTTACGGGGACCACATACGTGTTAGCAGCGTTTTGATTACCTGCGTTAATCGTGATCGTACCTGAACTAATTACAATTTTTTTTTTTACCTGCACGTCTTCTATGTAGTACACATGTGGCCTTAGGTTCTTTTGCTGACCGAGGGTGCCAAGATGGCCAAACAAGAAATACCAATTTGGTGTTGCCTCGAACCGGCCTGTTCAGTGATATATGGGGTCTGTTCTGATATCGTGAGTATGCTAATAGACGAATATGTAACCTCAATTTTTTTCTGAAGTTACTAGTAGCTTACAAATTAGCATTTTTTTGTTCGGTGCCCTCGTGTGCTCATTCACTTAAATGACGCCTTCTTGCAGAAATGATTTAATGATCTTGCAGGAAATGTAGCAGTGAAAACCCTTCTCTGCCCAGTATTGTAGAATTTTCTGCTTCATTTTGTTTAAATTTAGAGCACACTCTTTTTAACCGTATTTTCAGTATTTAGATTTTGTCCGCTCCAGTGCAAACACATGAATAAGCTTGCTAAGCTTAACTTTTTACCAGTGTAGCAGTTTGGGACGGTTATCTGAGTTTTGCACTGATGGGCAACTTTGTGCTAAACGGTAAAAAAAAATATGAAAATAAATTAGTCCCCATTTTCAGGAGTCCGCCTGACCTGCGCGGTTCCCAGATCTTATGAGCCTGATGTTAACAGGGGCCTTACAAATTAAATATTTTTTCACTGATTTAGTATTGTGGCACTTTCAGCTTCGCTCAAGTGCTATATGCCGATCACTTTTCGGTTGGTCTGCCTGTCCGATTATCGGTCAGTTGGTCTGTCGGTGCACTGTTCTCGAGCTAGGGCACTTCCAGACTTGCTCAGCGATGAAATTTGGCAGGCGTATCAGGGACCCGACCAAACTAACTTGGAGATAGTCACTTCGCGATCCGACCACCGTGGGGGGAGGGGGGGGGAAGGGGAATCCGGAAAATTGAGGTATGGAACGGATGATCGGATCTTAATGAAACTTGATATTTGGAAAGACCACGTGTCTGGGATGTACCATTTCTAAGCCCGGACCTGATTCGATGAATGTTGGGGGGGGGGAGGGGGTCGGAGGGAAGAAACGGAAATCAAGATTTCCGGGAGCGATCAAGATGAAGCTTGGTTGGAAGAACAAGCACAAGCCCTAGATATATCGGTGACAGAACCGGACAGCATGTTCGAATTTTTTTTCTCCACAGTGCATGTATAATGTATTTGTATTTTTGTGTAAAATTAAAAAACTTGAACAGAACCGGACCGGGTCCGGGCACTGTTGGGAGGGGGGGGGGGGTCCGGAATTCCGGTGATCGCAAATTAAGGTACTTCCAGAAGTGCTAGGACGACAAACTTGGCTTGGACATTAAAGACTTTGTCACTTCTCAGATCCGACCATCTCTTAAAGTACTAATCCTAATCGGAAAGTACAAAGAATACTTTTAAGGAAAAGATAAATTTTCATGATCCCCATGAGCCCATGCTCATGTTGCCTCAAGTGTTTTGATTAAAAATGAATTTTCTAGCAGCCTTAAGTGCGCATCTTAACCGAAAAGTCAAACAAATACTTTTGAACAAATGATGCATATTCATGATCTTCAAGGGTTCGTCGTCGTTTTTTCCTCAAGTGCTGTGCTTACAAGTGAAATCCTTCAAATACAAACAATAATTTTGAGCAAAATATATATTTAATGATCCCGATGAGCTTATCATCATTTTTGCTTCAAGAGTTTTCATTATAGATGAATTTCTAGTGCTCTTAAAGTACGCACAGTCACACACAAGTGTAAAAATAAAATAGTTTTCCAAGAGCCCATGATCATTCTTGTCTCAAGGGTTTTGCTTACGAATGATCACAACAAACCCACGAATTGACGAATTCCTACTTTCATCCTTTGATCCAGCCCTGCAAGTGCCATATAAGCTTCTAACTCTTACTGTTTAAAACCTGCGTAGCATCTCTGAGCGTGTTCCACCCTACTTACCGTAGTTACTACGCATGACGTCACGAATTCTGGCTTTTTGCCGTCAAGGCTGGAACGATTTTCTATTTTCCAGCAGGATTTCACGCCAGGGTGAATCCGACCAATCCCGTTACAGAGATGCGTAGTTACTACGCTTACTACGCTCCCGAGCATGGTAAGCAAATAGTAACTGTTAGTTACTATTCCGACAAGGTTGGAACGGTCAGCGTAGTAACTCTTCCTGAGGATGGAACGGAAATAGTAACTAATAGTAACTATTGTTAGAAGGGTGGAACAAGCTCTATTACCGTAATTTCTTTTACTTCTTAGGCTACGAACTAGGGTTGGTCACCAAGAATCAGGGTGTACGAGTTACTTCAGGATACTTTGGGCTACTCAGGGTTACTTTTGGTTACATTGGGTTACATTGCATTGGGTTACATTGGGTTACATTAGGTTACATTGGGTTACTTTGAGATACTTTTGGGTTACTTTGGGTTACATTGCATTGGGTTACTTTGGGATACTTTTGGGTTACTTTCTAGGGTATACGAAGTTACTTTTGGTGACCAACCTTGGGCTACGAACCCTCCTCTCCTCGGTGGCGTTATTTATTCGTTAACCCCTTCAGTTTCACCTACTCTTTAAAAGAACAACAGCCTACTCTTTCGCACATGCAGTTGGTTTAGCTATTCCCCCCTAGTCTTCACTGTGGTCTCTGCCACTACGGGCAATAAATTCCGACTTTTTTCTACCATAGCTGTTAATAGGGAAGAAAAAATATGTGACTGCTGACATGTGAATTTAACAAGAAAATGGAGCCCTGAGCTCTTAAAACCTGTTTCTGTAAGCTTTTCTTGCTCGTTAGTCAATGTAAAAGTCATAAGTTTTTGTCTAAATTATAATCGTTAGGATCCTGACACGTCGTAATTATGTGTGTGATTGGTTTCACCTTGTCTTGTTTGGCAGACGTTGGAGTTTTTTCCCTCTTAGTGACATCAAATAGTTTCCTGTTAAATTCTTGCATCTGGTTTCGATCATAATATTTGAAAATTTAAATGTTTGCTCGTCATTCATGCTGTGTCTCCTTCGAGTTCTGTGCATCTGTAGTTGTACCTCTATCTATATACTCTCTTCTTCCAATCCCTTCATTGATTCTATTGTTGCTTTAAACTTTAAAAAATATGTTCCGCGGTTCTTTTTACTGTGTTGTATTCTTGATCTCTTTCCATGATAATTTTTCTTAAAGACTGCATCAAAATATCTGACTTCTGCTTGAAACCAGGTATATCTTTTGTGTCGTGATACATGCAAGCTCTTTCTTTTACGAAAGTTTGACAGACAATGACAAAACAGCGCAAACATTGTCTTCGTTAATTTTGCTAATCGTAGAGTATCTAACCCCTTTGATCACCGCCTGCCTCTGTATTGTGCAGTTCCGCGACGCCTGGATTCTCAAATTCCTTCCATGAACGTAACGAATCGTCAGTGAATAGTTGGCAATGGCACGGCTGTAAATTTCGGATATCAATCTCTATATACCTCGGATGCCTTTTTTTAACATCGGTATTTCTTGTCCGAAAGTAGTTGCTGTTTGCGGTGCGAACATTCAGTTTCTGAAATCATATCTCGCTTTTACCATGTACCAGAACAGAGGGTGGGTTTGTACGAAACATAAGCTAATTATTAGATTAGAATCCCAGGTTTGGATACGGTCTTTAACATATATTGAGGGAAATTTTGAACAACTCTCGCCGTTCGGAAAATAAATAGGCTATGCCAAGAATTTCCTGGTGTTGTCCGGTTTTAGGAGACTCGCTCAGATCTGCGTGTGATGGGCCGGCGCACTCATGTTTACGACATGATAGTGGTCATTCCTCGATCTGATACGTGAATGTGAAGGATCCGAATAAATTTTAGGCCTTTCGCCATATGACCGTCTTTTGTCGTTCAAATTATCATAATCGAAGTCCAGTCGACTTCACTAAAAAAGATCGATAGGCTAGCTGCAGGGAATGTGTCAGCTTTCGAAAAGTAATTCTTTGAAGTGGGTCGGATTGTGAAAACAGGGGGGTGGCCACCGGTCTATCACTGTCGCTTCGTTTGGGGGGAAGGAACCAGTTTTGGTATTTGGTCGAAGTCTTTTTACCACTATTATGTCAGTCCGGGATTGATATAAGGTAGGTTTGATCAAATCGTACAGAATATAGATTAGAAATTCCTAGTTTGTTTAGGTTTGTGCACGTAGAGCTTCAGGTTATCAATCCGGGCCCGCCTAGCTCTTCTGAAAATTATTTCTAGGGTCAGGTCTACCCGTGGGAAAAAAGGAAAAATAAAGTCCTCTCGTTCTAATGTGGATAATGTTTGAAGAAATCTTTGATATTAGTCTTTGCTGAAAATCAGTTTCCCGTCTCTGGCCCAAAACAGGACAATTAGGGTTGTTTTTTTGTTTTTTTTTTTTGAAGGAAAGAATACTTAAAAAGAGAGTTCATTGTCTTCCAGGTCTTAGTTCAATGTCTTCCTTCCGATGAAATTAATTTTCTCCCGACTGTCTGGAACAAAATTTTATGAAGCACCGTACAGAGTTTATACAAGAAAACATAGTTGTGCTGTAGATGCATATGATTTCTGCTGAGATGCAGTAATTTTGAAAGCTCTGACTAATTGGAACCACCCTGCATTTATGCAATAGTCCGGGATCATTGCTCGCGGATTTCGTGCTAATATTACCAATATCTTACGCTAATTAACGCGCGAAGTTAATCACTATTAAAATATCATCAGTTGCGGTCTTCACATTTGGCTGTGTCGGAAAGAACAAGAGCTAATCATTTTCCCACAAGTGCGAGATATTCCACCGCCCGTATTTTCTGGCTGACCGACCTTGACTAGCTTGATGTAGGAAGTGTTGGAAATGTTTGTTAACTGGAAGATCTACAGATTGGTGTTAAAATAAGCCGCAGGCATGGAGCCCTGTCAGTTGTTGAGTGTCAGAAAAGTGGATGTCTGTGATTCGGATATTATTGTACCTGTTAACCTGAGGCCAGTACCCCCTCTTGATCGAAATCGCTGCATTCGTATTAAGCAGGTGAGTTACTCCCAGTCACATATTTTCAAACAATGCAGAAGACGGATTTGTCAAATACGATGTTTCGGCAGATTAAATGTTCGTTCCTTCCCCAACGTTGACCCTGAAGTTCAACAGCCTGACCCGTACCATTGCCAAGAAGGGCCGAAATATCGCTGCCAAATTATCGTAGCTGACCTATCCTTTTTGTGCATTGCTTGAATATAGCCTATGTTTCCCAATCAGCTTGGGCTCAATGAGTATATAGTCCACATATTTCTTCTGCCTCCCTCCCCGAGTAGCCCCTGTTCAGTGGCATCATCTCCAGCCAACCAGCGCTTTCTGAACCGATCGTTTCCTGGAAATTAGTACTTAATTAGTACATCATACTTTTGCTAAAATTAAAGTAGCATATATTGATACATGTTATGAACGGAAAAACAGAATTGCTCCTCAGTCGGGAGTTGAACCCAGGACCTTTGGCTTTCAAGGCCAGTGCTCTAACAATGAGCTCAGAGGGGCCTATTAACAGAATTCGCAGACCACTGCCATAGTCGGATAGAAGCCAGCGATAGGAACAATGATCCCCATTGCCGATCCCTGATAACGTCCCGTCTGCGTTGGCTGTTTGTAATTTCCGACAAAATATAGTGGAGAAGAAAAGAAAAAAAGAAAGAAAATGGTGTACAAAATGTGTGATAACAATACTATCCCAGTATTTTCTTTGACATTATTACAGAATTTTTAATATCAGTGGTCAGATTAGGTTTTACTTGGTGGTCATACTAGGTTCTAGTTGGTGGACCTTTAAATTCTCTTCCAGGACTGTTCTGACTCCTTCTAAATTCTTCAGCAAGGGTGTGCCCCCCCCCCCCATCCCCGCACTTGTAACACTAACACTTCTGCTACTACCGTACTGATGTGGCTTCATAACTGGGCTCTTGTTTTTGTTTTTCATCTTTAGACCCATGTCCTGTATATTAATGGCTGTGAATATTCTCAGACCATATCTTCTGTTCCGTCATGTATCGCAACATGTTGTGTAAATACCAAATAGTCAGGTCTGAAGTCGTATTGACCGGTTTACATTAGGATCCGGAGAATTCGGACGTGTATTTGGAGCTCGTTCAGTATTTTTAATGGCAGCTCGAAACGCACAATCTTTGACCGACCAGAAAAAAAACCTGGGAACTTGATTTCTTACAAGCATTGAAAATAATTAATTGGAAATGCTCCACGAGTCAATATGCACGAGGGACTTTCATGGTTTTTTCGACGTAATTTCCAGTTATTTTTCCGGTCCTGGAAGACGAAGTATTCCCAATAATTGCGGAAAGTTGGAGGGCATTAATAAATCAGAAAATGAAGATTGTTTTCGCATGACATTGTATATTTGGAAATGTGTAGGCTATGGACTAGTTGAACTGATCTTAAGATCAAGTTTTTTTAAACTTAAACTAGTTACTGTCAGAAGCAATGAAGACTTTAAGGTAACAAATTGACTTCCTGCCAGAACCGATTTCGTTCCATACGGTACTGCTAAAGACAGCGCATTGTATATTGAGTCGGCGTGGTAGACGGAGGAAAGCCCAAGGGTATTTTGTTTCTCCTGAAAAGCCATTTTTTTGTTTATTTTTGTATGACCGGGAAACAGTAGCGTATATTAGGGGTGGGGGAGACAGGGGCAATCGCCCCCCCCCCCCGCTCCGGAATTCTTGAAAAAAGGGTTTTTAATTGAAAAAATAGGGGCGACATGGGCGATCTTCATCCGAAATTCTCGGAAAAGGAGTTTTTTTTACGGGAAAACGTACGCGAAAATACAAGTTGAATAGCTAAATCGAAATTATTTACAGTATGGTTCAGTAATTGATCTACGAAACAGTTTTTGAGTCGTAGTGTGCATGATTACAAGATTAAAAGGTGTTTTTTGCACCTACAGGAATTTTTAAAAAACGGTCAAAATATGCAAAAACCGCCGAAAAAATGTTCGGCCTTACAGCAGATAAGGGGATGGCCTTCGGCCGCAGATTTTCACTAAGCTGTCGCCCCTCCCGAAAATAATCGGAATATACGCTACTGCCGGGAAATGATACTGACGCGGGAGCAATTTGTTACCCCAAGATTCGCGTGTGAGATCGCTATACTCCGCTTTCGAACGCAGGACCTTCCGGATATCCTTTGATTGTGAAACCGAAAGTACATATCATTTTTTATATTGCTAGATCAGATATAAGACACATTATCTCAGAAAAGAATATTGCAAAAAAAATGATAACCTTCCCAGGCTTTTTTGGCAATGTATGCGAACACCCAACACGCGTTTTGCGGTTTACTGGTGATACTGAGGAAGGCGAACGTGTGTGTGTGATCAAGACATTGCTGTAACCAATAGGGCCCTGATCTTGCATGTAGGGAGGAGATCTTTGAATATGCTGAGCTAAGAAAGAAGTTTTCCAAGAATTTAAAGAAATTAAAATGAGAAGCTGGGCATTTTTTTTATTTATTTAAGAGAATTTATTAAGTTCCTGAAACTGGAAGACAGGCATGGATATTCTTTTCTTTAATGTGTCCGATAATATGAGTGGTTTAGGTCATGTTTTTTCTCGATTTTTCGTTTGTGATAGAGGATGGTCCACTCATATTTTTGCCCTCGAAGGTGAGCTTGTCGAAAAAGACAATTCTTGTTTATGCACTGAAAATACATTGTATTATTTTTTGTTCTGTCGATCCATTTGTCTAATAGCTGAACACAGAACTACCAACTTTTAATAGACTGGTTTAGTTGCGTTGATTGGCTTCTGCTAGTTGGGTCTCGCCACAGCATCGAAGCTCTCGAGAATCACTTATATACCTAGCCGGCTACACACTAGGCTCGAGTGCTGCTATCATTTGCTCTTGGTTTCGGATGAACCTGGTGGGCTTCTTCAAAAAGAAAACACGAGGATACTCGATGTTTCGATTTCAGGCTTTGTCGGTGGCTTGTCACGGTCTCCATCTTACGTTCGTTTTTGTACTTATTTTGTAAGAGCGCGGTACAGCGAATAAACTGCACTGATTGTTGTGTGCAAGGTTAGACCGGTTAGACCATGAAATGCAAGGTTAGCCGTTATTGAAACTCGATTAATTTCTTAAATTGGATCATGTTTATTTATTATAATGGACTTTCTTATCCAGCCTTTTTTGGTCCTTGTGTTCCGGTTGGACAGGGCTAGATTCTTCCCTATCCATCGTCGAAAATTGGATCTTTGATGTTTAAAGGACACGTCGTACTTATTACAGTGATTCATTCTATATCTGTAGTATTTTCATCCATTCTCGTTCCGGAGATTCTACACTTAATAAGTGTATCCTATCTCGTCTATTACCATAACACTCAGTATCACGCTTGCCTACGTTTCTTCTCTTTACATGATGCAGGCCTATCAGGATCCCGACCTTTTTTTCGCATGATCCTATTGGTGCGAAGACCGGTCATGCAAATTTTGCCAAGATTGCCATTCAAGGCACGGGACATGGAAAGAGTCTGAAAACAGCTAAACCCTTTTGTAATGGTTTGTAAGCGTAATGTCTGTAAGTTCTGAAGTCGTCAGCTATCTCAGAACATCTTAGCAGAAACACTATGTAGTGCGAGATATCCTTTAAAGCACAACTCTTGCTAGAAATGATCTTACCATTACCATTAATCTTACCAATACCATTATTTTCCACCTATATTTAGCGATTTTCTTGTTAGCGCTTGTCCATTCTCCCAACCTTCCTGCTCTCCGACGCGGCGGCTGGGCGCAAAACATTTGAAAACTGAATACGCTGTGGTTAAAAAGTGGTAAAACTAAGCAAATAAAAGAAGTCACAAACAGAAGATTCTCATATCCTTTTGTGTAAAAGAGTTGTCAGCGGATGTTAAAGATTCTGGCAAACTTTGCGTTGCGTAATGGGAAAAACTCGGCACTACCGAAAAAGTGCTAAAATTTCGTAGGAACAAGACGAGAAAATGGAGAAAGGTGTGGATTTTAGAAGCTTATAATTTCATAGGGGAGCTAGGTACAGTATAGAAGGCAGAATAAGCAAGAGGTGTCCTTTAAGTATTCCTTCAGCCCAAGCTGAAATAAAAATTTCGTCACATTAATCAGCTGACATCAGTTTATCGCGGTCAAGTGGGATCCCGATGGTTATTTTCATCCCCTAGGTTTTCCTTTTTGGGATCCCAAAACGTAAGTGGAGGGATACCTATGACATCGCAAAAGTTGTCCGTCCGTCCGTCTTTGCGCACTGCAACTCTCGAAAGGAATGAGATATTTTGATGAAACTTGGTGTGAGGATTCTTTGAGTCAAGAGTAAGGTCAAGTTCGTAGATGAGCTATTTAGCCCTACATTAGATGTTCAATATTGGGGAAAGAAGATACGCTGAGTTCGTTCTTGAGCTTTCTTTTTTTGACGGAAAAGTAGTTCCGGAATTTGGCCGAAACCGGGAAATTGGCAGAAGTGGCAGGAAGTTTTCGTCAAAACAGAGATGGCTTATAGGGGTAAACAAACATGCTGATTCAATACCTGAACTTGTTTTTCTCAGATGATTAACCTGTTTTTAAATTTTAATAGTAAAAATGTTCAAGGAGTCGGGCGAAGACTGGATCTGGCGAAGACAAGACCTAATTGTCTGAATCAGGTATTGAATTTTTGGGATCCCATCGAAACCTTTGGTCTTGTTTCGATTGATCAGTTTTTGTACCTTTCTGTGCATAGCCTAAGCCGTTAGCCTGGAGGGGGTTGTTCATCCTCATCCTGGAGACGTGTCTATGTAGGCTTCTGATCGAGGGCCGATTACTATTCAACTACTCAGCAGCAATCAGTGAATCTATATGATTACTGCTTTAGGCAACTTTCTATAGTGCCGACTGATTTATCGTTGAGTATCATTACTTCTGACTAATCTGAAACAGGAGTTTCACCGAAAATGTAAAGATAGCTTGTTTGTAGTTTCACTTACTTTGTTTCGGTACATTATCCTTGACTCCTGACCCCAGTTGGATGTTCAGTAACACGGTAACGATCCCTACGCTTAATTAGAGTTATTTGCACTGAAATGAAAGCAAAAAAAACAACTTTTGTAGAGTTAATGAAGCAAGGTAAGAGTTTCCCACTTACTTTCTTGATTTTTATCACTTTCTTGAAAATCGTATCATTATTTCTTGAAATATGTCACTCGAAACAGCGTCACAACAGAGAAAAGCCTTTTGGTGTTAGGTTATACAAAATCTAACCGTTGACTTGCATGAAAGCCCGAATGTTCCTGTGAGAGCAGCCAAAATAAGACCGTACTTTACATTAATTAATAAAAAACTGAAAGATAAGAAAGGGAAGAACAAAAAAGAAAAGAAAGAAGAAAAATGTTCTGGTGTCGTTTATAACACTTAACACAGAGATGCGAATCGTTGTGTTAACGTTGTTGTGCGAAACGTTTGTCAGCGTGGTTAAAGGAGTTGAATTAGAAGCATTCGCGAGTTCAGACCTGGATTCGGTACCACCGTGGGAGGATCCTGTGCCGCGATTTGGAAGCTCGGGACTGGGTGCTGTCGAATTAGCTCCCCACAAAAAAAAATTTGTGTTTTGCTGGTAAATGAGTAGAAAACACTAAAGACGCTAAATATTCGATAGTGTGTAATTAGCTCAGGGATTTGCTCTGAGGTTTTGTATAATTTTACGAAAATCCCGCCTTATCGTCAAGAAAAAAAGGCGTATCCAGTAACCGAAGTTAACGCTATCGAAGTCACTGAATAATTAAGGAGCGGGAGAAGTGTTGCGCTAAAGAATCGATTCGCATCCCATATGTGAATATACTCTATATGAACAAAACACGCTCAAAACACATAAGTCCAAAACACGCCAGCGATCCTCAGGAAGAAGGAGTAAGTGTGTCCGTACGACTCAAACTCAACGACTCAAATCCTGTGTCAGTCAATCACTGCGATCTTTGGATGCAGCTGTGACACTCTGCCTTTCTTCCGCTAGATACCCGGAGAGGCCGGAGATTTTGCATCTCCATGGAGAGATCATCTAGAGTATTGACTGGTGTTAGGATAGTTGTGTTCACAATTTCCATTCCTGTCAACTGATAGTGGTTTCTCCGCTATTTTGCAATATCAGTCAAACCCGTTAATGGTAGTTGGTAAGTATCGTCGAGGGGCTGCCACTCTCCGCCACTTTGTGTACACCATGTTGCGCCACCCGTCCGCCACCCACCTGCCTCTTGCTCAAAAATAGCTATTTTCCACCACGCGCGCCACCCTTCCGGCTCTTGATAAAAAATAGCTATTTCCGCCACGCGCGCCACCCGCCACCCTGTGTACACCGATTTTGAGAGTGGACAACCCCTCGAGTATCGTCTAAGCTGGTTGGGACAGTTAAAATTAAAGTTATTTCGCTGGCGTTTTCCTATGTTCTCTTTCTGCACTTCATCTTACAAGTTGCGTGATAATATTAAATTCTGTGCCCAGGATAAATCGTGTTCTGGAAAATCTGAGGTTTTTACTTGAGCCTCTTATTAAAAAAAAAAAAAAAGGTTCATTGATGAGCTATTATTTCTTTATTTAGCTGTGGCAACAATGTCGATACCCATGTGACTTCGTGTCAATACGCCCAAGTGAGACTGATCTGAGATCGTAGTAGTTATTGTCCAAGTGACAGTCGTGTGTTCGTTCATGTTCATGTTTGAGTGCCGATGCGAAACAAATGCGACCATTAACGCGCGTTATCAACGCGGCATGACATAAACGCGGCCAAAGGTTCTCTGAATCTGAAATCGTGTTGAAACTCTTTAGATGCATAAAGTCGGTAGGCCTGCCCTTATAAGACCAGTCGTCGTTTCTGTGAATTGTCACGACAAAAAAAAGTTTACCTTTCAAGCTTTTTGACCAAGAAACCATCTTGTCTCGTCTCTCTTGTCTCGTTGGTGCTTCTTTAAACTTTTTCTTTTACCAAAATAAAGACAACCCCTTACTCACTGTTTGTCACTCCTTTTGTCCAGTTGCCGTGGTACTGGGATTAATGAATTAATATCAATACGTGATCATAAATGAAAATGAATATATAGGATTTTCATGTGAGTTTTGGGAAAAAAGTTAATAAACAGTTAATCATCTGATTTTTTGGAACATCTTGTTTACTTTTTTATTTTCTTTCTATCCAAGTAAAACATGAACCTTTGATGCCTTAAATCTTGCATTGCCTTGACGGTGGTGCACAATATAGATACTGTTGTTATGGCACTTGAGCTTACTCAAGTGCCATATAGCGATTGTTATTTCTGTCCGTCAGTCGGTCTGTCGGTCCCGGTTTTGCTAGTTCGGGCACTTCCAGATAAGCTAGGACGATGAAACTTGGCAAGCATATCAGGAACTGGGCCAGATTAAATTAGAAATTGTCGCTTCCTCGATCCGACCATCTGGAGGGGAGTGGAGGGAGGGGGAATCCGGAAAAAATAGGAAAAATTAGATATTTTTAGCTTACGAACGGGTGATCGGATCTTAATGAAACTTAATACATGGAAGGACTTCGTGTCTCAGACCCTCCATTTTAAATCCAGACCGGATCCGGTGACACTGGGGGGAGTTAGAGGGGGAAACCGGAAATCTTGGAAAACACTTAGAGTGGAGGGATCCGAATGAAACTTGGTGGAAAGTACAAGCAAAAGTCCTAGATACGTGACTGATATAACCGGAACGGATCCGTTCACTTTGGGGGAGTTGGGGGGGGGAGAAGTCCGAATTTGTAGTGATCCCGCGAGTTCCGTGCTTCCTGATGTGCTGGGACGATGGAAATTGACAGGCATGTCTGGGACCCGACCAGCTTAAATAGGAAATCATCAATTCCCCGATTCGACCATCTGGGGGGGGGGGAGTGGAGGGAGGGTGAAGCCAAAATTTGAGGTATTTTTAGCTTGCGAACGGGTGATCGGATCTTGATGAAAATTGATATTTAGGATGACCTCGTGTCTCAGACACCTCACTTTAAATCCGGGCCGGATCCGATGACACTGGGGGGAGTTGGAGGAGGGAACCGGAAATTTTGAGAAACTCTTAAAGTGGAGGGATCGGGATGAAACTTGGTGGGAAAAACAACCACAGGTCCTAGAAACGTCATTGACATAACTGGACCGGATCAGGGCACTGTGGGGGAGTTGGGGTGGGGAACCGGAAATTTTGAGAAACGCTTAAAGTGGAGGGATCGGGATGAAACTTGGTGGGAAAAACAAGCACAGGTCCTAGACACGTCATTGACATAACCGGACCGGATCAGGGCACTGTGGGGGAGTTGGGATGGGGGTCCGGATTTCTAGCGATCCCGCGAGTTTGGCATACTTCCTGGTGTCCTAGGGCGATGAAACTTGGCAGGTATGTCAAGGATCCGAACAGATTGACTTGAGAACAGCCGTTTCCCCGACCCGACCATCGTGGGGGGAGTCAGTGGATGGGGAGTCCGGAATCTAGTGGCGTGCATAACTTTTGAACGGGTGATCGGATCTTGATGAAAATTGATATTTAGGATGACCTTGTGTCTCAGACACCTCACTTTAAATCCGGGCCGGATCCGATGACACTGGGGGGAGTTGGAGGAGGTAACCGGAAATTTTGAGAAACACTTAAAGTGGAGAGATCGG
>JAKZAP010000004.1:7231648-7305200 GCA_023053575.1 Branchinecta lynchi
GATACTGTTGTTTTTAGAGCGATCACTTATGTTTGGATTGAAATTACAAAGTCCAGATTTGGATGCCGACTGTTAACGGATTAGCCGCGTCTTGGTTAAACATTCTTCTTATATAGTCTACTCATGTGTTTCTGGATTTTTATACTTTCTACGATTATTTTAGCCTTTAGTTTCCAGCAGACCGCCGAGAGGAATCTCTTTGGAGCCTTATTTGATTGTCTACTTCCTTTCTGGTATGTTTCATATCCATTGTCCCACCACGGATGTTTCTGGCAAAGGATTACAAGACGTCGGAAATGTTTATTTGTGGCAATTAGCATATAGGTGTGTCTAAAATCGCAAAACGGAGGTTATGGGGTCAAGTCTTCTCTCCGTCTGGAAGTACAGGTTGATAGTCTGGCTCGTTGGGATTCAGTTTCGCACGCGTTCGAGTTCGCTTACGGCAGTTTTTTCTTCTTCAGCGCTTAAAATCATTTTATATTAGAGGCGAAATTGATACTAGCCAAAACGTTATATGATGTCAATATAGGATCAAGGTCTTTGCTGACTTTCTATTCAGATTTAGCGACTGTTTTTCAGACAAATCACTGTTTAAAAGAAAAATAAAGTGCTTTTAAGAAAAAGACGGTTTTTAAGAACAATAGACTGTTTTAAGAAAAACCTTGGCACTTCGCACCAACTAATTTTTGTTTGCCCACTGGCCGACAACATTGGGAGGAGGCGTCCCCCCCCCCACCTATACGTGATGCCTCTTAGTAAAGGTATGCTTCTTTGGACGTTTTTTGGACAGTGCTATTTTGTCCACTTGCTGCGACTGAAGTCAGTTGTTGGTGAGCCGAAGTAGCTCTGTGAATGTTGCGTTCAAGAGGAGTGTGTGTTCGCCCCTGAAAGCTAAAAAAAATATAAAAAATATCTTCCTTTCTCGTCTCTTTATCTTACAAACAATAGGTGACAAATCTTAGGTCCCCTTATCTATAACTGACTCTTGCAGTGAGCTGCTCGGATGATTTTTACGGTCAAGAAGTCCCCTATGAAATCCAAGAGAGAAGTGGTGGAGCACAGTTTCTTGAAACTCGGGAATTTATAGTGACTTAATCCCTTTGTTACCGTCTAACCCTGGCCATTAGCAGAAGCGATAAGACGAAATTTATAACTAACTAATGAATGAATGAATGAATGAATTTATTCCCAATAAAGCCCAAGGGCCATGGCGGGAAACATAACACAATAACAAAAAATAAATATCATACACTCCAACAACAAACCAAAAAATCAACTTCTATAAAAATAGTTCACGGTGGGCCATAGCTAGCTTCAGGAATCTACCCAGCCGTCGGATCTCACCAAAACACTTGCTTTCCATACTTGAAACCAAATCCCTTTCCTCCCAAGCCTCCCGACCAAACACTTCCTTTCTTAATTCTTTCAACTCCTCACAATAACATATCAAGTGTACCACATCCTCTCCTTCAATACCACACATTGGACAAAAACAAGAACAAGGACCAGTACCTTTCCTATCTCTACCAATATGGTAGATATTCCCATATGGGGACAACGCCCTTAGTGCGATGGTCGGTACTTTGGTAGAGCCGTTTGAGAGCTGGGGTCTAGCCGACAGTCCCTACGATAGGCTCCTTGCTAGTAGTGAAGAGGGTGTCTGTGGTTTGTATCCTACCAATTAGCCGAAAATTAGCTATCGTCGGATGTTTAAGTTGAACGTACCATACCTCTACTGTGCTTAGGAAACCCTATATTTTTACGAGAAGGAATCGTGCTTTTGGGTGCACAACAAAAGGTGTAACCATCCGGTGATCGGATTTCTTTCACTCGGTAAGGGAGGAGCTAGCAAGATTAGCAACGGTTGCCGCATTCTTTTGCGCTTTCGTTTGGCTGAGTTCCGACTGTTTTGTCGTGTCTGATTGGAAATTTGCAACTTCACTCGGCCCCGTAATCTTTGCAAAAAAGTACTTTCAGCTACAAGCATAGTCCACCTCTATTTTTTGACCGAGTTCTGTTCAGTCGTAACCGCCGCGAAAGCTATTTAACAAATGTAAACTTCTTTGTTGGCGTAAACTAGACATGAATAGATGTCAGTCTGGAAACTCCTAATTACTTCAGTTTTCACTTCGTGAGGTGTGTAGCAGAACTAGGCGTGCCAAATGGAGCGAACTCCTGATTTTATTGTTTTATAAATTCCTACTGTTAATTTGGCAAGAGAAGAATCCCCTCCGTTATTGATTAGGCCTACTCTCGTTTCTGTTCTTTGGGTTTCGTGTGTTTCCATTTTTTGTTGGGGGGGGGGGGGGGGTATGATGGGCTTATAGTTTAGTGGCTTACAGGAGTTTGTTGGTGTTCCAGGTGACCAGAGTTAAAATTATTACGGACAAAAATTAATCTTTTGCAACTTTAGTCACCTGAAGACCTTTTCTTCATTTACGGTCTTCTTTTTGAGGTTCTCTCTCTGCGATAGACGATATTTATTTTAATAACTGAATACCAGTGTTACAATTCTGGCGGTCTTTTTTTCGAGTCATTTTTTTTTCTTCGACTTTCCCGTTAGTCGGAAATGTCTTTGGATCAACTGGTTATAAGTATGGCTTGGCATGTCTTCTTACCCCTAGATCGACTATCTCATTGGCTTTTTAAAACATTTTTTGTTTCGGTCCCTTAATTTGACCCCCCCCCCTCCCCCCTGAATATGGGGCTACAGCGCTCATCTGTGAACTTGACCTGTATTTTGACCCGACGGGTCCTCATACCAAGTTTGAAGAAAATATCTCTTTTCGACAGTTGCTGACATCGTGCTGACAGACGGACAAACTTTACGAAGTCACAGGTATCCCTCCAGTTACGTTTTGGGATCCCAAAAATCAAAACATTTAAAAAACTTAAAAAATTTGTTCAAGTTTTTTAACATTGAATTACCATCATGGTAATCCATAATTACCACCCGTGCCAACCCTGCCTCCAGTTGTCACTGAAGGACAGAGTTTGGCAGCCTCGTTTTTCTTATCCCTCGAGTGTGACCCACTTACCGGGTCTCTCACGTACCTGTGTTTTCAATTATATTCTGATGATTCATTCCATTTCAGCGCCAAATAACAAAAGGTCATGCGCTTCTTGAGGAATTTGTCGCGCATTACCAAAAGGATTGTGATGTCACGCCACTCCAGCCGCCAGTCGACTCTGATGCAAACGCTGACGTCCAGCGTTCTCTACGGATCCAACTCCGGAGCTTCGCCGATAAGCTCCAGGAGACCCGCGGAAGAATGGACGATACAACCCGGTGTTACGAGACCTTAGATAAGGTAGGTCTTTGGGATTCCAGATCTCAGTGATGATATAGTCATTACCAGGGCCGCGAATGGGCAGGGTGGGGGGGGTATCTGGTTTTTTTTCAGAGGCGTTACTAGCCAAAATGTTTGGGGGGGGGGGGGGGGGTAGGTATTTACCGACTGGTTGGTCATTTTTACGAAAAACCGACTGACTTTCAGAAAACTCGAATATTTTGAAGACAAAATCTACTGTTTTGATGAAAAACCTGCTAAATTTCAGAAAAACCAATGATTTCGTAAAAAAATCTTTTACGGAAAAATTAACTATTTTTACGAAAATCTGTGGCGTTTCCTGCCGACTCGGTTATTTTTTATTTTATTTTCGGGGGAGGGGGATGCCCCCCCCCCATACGTGACGCCCCTGCTTACTTTTTGGTATGGATTAGTTCCACCTCCGGGTATCGCTCCCCTCCCCCCTCGCCCGAAACAAATTCCTGGATCCGAACCTGCTCGTTACGTAGTAACTTTGTCCGTCTGTAAAGCGGAATTCACACAGGCCCAAATATGTGCACAAAAAAAAACACGCTTACGACATCTTGGAGAAATCGCACGAGGGGGGGGGGGCGAATTCACCCAAATATTATTTCCAGAAATGCATTTTCTCTTATTCCATTGTTTTTATACTCATAGATACCAATATGGTAAACTACTGGGTGACTCTTAACTAGAATGGTTGTTGCGATTTTTTCGGCTCCCCTGAAGAAGCGTTTTTGACCTGACGATGTCTTTATTTCAGCGCCTGGCGGCACGGATATCGCCGTGCGCGGTGAAATTCGCTATCTATGTGAATTCTTAAAGGACCTGTCTTACCTATAATATTAATGCAACCTACTTCCATAATCACACCATATACTTCTGAACCCGGAGATCCCAAGTTCGTACGGTACATTCTAACCCCTCTAACAAAACCACGCTGATTTTCTCACTTGCCGTGTTTTACTACCTTCGATGTGTATCACGCTGTCGACGGTTGTCTGCGAGAAGTGTTTCCATCAGGAAAACCGGTTATGTAAATTGTTTCCCTGTTTCGCTATAAGTCAACGGGTCTCGGAAAAGGATTAAAACAGCCAAAACCTTGGGTTATTTGTTGAAAGCACAGCATAGTTTTAAAGTATTCAAATATTTTAAAATCCTGTAAGTTGAAGAGTAAATAGTGCGAGGGTTCCTTTTAACACATATATATTTCTTTGAGTCAAAGGTGAGTTCGTAGATGGCCCCCGTAGCCGTATTTTCCTGCGGAGGACGGGGGCTAAAAATGATGGCGTCTTTTCGGAGTCGACTAGTGTAATTCGATTATACAATAGTAATGTGCATAACATAATAAGATATATAAACGATTACATCACTACTACACACTTCAGATTAGTTTACAGTGGTAAAGCGAGTTCTGTAAAGTATGTCGCCGCACAGTCGAGAATTTCCGAAGATTTTATATGGTAAATTACTCTTGAAAAAAATCTTCAAGTTATTCGACCTTTCCATCGTAAATATCCAATATCAGCATATTTTCAGGTTCCTGATGATTTTTGTTTTAAAATTTTTCTCTAGATGTCTTCTGCTTTTGAACGTGGAATTTCGTGTGGCCAAAAATCCTTGAAAATAGAAAGAACGCTTTAACTTATGTCAACCGTCTGGATTTTTGAAAAAAAAGTTAACTGATATTGAACTTACTCCCATTGAGCCTACTTCTGGAGCCGTTGATCCTACTTCCAGAGCCGTTGAGCCTACTTCTGGAAAGTTTTTTATGCACGCTTACGTAACTACCCTGCCAACGACTTATGCACTTTACGAACGCCGTCTTAGCCGAGGTCTGAGCGTTTTGGCATTGATATCATTGCCTTAATATCTAGTAGCATATTTTCAGTTTCCTGATTTTTTATATTTTTTTTCAAAATTTTGCTTGGATCTCTTCTTCTGTTGCAATGTGGCATTTTGTGTGGCCAATGATTGTTGAAAATAGAAAAAAATTCCTTAACTTCTGTCAACCTTATGAACTTTCCGAACAAATTTAACAGATGTTGAACTTACTACCATTGAGCCTACTTCCGGAAAGTACTTTACGAAAGTTTACACAACCTTGCGAACGACTTTATGCGCTTTATGAACGATGTCTGAGCGGGCCTTTATGTCTTGCCAGACTTCTGAACGTACGATGTGAGTGGGCAGCCACAAGACAAGGGTAGCCAAAGGCTTTATCATCGTATGACTATGAATGATCAGGTGATGACGAGACCAATCAGCTGATCTGTCTTCCTTGGACCTTCTGAAAGCCGCAATCTTTCGATACCTTCTGATTGATACTTTTATCGTGCTAATAGGCTGTTAATATACTATGATGAGGTTCTTTTAAAGATACAGAGATGATTGATTTTTTTGATGTGGTTAATGGAGGAGGGGTTGGGCCGACCTGCGACCAGCAATCGCGTTAAATAGCCTTCGCGCATGCCGAAGGAAAAATAATGTGTCTATGTTGAATAAACGAAATTATTCTTTTCTCTGTAAAGCCATTGGCTTGTGGTTACCTCCTGAGTCGCTCAGCATAAACTCGCTCAGGATAATAGTCGCTCTAGGTCTGGCGTAAACGAAAACTAATCCATTAAAAGGAATAACATAGCCTGAATGTCTAATGAAAGTGTCTAATGCGATATCGTTAAGAAAATGGGCAATCTGGGCCCAATGGGCCCTGAACCAAGTGGGGGTTTGATTTTGGGCCCGCAAAAAGCAAAAAGAGACCCCGATGCTCACAAACCTACCAAGCTTCAACTTATTGATTCCTGTCAAACGAACTTTACTTCTGGGCTATACCTGGGCCATACCCACCAACCATAAAACTCCAACCTAAAATGAGTCAAATTTTCTTGTTTCCGAGCGGAAAAAGCCTAAGGTCCTTCACGCAAACTTGTTGCGCAAGTATGACCCACCCAAGTACTCGCTGTGTTCAACTGTGCTACCTGTCGATCGAGAGCAAGATTTTGACAGACGCCCTCAGGTCAGAATAGCAACTTTATAAAAGAAGAACGGAATGCAGGGAAGGGAAAGGGTAGAAATCTGAGCTCCTGGCTAGGTTGAAAACCTAAAGGATTCCCCGGAAAGGTCAAGAGCACTGGATTTCGTTCTCAGTTTTTTAATCGATAATCTGTCCCTCAGAGTGCTTATAAAAAATGCATCTATTCAAAAGAGTGACACTTAGCTTTTGAATATGCTCACCATCTGGCGTGTAGTAAAAAGAAAAGGAGTGACGGATGTGCTACACGTCCTTGGGGTTTGGAATCAGAAGTGCTAGCGGTCCCTCATTATGATCATCAAGTATTATAGAAGCCCGCACTAACTGTATCAGTTAATGATAAGGTTGCATGGTCATTTTGCTTATAGTTGGAGACTTAACAAATGCTTTTTATCTGCCAAAACTCATATAAGTGTAATGCAATTTTCATAAAAACGAGCAGTGGCAGTTTTGAAAAACTTCGTATTTGATTAACTGTGCCAGCTAATACTGAGGTTGCGTTTGATTTTGTTCAAGATAATAGCAGGGATCCATAAATTTCCTGTAATGTTAAAACTTAACAGGAAATTTATGGGTCCGTGATAATAGTTAGGGACAGGCTAATTTGAAACTTATGGTCATCCATCCGATATGTGACGCCTCGGACAGCGCTATGAACGGCCCCGAGAGCAGCATTCTAAAAAATCATCTGTGAATAATTAGCAATGGCATATTTGTGATTTCTAGATTCGAACCTCTAAACAATTATTGCTTGCTAAAAGATGTTGATGTCTTCTTTCATTTTGTTTTCTGTCTTCATCGAAATGGGTCGCTATTGAGGACAGGAATATTTCAGACCAAAAATTTGTTCTCCCCCTGACGGTTACCCACAACCAGAGCAGAGCAGAGTTATTTTGCTCTGCCCACAACAGAGTAGATGGTGGAGTTGAGTGAAGCAAGAATTTAGGATATGATCAGGATTAAGATACGGAGTTTAAAGCATTGTTCAAATAGAAATAATAAGGTGGAATACGGCGTGTAGAGATTCATCTTTTCCTCGGGACGCTATGTAATAAGCTATATAAGGAGAAATGCCCTAGTTGTACTTGGTCTTATACAGAGCCAATCAGATCGCTTGGTTATGCTCCGCCAGCGGTCCGAGTAAGAGCAGCGACGCTAGGGTTGCCAGTGTTGCCACAGGGAGCACAAAAGTGCACTTTGTTTGAAGTAGAAACAACAACTTTACTTCGAATGAACACGATTTGCTCTGTTACGACTCCTTACTGTTTTCTCGAGGAACACTGCTGTCCATACATTAATTTAGTAGTTTTGTTTACAACATAGTTGCGTTTTTGCGGAAACGGTACCATGGTATCTGCTACCACGGTAAGTGGATCTTCAGTTGTTCATTTTTGCAGTTATATTTAGATACAACGGTAACTGCGAAAACGATTTAGACCGTGTCATCAGATACCACGGTAACTGCGGAAACGACTTTTGACCGTGGTATCGATACCATAGTATCTGCAAAAACGTTACTAATGGTCGTCAAATTGTACTTGTGCACTTCGAGTAATAATAACAACACCTTTTCTAATCTTTAGAAGCTAGACAAACTGTATCATTGTGGCAACACGAACGTCGCACAGATAACAAGAGCTGAAAGCTCATATGACACTTGTAAGAACAGTTAGCATGTTTGTCAGATACTGTTTGCAGTTTTCAAGGCTGGATCTCTCTCCCGATATTCATTTCATCAGAAAATGGGCTTGATCCAGTAACTCTGCAATGGATATACCACTCATTGACAACTGTTTCTTCCTCCAAACGATGATCGGATCGGGAGAGGGACTATTTTTAAGCCAATCTGATAGAGTCCCTAACATGCCTGCTAAATTTCACGGTCATAGCACATCTGGAAGTACCCTAACTCGTGACCATCAGAACTGTGGGAAAAACCCTGCAACTCCCTCCCCCCCCCCCCCCCCCTGTGATACGACCCGGTCCTCTTTTGTCAATAATGTATTTACGGCTTATGCTTGTTCTTCCCTCCAAGTCCCATCCCGATCTCTCGACTCTAAGTGTTTCACGAGATTTCCAGCACCCCTCTCCAGCCCCCCCCCCCCCAAGTTATCGGATCCGTTCCAGACATGAAATTGATCATCTCAGACACTTGTTCTTTACACTTGACAAGTTTCATGCACGTCGGATCGCCCGTTCCAAAGTTATACATTTAATCGTCCTAGCTTATGTGGAAGCGTTTTACGAGATTTCCGGTCCCCCCCCCCCCCTCCAGCCGCCCAGTTATTGGATCTGGTCCAGATTTGAAACTTAGTATCTGAAGCACTTGTTCTTGACATGTGTCAAGTTTCATGCATCTCCTATTACCGGTTCTAAAGTTATGCATGTTACTAGTTTTCGGATTTCCCATCCCTCTACTCCGAAGCACTTGTTCTTGACGCATCTCAATCCTTAAAGTTCAATGGGCACATCAAACTACCCCAATCCCACTCTGTAACAACCTAGGAACAGTGCTTACCCCCTAGATCAGCAGCTTTTTCAACAGTTTCCTCTCTGTGATATTTCAAAGCGTAATTTTTCGGGCCAGTACATGCTCAATTTACTAGCTTGGACAAAGATAAAAGTGATGTTTCTTATAATACTTGGTAGATCTTTAATTTATGCAAGAATCAGCTTGTACAATTCAGATTTGAATATGTTATTTGTTTTTGAATGATTTTTGTAGCTATGTTATTTTGTATAATCTTCTTGCATATTTTGGTACATTTTATAAAGCAAGGTAATCAAGCTTCACAACACTATTCCACAAACAAAAACTTTTAATAGGCACTTTAAGCCATGGAACTTCTGATGAAACACTAGGTACTCTGCATCTGCGGCTTGACTTTGTTGACATCTCAAATATATCCTTTTCTATCAAGCATTGCTGGGAGCTTTTGAATTTCCTGCCACTATATCCCAGCTCCTAAGATTTGGATCACCGAAATGCCAGAGAGGTAAAGACAAGGGATAACAAGAAAACGGCCCATTTTCGTAGCGCCTTCTAAAGGAAGTCGGAAATGTTTATTTGTGAAGCATTTAATACAAAGTAAAGCATTAGAAGTGTCCATTGTTCTTTAAACTGTAAGTGTTCCTATATTCGTATCTCAATACAAGCTCGAATGGCGCTTCATGCCAGCGTGTGGGGCTTCCATGAAAGAGGTCGTTGGATCTATACCACATATAGACTCTTTGCTTTTTGATCCCCTTTTGCTACGGTACGCTTGTTCGGGGAAGTGATTATGTGTAAGTTAATCTGGTCGGGTCCCTGATATGCCTGCCAAGTTTCATCGTCCTAACTTATGCAGAAGTGCCCAAACTAGCAAAACCGGGACAGACAGACAGAACGACAAAAATTACGATCGCTATATGGCACTTGAGTATGCTCAAGTCCCATAAAAAACTTTGACTTTCAGTTTGAACAAGGGTGTATAATAGGACGTAAACATAAAGCATAGCGCTATGCAGCTTACTATACCTATGAACAACAGTTGCGTTTTTGCAGATACCATGGTCTAAAGTCTCGCTGTTACTGTGACATCTGATATCACGGTCAAAAGTCGTTTTTGCAGTTATCGTGGTATCTGATGTTCAGATACCACGGTCCGACCGTGGTATCTGAAAAAGTCATCTCACTTTCACCATTACCAACAATAGAGCCTAGGATTTTGTCAAATTGGTGGGTTGGAACTGATGTGATGTGAGTGGATATCAGTTTCTAGATACCACAGTAATCGCAAAAACGACTAATCCATTTACCGTGGTAATAGATACCATGGTAACTGCAATAACGCAACTAATCCTTAAAGGACCTGTCTTACCTATGATACTAATGCGACCTACTTGCATATCACTCCATATATTTCTAAACCAGGAGACCCTAAATTCGTACGGTACATTCTAACCCCTCTAACAAGACCACGCTGATTTTCTCACTTGCCTTGCTATGCTACCTTCGATCTGTATTACGCTGTCGACGGTAGTCTGTGAGTAGTTTTTCCATCAGAAAAAATGGTTTTGTAAATTGTTTCCCTGTTTTCGCTAAAAGTCAGCGGGTCTCGGAAACGGCCTAAACAGCCAAAACCGTGGGTTATCTGTTGAAAAAACTGCCTAGTTTTAAAGTATTCAAATATATTAAAATACAGTAAGCAGAAGAGTGAATAGTGCGAGGGTCCTTTAAGACTTTACAGAAATGATGCCGCCGGCTCTGGTTGCAGCGTTTAAATGAACAACCTAAGCAATGACTCATGCTGACAGCTATCCGGAAGCAGTTCGGGTTTCATTCCCATCCCTTGTTTAAAGAAGGGTATCCGTTTTCACGAGGGTAATAAATATTGGGAGGGGGGATAGATCGTAAGTGGGGGTGTAATTTCTTATGGACGGCTGATAGTTGTAAGAAGACGCGTCAGACTCAAAAGTTAATTACTTTTTGGAGGGTATATAGCGTTTTTCCACCTAACTTACCATGGTTACTACCTATGACGTCACGAGTTTTGGCTTTTTGGTGTCAAGGCTGGAACGCATTTTTCTGTTTTCGCCAAAATGTCACTCGATGGGGTAATCCAGCCAGTCACGTTACAGAGATCCGTAGTTACCACGCTTACTACGCTCCCGAGCATGGTAAACAAATAGTTACTATTTCGATCGTTGGAACGCTCAGCCGAGCGCTCAGCGTAGTGACGTTTCGTGAGGTTGGAACTGAAATAGTAATTAATAGTTACTATTGTTAAAAGGGGGAAAAAAGCTCTAAAATAGTTTTCGAATCTACTTTAAAGTTTAACTGAAAAAGGCAGAGATGGGACAGTCTTGTTACCCCTCACTTATTCACTTTAAGAGGCTTGAAGACCCGATGAAAATGCGTTACTTCGTTGCTACGCTATTAACGAATAATCAGTTTTCAAATAGTGGAATTTCGCTGTCAAATTTGTGGTATTACCTGTGTCGTATGCTTGACTAAAAAAGATTTATGAAATTTCTTTGTTCAGGCACTAAGTAGTCTTCACCAAACTTAACACTGCCGACTGAAAAGCCGCGTGTGTGTTCAGATTCAAACATTCCGCGTCATAGTAGAATTTGCGCTGTGGGGACAGCCGTAGGTAATCTTGACCTCACTACTAGGGCAGATA
The DNA here is from genome assembly GCA_023053575.1 of Branchinecta lynchi. Classification (NCBI taxonomy): domain Eukaryota; kingdom Metazoa; phylum Arthropoda; class Branchiopoda; order Anostraca; family Branchinectidae; genus Branchinecta; species Branchinecta lynchi. Next base: position 7,243,156 of record JAKZAP010000004.1, read on the forward strand.
GTTGAAAATAAAAAAATCTCCTAGCAGAATCCAAATAACTCAATGTATTCAGCTAAATGACACAAAAATAGGTTTGCTTTTCAGTTAAACTTTAAGGTTTTGGGCGAAAAAGTAAGTGTTAAATTTTGTTTAGTAGGAATTTAAAATATTTGAAGGATAAATTTATAATAAGTTTATATTTTTATATTTAGTGATTAGGGGGAAGAACAGTGAATGTAATATGGGTTTTAATTTTAAAAGTTAGGTGACGTAAATAGTTTAAAAGGGGGTAAAAATAGATTAAAATTAACATCACTGAGGGATGGAGGAGTAGCCACAAAAAGTACGGGAAATGATTTTCATTGTTTTATATAAATAATATAAAAATAAGTTAAATTAGAAAAAAAAAAAAAAAAAAAGGTTCCTTGCTTTGCATTTTGCTTTTATAAACCTTTTTAGGGGACAAAGAATATTATCAAGATGAAAAACTGAAGAGCCAACATTAAAGATCTGGGTCAAATGGCGTCTCTGTTAATTGCCTGACGACTCACATATTTGTCGTGAAGATGTCACTTTTTCGTCATTCGTAGCTGACAAATATCGACCGTTTTGCATGTGCATTTAGCGACATAGTGTCAGAATTTGAATTGGAGACGTCAGATGTCAAAAAGTTGTCGGCTTTAGCAAAAGAAATCACATCTGGCGCTGCATTCGTATTATAACACATTGCCAACGATGATGCCTAAAAGTCTTAGGGGCCCAAAACATCTAAACCAGAATTCTTTCTACCATCTTTCACCATTCTTCAGGACAAGTCATTAGGGAGCATAGTAAGTTGTAAGGGATAGGTTGTGGGCTTACCCCCACGTCCGTATCCAGGAACTTTTCGACATAGATCAGGGTTTAAAGCCTATAAGAAACGATTTATTTTTTAGGTTTCGGGGGGGGGGGGGGGAGCCCCCGCTCAGGTTTGGGTTTATATATAGACTTGATTCCTTACTTAGCCCCCCCCCCCCCCGCCTCAGGTTTGAGGTTTACATATAGCCTTACTTCCTTACCTATATAGGCAACAGATAATAATTAGCAGATAACTTTTAGCTTATAATATATAGATGGCGTTTTGTGCAAGGGACTTCTACCGTGACAAATCAGCCAGAAACAACTTTTGAATTTGATTTTATTAGAAGTCTAGAATCGTGTTCCACCCTCCTAACAATAGTATCTATTAGTTAATATTTTCGTTCCAACCTCGTAAACAGTTACAACGCTGACCGTTCGAATCTTTTCGAGATAGTAACTATTTGCTCATGCTCGGGAGCGTAGTAAGCGTGGTAACTACGCATCTCTGTAACGTGATTGGTCGGATTCGCCCGTGGCATGATATTATGCTGGAAAACAGAAAATTCGTTCCAGCTTTAATGGCAAAAAGCCAGAATTCGTGACGTCATCCGTAGTAACTACGGTAAGTAGGGAGGAACAGGCTTCAATGTCAGAGTCACGTAGACATACTAGGACCCACCTGGCGGGGACTCATGGTGAAAACCAATATATCTGCCTCGTAAGCACAGGTCCTGGCTTCAAATTCGGCAGAGGAACATTTTGTTTTTCAGTTCACTGCCCTTAAAAATAGTTAGTAGCATTAAATAATGCTAGTGTATTATTATTATATTTCTTTGTTTCAGGCCTACGAGTGGGGGGTCGAAGCAATGCGGCTGGTGACGCGGCTGAAAATCGATACATTTTCTTCAACCTCGTTTACCCTCGCTGCGTTGCTGATAGAACAGGCGGAGGGATTCATCCAGAGCCAACCTGATTTGGAGGAAGTTATAGAAACGGCAAGCCGGCTTGGGAATTCTAAGCTTGTGGACCAGTTCAAGGTAATTGTACAAGCTCTGGTGATGAGCTCGTCTCGCTGTATCGATGGAAAGAGTTGCCTTGCCCTGATAATTGGTGGCAAAGCAAAAAGCAAACTTTCGCATCCAAACTATTAAAGGACCTCTCTTGGTTGTTCTTCCTTTCATATCCTCCCTACCTCCCTTTTGAAATTATAAGATTCTAAAATCCCCGCCTTCCGACAATGTTTCGTTTTGTTTGTGTGTAATTTTCAGCGCTTTTTTTTCAGTCTATCCGAGTTTTTTCAGTCACGCAGCACAAACTTGCAGCAAGCTTAAGGTTCTCCGACAACTCTTTCCCATATAAGAACACGAGAATCTGCTAAGTATTGTTTTCTGTTTTCGAAGGCATGGTAGACCATCAGGTGTATTTTCTGTTTTGGGGCTTCTTTTATTTTGACTGGTTTTCCCTTTTTTTTTAACCACTGGGCGTTCAATTTGAAATATTTTGCGCCCGGCCGACGCGTCCTAGAATGGGAAGGATGGATAGAGCTGGCAAGCGCTAACAAGAAAATTCCTAAGTCAATGTGGGAAGTATAAGCGAAAAACGGTAATTCTGAGCCATTTCTTCGTGATAAGATCATTTCTAGTAAGAGTTGTGCTTTAAAGTTCTTGTAGTGCATCTCCTGATTCAATTCCGTCAGCCAGAAGGATAATAGCCTACAGGGACACTTTTTTTGGAGTAAGGGTTTGGTTTCTGATCACAGGTCACACCCTTCTAACGCAAGCTAAACCTTTCAGAACTCGTTCACTGCTCGACCTAAAGAGCTTTCTCGCCAATTTATTTATGACCTGCTTGTTAGGCACAGCAGATTACTACAAAAACAAAGTAAAATGTGTGGATGAAACACTAAACAGAACAAAGTAATTAAAAATGTAGGTGTTCTTTAAATACGCTCTAAACACGGTGACACAAAATTTTGACATGCACTAAACGAGTTTTTGGGATCCCAAAACGTAAGTGGAGGGATACCTATGACATCGCAAAAGTTGTCCGTCTGTCCGTCCGTCCGTCCGTCTGTAAGCACGATAACTCTCGAAGGGAATGAGATATTTTCATGAAACTTGGTGAGAAGGTTCGTTGGGTCGTCGGACCAGTCAAGTTCGTAGATGGGCTTTGTAGCTCTACATTTAGGGGTGGGGGAGGGGATTGAAATTAAGGGACAAACAAAATATTTTGAAACAGCTAACGTGATAGTCGATTATGGGGTAAGAAGACATGCTGAACACGATGGTGAAAACCATTTTGTCATCGGACAAGTAGTTCGCCCGGAATCCGGCCAAAACCGGAAAGTTTGTTGAAAGTAAAAGTTTTATTTGAAGTTGATTAGATGTTCGATTTAGGGGTAGGAAGACATGCTGAAGACGATGGTGAAAATTATTTTCTCGACGGACAAGTATTTCGCCCGGAATCCGGCCCAAACCGGAAAGTTTGTTGAAAGTAAAAGTTTTATTTGAAATTGATTAGATGTTCGATTTAGGGGTAGGAAGACATGCTGAAGACGATGGTGAAAACTATTTTCTCGATGGACAAGTATTTCGCCCGGAATCCGGCCCAAACCGGAAAGTTTGTTGAAAGTAAAAGTTTTATTTGAAGTTGATTAAATGTTCGATTTAGAGGTAGGGAGACATGCTGAAGACGATGGTGACAACTATTTTCTCGACGGACAAGTATTTCGACCGGAATCCGGCCCAAACCGGAAAGTTTGTCAAAATTAAAAGTTTAATTTGGAGTTGATTGGATGTTCGATTTAGGGCAAGAAGACATGCTGAACACTTATGTGAAAACAAGTTTCTACCCGGACATGTAGTTCGTCCGGAATCCGGACAAAACCGGAAAACTGTTGGAAGTCAAAGTTTTATTTCTAGTTGATTAGATAAGCGATTTAGGGGTAAGAAGAGATGCTGAGTCCCTGTGTGACAATCGTATTTTACCCGGACATATAGTTCGACCGGAATCCGGCTGGAATCGGAAAATTTGTTATAAGCTAAATTTCTATTTGAAGTTGATTAGATGTTCATTACTGGGGAAAGAAGATACCCTGATTTCGTCTTTGAGCTTTCTTTTTTCGCCGGACAAGTAGTTCTGGAGTTCGGCCGGAACCGGGAAATTGGCAGAAGTGGCAGGAAGTTTTCGTCAAAACAGATATGACTTATAGGGGTAAACACACATGCTGAATCCAAATCTGAACTTGGTTTTCTCAGGTGATTAGCTATTTGGCCTTAATCTGTTTCTGAATTTTAATTGTAAAAATGTTCAAGGAGTCTGGCGAAGACTGGATCTGGCTAAGACAAGACCCAGTTGTCTGGATCAGATATTGAATTTTTGGGATCCCATCGAAACCTTTGGTCTTGTTGAAAAAGACAGTCGATGACAGTTGAAGGAGCAAAAACGAGGTCGAATCCAGAAATTTGTTTTCTCAACGCTCGACTTTTTCGTTCGGCTACAAATTATGACTGAGCCGCGCGAAAATCTGGACTGCGAAAAAGACGCCTGAGCAAAAATGCCGCGGAGAACGCGTGTGGTCCGTCCTCTTTGTTTGCCACTTAGCCTTTTACATCAACCCTCTGCGCGTGCTAGAGGTCAAATCATATATGCAGCGTTGTTGACAGATTGAGAACGAAGACTAATGTGCCGAGAGAAATTCAAATTCCTCGCCTTTTACGTCCTAAGAGTTAGTCACCGGCCGAAAAACTTAAAGATCCAGAGAACTGCGAGGGGTTGCGCACTGGCCGATTTCGTGTACACCATGAGGCAGAGGCAGATGAGGCACGTGAGGCAGGCATGAGGCACGTGAGGCAGACATGAGGCACGTGAGGCAGACATGAGGCACGTGAGGCAGGCATGATGCACGTGAGGCAGGCATGAGGCACATGAGGCAGGCATGAGGCACGTGAGGCAGACATGAGGCACGTGAGGCAGACACGATGAAAATATAACTTGCGTAGAATTGAAGTCATCGGACCAAAAAATCTTAGCAATGTCAGTATCAAAATGTCGCAACATTTTTGTTTGATATTACATATTGATTAAGCAATTCGTTTGTGGCGAATCTCTGAAAGTACCCAGTACCGACAGTACTGTTCAGGCCACAGAGTATCATGATAGTAATATAAGAGGTCTAACTCGCTTATCTTGCAATGTAACGGATGGGATGGAAAAATTCCCGCGCGCCATCTGCAGAAGATTCTCATTTGACCATTTGATTTTGGCCTATATTTGACGGTTCGTTTTGACACCATAGTCACTGAGTTTGAAACCCTGACTGGTTTTACAGTAGACCCAGGGGCATCACGAGCCCTTCCTTGTAGAGCGAGGGGGTGGGGAGGGACAGCTCCAAGATTATACCAGAATTGTTCGAGACTTTACCTTGGAATTTACCGGAATTTCTTTGAAGTTTATTCACTGCCCAGATCTTAAAATATTTTTCTACATCCGGAGAAGGGGGGGAAATAATCAATGAAAACATGCATCCATGTGCGACCCTGTATTCAGCCGAACGCCGAAACTTTGGTTGCCTTCTTAGCCATTTTTGACATGTTATTATGGCACTTGCCTTTCGGCCAAGTGCCATGTAGCGATCGCAATTTCTGTCCGTCCGTCGATCGGTCCGGATTTTGCTAGTTCGGGCACTTCCGCATACGCTAGGACGATCAAACTTGGCAGGCATATCAGTGACCCCAAATGATTGTTGCATCATTTCCCCGATCCGAGCATCGTTGGGGGAGTGGAGGGAGAGGAATCCGGAATCTTGAGGTATTTATAGCTTTTGAACGGGTGATCGGATAGCAATGAAAAACTAGACCTACGTTGCCTTGGCAACGTGAAGTGTTGCGAGAGCAACACTTTGGTTTTGTTTCTTCGCTTTCGGTTAAACGCTGGAGTTGTCAACTTATCGAAGCTTTTAAAACGGTTTGTTTTAAAAAGAAGAATCACATGATCAATTAAAAGATATTCTTTAGCGTTGTAAAAACAACAATAAAACAATATCGGAAGAAGGGACTAAATTGAATTTGCGGTCAGTTGAACTTTATCCTTTTCAATCCGTAGACATCGTGACGGATGAAAACTTGGAACAATATCTTATATAATGTAGTTGGTATTATAAAGCTATCCTTAACTTTTCAGGATTAAAATACCACAGATGACGCTATCAATTATTACGAAACTACCTCATTGTTTTACATTATCGTTTGTACCCCTTGCGTAAACGGTTAATCCTAGGTTATAGTGATAGACCATCGATACAAACTTTCTTACCGTCATATTTACAGAAATCGAATACAATGTGCACTAATTTGCAAAAATTTCTAGCCCCTCGTGAACCGATTCTTACTTACAAGTCCCTCTCCCGTGATAGAAATCAAGTTCACGGGAAACAAATAATGGGTACACCAGCTAGCAAAAGTTGCAAACCCCTCATCGCTGAAGATGATTGTAGCATAACAGCCGATTATTACTTACAAGTCCCATGCATGTCTTACAATTGGGAACAAAAGTGTTCTTACCATCGAATACACCGGAAACAAATAACAGGTAGCATAACAGCCGATTATTACTTCCAAGCCCCATGCATGTCTTACAATTGGGAACAAAAGTGTTCTTACCATCGAATACACCGGAAACAAATAACAGGTACACCAACTAGCAAAAGCTGCAAACTCCTCATTGCCGAAGATGATTATGAGCTAACAGTTGACTGTTGCTTACTATTCCCTTACATGTCTCACAACTGGTATCGCCTGTTTTTGGTTTCAGTGTGTACCTTACTCCTGAAGTTGTCAACCCCTTGAAACTTTCAAACTAGTTTATCTCATGAAGGATTTTTGTTAAAAAAAATGGATGACATATACTTTGATCAGCTCATCAAGGGCTATCGATTGCCCTAACAACAACAAAAGAATATCGGAAAAAGGGACTAAATTGACTTCGCAGTCAGTTGAACTTTATCCTTTTCAATCGTAGACATCGTGACGGATGAAAACTTGAAACAATATCTCAAATAATCTAGTTGGTATTATAAAGCTATCCGTAACTTTTCAGGATCAAAATACCATTACGAAACTACCTCATTGTTTTACATTATCGTTTGTACCCGTTGCGGAAACAGTTAATCCTAGGTTACAGCGATAGACCATCGATACAAACTTTCTTACCGTCAGATTTACATAAATCGAATCCAATATGCAATAATTTGCACAAAATTCTAGCCCCTCGTGAACCGATTCTTACTTACAAGTCCGTCTCCCATGATAGACATCAAGTTCACCGGATAAAAATAATGGGTACACCAGGTAGCAAAAGTTGCAAACCCCTCATCGCTGAAGATTTTTGTAGCATAAGAGCCGATTATTACTTACAAGTCCCTTGCATGTTTTACAATTGGGAACCAAATTGTTCTTACCATCGAATACACCGGAAACAAATCACAGATACACCAACTGGCAAAAGCTGCAAACCCCTCATTGCCGAAGATGATTATGAGCTAACATATATCGACTGTCGCCTATAAGTCCCCTACATGTCGCACAGCTGGTATCGCCTATTGTTGGTTTCGTGTGTACATTCCTACTGAAGTTGTCAACCCCTTGAAACTTTCAAACTGGTGTATCTCACGAAGGAATCTTTGTACCAAAAAACAGATGCCATATACTTTGATCAGCTCATCAACGGCTATCGATTGCCGTTGAAAAAAAAAATCTACCTGCCTTAGTTCAAAAGTTGACTTTTTTGCCGTAGGCCAACGTCACCACTTAGAAAGGAGCAAAGGATAAGCTCCAATTTCTTTAGCAAGGAGAGAAGTTCTAAAGTTTAAGATGTACATCTGATACCATTTCTCTACCGCAAACCCAAGTGCAAAAAAACGAATGATAAACTCAGCTGAAATCGCGAACACAAATGGATAGAAAAAATAGATGGCAGCACTTTCGGACCCGTGGTAAAAAGCCACTTTTTGGTTTGCTCTAGATTTTTCTATTTATCACTCAAAGAAGATATGTTGGCTATGGGGCCGGGTAACTGCCGCATATATTTAACACTTATATTTAAACCAGATTTTAACACTATATTTACCAGATCTTTTTTAGATTTTTAACCAGATCTAACATTATATTTAACACCAGATTTTAATCCATCTTCAATTTGAAACTGGTTTCTGCCTGCTTGCGTGCTAGAGCGGAGCTTTCCACTCGAAAGCAGAAACATGGTTTGATCAAACGAAAGGTTGGCTGCACAACTTCAGATAGTCCTCTCTGGCATAGGCTATATAACTCCTCTTCACTTCGCACACCGTAGGCTCTGGCTCGAGGACAAGTAAAAACCATCCTTTTTGGCCCCAGGCAAGACTTCTACGGAGCTTTCCAAAATGTAATGTCATATTCATCAATCCGGCCTAAGGTCCACACTTTCCGTAAAAACCGCACAGGTTAGACCCTTAACAATTACCAGGAATAAAATGAAATCGGCGGCATAGGAAAAAAAAAAACAGGACAAAACTAAAGTGTTGCTCTCGCAACACAATGATGTTTGGAGAGATCTCGTGCCTCAGACGACCCACTTAAAATCCCGACCGGATCCGGTGACTTTGGGGGGAGCTGGAGGGGGGAACCGGAAATCTTGGGAGACGCTTAGAGTGGAGGGATCGGGACGAAACTTGGTCGGAAGAACAAGCACAAGTCCTAGATACATCGTTGAGAGAACCGGACCGGATTCGGGTACTGTGGCGGGAGTTTGGGGGGGGGGGGAATTAGGTGATCCCGCGAGTTCGGTACTAGGAAGATGGAATTTGGTAGGCATATCAGGGACACGAACAGACTGCCTTAAGAATAGTCGTTGAGTAGTCTTTTGAATAGTCCTGATTATACCTAAGTCTGTCAGAGATAATTTACCAGGGTTTATTAAAGGCATTAATCAACTAACAAGAAATATTTATTTTACCTTTCAAATAATCCGCATGGACAACCCAGTTCAAATTTCCCGAGGGGATAAGAAGCTCCCTCTCTTTTTGTTATTCATCACAGATCTCGTAGCTGAGCGAAAAATTTTCAAAAAATCCCTAAACGTGTCACCAGAACGGGCGATGAGGCACGCGAGGGGTTGCTCACTCTCAAAAACGATGTACACCAAGTGGCGCGTGCCGCGGTGCCGAGCCGGTGCCGTGTCGGTGCCGTGCCTGTGCCGCGGTGCCTTGCCGGTGTCGAGCCGGTGCCGCGGTGCCGAGCCGGAGCCGTGCCGGTGCCGTGCCGGTACCGAGCCGGTGCCGTGCCGGTGCCAAGCCGGTGCCGCGGTTTTTTCTACTTCAAATTACAGTATTGTGATAAAGCACGATTTCTGATGTACATGTAAACAAATTTCATCAGATATTGGCCGAGAATGAAGTCGGCAATGTGTGTTGAATACAAGAGCTAGCAGCTCATATGGTACTTGCAAGGCTGGGTCAGAGGATGAAATTTAGGAATTTGTAAATTCTTGGGTTTCTTGTGTTTAATTATAAGCCATACCCTTGAAATAAGAATGATTGTGGGCCCTTGGAAATCAAGAGAATGATCTGGTGAAAAGTATTTTTGCACTTTAAGGGCACTAGAAATTCATGTGAAAGCAAAACCCTTTAGGCAAAAGTGACTATGGGCTCATGGGGATCACGTAGTTGTATATTTTGCTCAAACTAATGCAACCTATAATACTAATGCAACCTACTTCCGTAATCATTACATATATTTCTAAACCCGGAGACCCACGTTTCGTGCGGTACATTCTAACCCCTCTAACAAAACCTCGCTGATTTTCTCACTTGCCGTGTTTTGCTACCTTCGATGTGTATCACGCTGTCGACGGTTCGAGACGGTTGCGCGACGGTTGTCTGCGAGAATTTTTTTCCATCAGGAAAATCGGTTATGTAAATTGTTTCCCTGTTTCGCTAGAAGTCAACGGGTCTCGGAAAAGGCTTAAAACAGCCAAAACAGTTATTTATTTATTGAAAGCACAGCCTAGTTAAAGTATTCAAATACTTTAAAATACTGTAAGTTGAAGAGTGATTAGTGCGAGGGGTCCTTTAAGGGAGCTGGAAATTCATTTTGAAGCAAAACCCTTGTTTCACAAATAATCATGGGCTCATGGGGATCATGAAAATATATGTTTTGCTCCAAAGTATTTTCTGTACTTTGTGGTTATGATGAGTACTTTAAGGAATGTGGTTGGCTCTATAAAAGAATTTATGAACCAATCTTTTCCTTCCTTGACTACCTACTTAGGCTAACTGGTCCATAGATTTAGCCACAGCAAATGCATAAAAATGGCAAAGGTCGAAGCACGAACGTTCAAATAAGCATACCTCTATTGCACTCCCAGAGTGTCTGATGGGGAAATTGACTTTTTCCAAGTTAAATATGCCTGCCAAGTATCATTCTTAGCACACTCTACAAATATGAAAAAAAGATTGGTCGCCACTGAATTACCTTCACCAGAAGCAAAATATACTGAAGCTGACTCAAGTTTTGGGCGATATTCGATACCGATAACGATATATCCATGTATCGGACAAAATATCAATATCGGAAGTAAATATCGATATCGATAACGATATTTATTCATTCGTAAAGATTGCAATTAATCCAACATAACCCACACTTATATATACGAAATTGGAGCAATGTGTATTCCGCAATTCCTTTCTTATTTATCCGGAGTTCGAGATGATCCAGTATGCGATATATCGGATATCGATCGATCGATATATCGCACCAAATATCGATATCGAAACGTAAATATCGCTATCGAAAACGATATTTGTTCATCGTAATTATTGTAAATAATCCGAACTAACCTACACTTATATATCCGAAATTGGACAATATGTTTTCCCTAATTCATTTCTCATTTATTCTGAGTTTGAAATGATCCAAGATGCTATTTAATGAAAATTTGGTTCTTAGATTTTGGCGAAACGAAGCATGGTAAGCAAATATCAATATCGATATATCGATTATCGAATATCGAAAGTGAAAATATCGATATATCGATTGTTGAATATCGAAAGCGGAAATATCGATATATCGATTATCTAATATCGAAAGTGAAAATATCGATATAACGAAAAATCCAAGTATCGCCAAGCACCATGGTTGACCACTTTGCGCATTTGGTCAACAGCATCTCCTCATATCTAGTTCAGCTTCTTCTTCGGTTGCATGTTTTCAATAATTCTTTCCTTCAAGTACCTTCGTTATTGGGCGCCAGATACCAGATACCAGATGGCGAAGAGTAATCTGCAGAAAATTTGTCCGTGGCCGGCGTATCGTGCTAGAGGCGCGCCGGTGCCGTGCGGTGCCGTGCCGGTGCTGAGCCGGTGCCGAGCTGGTGCCGCGGTGTTGCGCCGTTGCCGTGCCTTTGCCGTGCCGGTGCCGTGGTGCCGTGCCGGTGCCGTGCCGGTGCCGTGCCTTTGCCGTGCCGGTGCCGTGCCGGTGCCGTGCCGGTGCCGTGCCGGTGCCGTGTCGGTGCCGTGCCGGTGCCGTGTCGAGGTGTACACCGGTGGCGGAGAGAGAGCAACCCCTCGGAGGCACGTGAGGCAGGCATGAGGCAGACATGAGGCAGGCATGAGGCACGTGAGGCAGGCATGAGGCACGTGAGGCAGGCATGAGGCACGTGAGGCAGGCATGAGGCACGTGAGGCAGACATGAGGCACGTGAGGCAGACGTGAGGCACGTGAGGCAGACATGAGGCACGTGAGGCAGGCATGAGGCAGGGAACTTGTACACCATGAGGCACCAGCGCGCAACCCCTCGGAGAACTGAGTGGCCCACTGTCTGTTGTAGTTAGCGGTTATGATGAAACGTCGTAGCTTTTCTGAGATTGTGTCAACTGATGATATGAAGAAGCTACAGTAGTAGTGAGCTGAAAAATTAAAATACTCGCTCCGTATACCGACGCTCTGGCCAGTTGAGCGATCGAGAGGCGTCTGAACGTAGCTCACAAATGAATAATTAGCCGGAGAGAAAGAGGGAGGGCTTGCTTTAAGGGGTTGAAATCGGTTGTCAGTAATCTTGAATCTTGGGTGGTGCTAGGATTTTGCAGAAAAAGGGTAGGCTACAGTTGTGTTCTCAAAAATCATTCTTCACAACTGGTAATCGTTTATCTCTGATTTTCTGGTATATAGAGTTCGGTCGGCCTATCGGGCTCAGAAATGAATAGTTAGCCGGAGAGAAAGAGGGGGGGGGGCGGGCTTGCTCTAAGGGGTTGGAATCGGTTTCTCGGTGTTTGTCAGTGATTTTAACTGGTGTTAGGATTTTGCAGAAAAAGGGTACAGTTGTTTTCTAAAAAAATCTTTCCTGGCAACTGGTAACGGTTTCTCTCCCATTTTCTGTTACGTAGAATTTGGTACAGCTTTTTTAACAGAGAAAATGTCTCCCGTCTAATGTATCTCTTGCTCCTAAGGCTATCATATTGTAGGCTAAATGGGTCAGCTGTAACGAATAAGGCATCCTTCATTCACGTCATGACGAACTTCCATAAATGTCCGCAAGAAATATTGCATCGTGTTTCGCAGTAGTAAATTTTCAGTTGGTCGGATGTTGATTAGCTTGAAATTGCTGTGGGGTCTGGGTTTATCTCACAAGCGTCATTGCATCGTAACCCATTTAGATCGCTGAGTGATTCTTGTCCATAAAACAGACCGCATTCATACTCTGCGTGAAATCCCAGTATATTTTTCATGTATCTGTTTCAGCTGTTAGATTATCAAAAACAGCGAAATGATGGATTTACACTTTGCGTAACTCGAGCGTATCTTTCGCCGTTTATGTGCTAAAAATGTCCCTAGCAGCGACGACGGACGTAAAACTGAAAATACGCTCGGATTTTTTGCTGAGAGTAAATTCTCCATAAAATACTCAGGGACATAAACTACTCTCGGATTTCCGCAAAGTATATTGAAAGCAATATGATGTAATATGATATGATAATTAATTCCAAAATAAAGTTTATCAGGACACATAGTCTACAAAAAAATCGGTACCACAAAAAACAGGTCATTTAAAATAGCCTATCTTCGTGAACCTCCCTCCCTAATCTCCTTACTTCTCCCAGAAATTTAATCCCCGTTATTTGAACCATCTGAAAATATTTTTCATATTGGGATTCCCATGTCTCCTTACCCCTGAATCGACTATCTCATTCGCATTTCCAAAATATTTGTGTTCGCCCCTTAATTTGAAACCCCTCCTCCACCTCTAAATAAAGGGCTACAGAGCACATCTTCGAACTTGACCTGTACTATGACCCAAAGAGTTCTCATTCCTAGTTTGAAATATACATCGCAACCCCTTCTAGAGTTATCATGCAGACCGACAGACGGACAACTTTTACAAAGTCATAGGTAGGCCTATCCCCCACTTACGTTTTTGGGATCCCAAAAACAAAACAAAAAAATACTGCGCTGTAAGATAGTCGATTCAGGGGTAAGGAGACATGGTGAATCCCAGTATGAAAAATATTTTCTCGCCGGACAAGTAGTTCACCCGGAATCCGGTGAAAACGGAAAATTTGTGAAAAGTAAAAGTTTAGTCTGAACCTGATTTGAGGTGCGATTTTGACTTTAAGCGCAACTCTTACTAGAAATGATATTTTCACTATGAAATGAAAAAAAAAACGTTTTTGAAAATACCATTACGTTCCACCTAAAACCAGGGATTCTCTTGTTAGCGCTTGTCGACTATACCCATCCTTCCTGCTCTCCGACCCGGCGGCTGGGCGCAAAACATTTGAAAACTGAACCTGCCTTTGTTAAAAAGTGGGAACACTAAGCAAATAAAAGCAGTAACAAACAGAAGATTATCACATCCTTATGTTTGAGAGAGTTGTCAGCGGACGTTGAAGATTTCGGCAAACTTTTCGTTGGGTGACTGGAAACCTCGGCAAGGCTGAAAAAGCGCTAAAAATTCGTAGTTACGAAACAAAACAATGGAGGAAGGTGGGGATTTTGGAGGCTTGTACTTCCATATGGGAGCTACGTACATTATAAAAGGCAGAATAAGCAAGAGGGATCCTTTAAGGAGACTTGCTGAATCGGAATATGAAATTTTAGTCTCTCGTCGCACAAGTGGTTCACCCGGAATCCGGCAAAACCGCACAATTATGTGAAAAGTAAAAGTTTAACCTTGAGTTCATCAGAAGTTTGATTTAGGGGTAACGAAACATAATGAATCCGAATATGAAAATTATTTTCTTGCCGGACGAGTAGTTCGCCTGGAATCCGGCCACAACCGGGAATTTAACATGAAGTTTTAAAACATAATGATATAGTCGATATTGGGTTAGGAGGCTGTTGCAGCTTTCGACATACTAAAGATCGATTAGAGAATCGGTATCGGGGTAAGGAGACGGGCTGAATCCAGTTTTGAACTTGATTTCGTTGACGGATAAGCTGCAAAATTTGCCAGAACCCTTGAACTTTGTGTCGAAAGGTTCGCCTTTCAGTGTCTCCAGCTCTTTGCCCTGCATGCAGCGCCGAGAGTACTGCTAAAAAGGGGGATTTAGTCAAGTGTTCAAGCTGGTCTGAAGTCGATTGGAGCTGAGGTGTTGGAGGAAACATGCATACTGAATCCATATCTGAAATTGGTTGGAAATTATAGCAAAATGCTGAAGGGGTTTGGCGAAGACCGGAAATCTACAAGATTTGCTTCTCTGGATCAAGTAGTCCAGTAAATATTCAGTATTTGGGATCCCGTCGAAACCTTTGGTCTTGTTTTAATAGAACACAATTTTTATTCCGACCACTTCTTAGCTTAGACCTGAAATACCTGAACGGATTACAACGGGAACTTAATCAACGCATTAGGTATTAGGCATTGCTGACACAAAGGTCGTATCCAGGGGGGGGGGCGGTCGAATCCCATCCGAAACATCAAATAAAAATAGTTCGTCTAGGCTTTAATCTCTGATCTATGTCCTCGTTTTACTGCTAGATACGGGTTAGGCCCGACGCGAATGGAGAACCAAACCCCGAAATAAATTTCGGGATAACAATAATAACTTATTGAAAAGGCCATATACGGCCATACAACAGGCGCCTAAGGCGCCAACAGAAATTAATATCACTAAAATGAAAACGCGAACTATTTTCTCCTTTTCAGAGCAGGTAACGGGCCTGGCAGACACAGTAAGCATCAAGACGAACAAGACCAAAGGTTTCGATGGGATCCCAACAATTTAATATTTAAATATTCCTTCAGTACCAGCTGACTGCGAATAATATTTGATGGTGCAAAATGGATACGTCAGCTGAATTTTATTGGAGCTATATTTCGGCCCTTCTTGGCAAGGGTCCTCTTCAGGCTCAAACTGCTGAAGTTGGAAAAAACGAACTTGTGGGAAACACCAGAAATATAGCTCCAATAAAATTCAGCTGACGTTTTGTACCATCAAATATAATTTAATATTTGATCCAGACAGTCAAATAATTCTATTTAAAAAAATTTGAACCGCTCAAGGCTCATAGTTTGGGTTCAAACGCCTTCGAAACTTAAAAAAATAATCACTTTTCTGTACATTTTCGAAAGACAGTACAATAACTGGTAGATCTGAGAAAACCAAGTTCAGATATGGATTCAGCATGTGTGTTTACCCTTGGAAGTCATATCTGTTTTGACTAACCGATCGAAACTTCGTGCCTTACTTCTGCCAATTTTCCGGTTTCGGCGGAATTCCGGAACTACTTGTCCGTCGAAAAAATAAAGCTCAAAAACTAATTCAGCGTATCTCCTTACCCTATATCCAACATCTAATCAGCTTCATATAAAATATGACTTATAACAAATTTTTCGGTTTCAGCCGGATTCCGGGCGAACCAGATGTCCGGGTAAATCAGATTTTCACATATAGATTCAGCGACTCTTCTTACCCCGAAATCGACCGTCTAATCAACTACAGATACAACTTTTGCTTTTAACAAATTTTCCGGTTTCAGCCGGATTCCGGGCGAACTACTTGTCCGACAAGAAAATAGTTTTCATATTCGTGTTCAGTATGTCTTCTTGCCCCTAAATCAAACATATAAGCAGCTTCAAATAAAACTTTTACTTTTAACAAAGTATCCGGTTTTGGCCGAATTCCGGGCGAACTACTTGTCCGGCGACAAAATGGTTTACGTATTCGTGTTCAGCATGTCTTCTTACCCCTTAATCGACTATCTCATTAGCTGTTTAAAAATATTTTGTTTGCTTCTTAATTTGACCCCCCCCCCCCCCCCTACATAGCCCATCTACAAACTCGACCTTTCCCTTGACCCAAAGAATACTCACAACAAGTTTCATCAAAATATCTCATTCCCTTCGAGAATTATCGTGCTCACAGACAGACGGACAACTTTTGCGATGTCGTAGGTATCCCTCCGCTTACGTTCTGGGATCCCAAGAAGTGTTTGCAACAGTTTACAAGTATTGTTTATTCGTAAGGGCGAAACTTTGTTTCTGTTGTGAGTGGATAAACAGATAAATATAGCTCGTTACTAGGTCACCATTTCACAAAAATGAAAACGCTCCAGACGTTAATTTAGACAGTCACTGAATCTTGCTTAATTAACTGACTCTAGTGATCTGTACGAGCGACCGAGCAAACAATGGGGAAACGGTAAAACGTTTAGGTTTAAGTCACAAATCCTCGTCGGGTTGTCACATCGGGATGACGTAACGGGTTTTCAAAAAAAAAATCTTAATTTAAAGGTAATTATTTTGGGCAGCAGGAGTAATAAGTGGTCAACATCATAGCTTAATCTCCGTCTGTAAGGGGCTGTAATTTGTCTGTAATCTGTAGCCTGCATAGTTGTATGATAGTTGTACGAAAAAGTTGTATGTATTGATATGTAATAGTAAAGAAAACTATAATTTAATCTGCCTCAGACTGGGCCAATCTTCAGCAGTCGTATCCAGTAGCATCCTGTCTTGCTATAGTAGCATCCAGTCTTGCTAATAGTAGCTTGCAGTAACACGGTAGCCTTGACATAAAAACATGTAGTAGTATCAGTTCGTACTGCATGCTGCTTTTTCGTACAACTTCATATTACTATTTTGAGAACAAATTTTCATGTTTTTCATGCGCAATATGCCTCTTCAACTCGACCACAGCCCAGATGAATGCCTTCGCGGAAAGCCTCGTCTTGTATAGGCTATTGCGCAGTATTTAAGCGCAGTCCGTCGTATATATGAAAGATAAAACGTAGAAATATTAGGATTCTAACATAAAGTAAAATTTGACAGGATCCAGAAGAATTTGCTATTTTAACCTGTTAGAATACACCGTCGGTAGTTCTGTCTTATTTGTCGATCTTTAAACGTTTAAGAGTAGGCCTATAAGAAGAAATTATACCATATAAAGGGCCAGTAGGAACAAACTGAAGCACAGAAGAAAGAAAGAAAATATAATAGGATGATCTAATCGCGCATTTCAAGTTCGCAACCCCTCGTTTGGAGTAAACCTACACGGAAATACGCGTCCGTAATCCCTTAAGCTACGTCGGATCTTTCTCACCTGCAGCTTTCATCTGTGGCGACATAAGATAAGATAAGATTTTATTTGCGCCAAGAGCCAACGGTCATGGCATATTTTGTTTATTATTATTCGGTATAATGTTATTATTTAATCATTCTAATTTATTTAGTATCTAGTTCTTCTTCTTACGTTGCTTTCCGTCATGGGCAGGTCTGTATCCAGGAATTTATTTTCAGAGACATAGATCTGAGGTTAAAACATGTAAAAAACGATTAGTTTTGTATGTTTCGGGGGACGGTGACCCCCCCCCCCCTGGATAAGGCACTGGTCCCGGGGAACTAGGTAAGCTTTTTACGTCAAAAGTGTTTCATTGTCAAGGGAGTACACATATTTTACATCTGTGTATCTGTTGCAAATGTTGAATTGGATGCTTTTGTTGATAATGTTGACGCGTAATGCAAATTCGATATCATTGCTGTGAAAGCCATTTTTTTATTAAATTCTACTCTTCTATGCTCAACTATTCTCAAAATCTTGTTGTGTAGTCTAAATGTTATAACGGCCACAGGATATTTAATTTACCAATTTAGTTGTTTTCAAAAGAAGATATCGTGACTGACTTGAGCCAAATTAGGAGCCGAGTAACATTGTAATAAGCACTTGTTCAACACATCACTAGCAAGACAGGTGTCATTATCCACGTTGAATCCGTTAATTGGTGCAATTAATAAATTAGCCGAGTATGGGTACCCTATCGCCGGGCACCTGGTCATAATTCTTTCCAAAAAGATGTTTTTTGCTGCAAATGTTGATAATAAGGCACCAGTGTTCACATTTTTTTTTTTGGGGGGGGGGGGGGGGGGGTCGAGTTAAAGAGACATCACAGGTCCAGCCATTTGGGAAACAGTTGTGACGCATGACTTAACAGAGAAGTCAACTGATATTTGTTTCATCTGTATTTTGGCCCATTTTAGCAATGGTTCTTCTTCGGCCTGCGCCAAAAAGAAAGAACCTGAAGAGGACCATTGCCAAGAAGAGCCGAAATATAACTTCGAATGAATTTCAGATTACTTACCGATTTAGCGCCGTCTGCAGTTAGCTTTGGTTGATTGATTGTATATATTGATTGTATATACCTTTACGTCAGGTTTGCAAAGTTTCTGCTGCGTTCTCCCTTATGGACGAGGAACACTTACATGATTGAATAACACCAGATTGCGGACCCTACTATCGTAGCGAGTCGGGTAATCTCAAATTTTCAGGGTAAATGGAACCACCCCAGGCTTTAACTCTTTTTAGTTCTTGATCGCGTAACTGTTATGTAAAATGTCATGTATCTATATCTTTGTTGTGCCTTAAATTCCTCTTATTTTTTCTTTTATTTCGTTATTTCTTTACTCCGTTTTATTCTAAGTAAAAAATACGCGTAATAAATACCTTACTTTGCTTACGTACTTACTCATGAATCACCCTGTGAACCCCTAATACATAAATATTCTTTGAGCCCAAGCTGACTTTGAAACATTTATTCAAACAAATGGGGGAAACGGTAAAACGTTTAGGTTTAAGTCACAAATCCTCGTCGGGTTGTCACATCGGGATGACGTAACGGGTTTCCCCAAAAAAATCTTAATTTAAAGGTGATTATTTTTGGCAGCAGAAGTAATAAGTGGTCAACATCATAGCTTAATCTCCGTCTGTAAGGGGCTTTAATTTGTCTGTAATTTGTAGCCTGCGTAGTTGTATGATAGTTGTACGAAAAAGTTGCATGTATTGATATGTAATAGTAAAGAAAACTATCATTTAATCTGCCTCAGACTGGGCCAATCTTCAGCAGTCGTGTCCAGTCGTATCAATGTTATGCACGAATCTCTTGCCGCAACTTTTTTGGTGACCATCTTCTCGAAAAGCGCATTAAACTTTTCAGCCGCAATTTCAGCCTTTAACAAGACCAAACGTGTCGATGGGATCCCAAAAATTCAATATTTGATCCAGACAATTGGGTCTTGTCTTCGTCAGACTCCTTGAACATTTTTACTATTAAAATTCAGAAACAGATTAAGGCCAAGAACCCTGATAAATCCAAGTTCAGATATGGATTCAGCATGCGTGTTTACCCCTATAAGTCATATCTGTTTTGACGAAAACTTCCTGCCAAGAAAGCTCAAAAACGATCTCAGCGTATCTTCTTTCCCCAATAATGAACATCTAATCAACTTCAAATAAAAATTTAACTTATAACAAATTTTCGGGCTCCAGTCGGATTCCGGTCAAACTATATGTCCGGTTAAAAAATTATTTTCATACAGGGATTCAGCATCTCTTCTTACCCCTAAATCGGATATCTAATCAACTACAAATAAAACTTAAACTTTTTCCGGTTTTGGCCGGATTCAGGGCGAACTACTTGTCCGACGAGAAAATGGTTTTCACCATCAAGTTCAGCATGTTCTCCTACCCCTAAATCGAACATCTACTCAACTTCAAATAAAACTTTTACTTTTAACAGACTTTCCGGTTTTCCGGATTCCGGGCTAACTACTTGTCCGATGACAAAATGATTTTCACCATCGTGTTCAGCATGTCTTCATACCCCATTAACAATATTTCATTTGCCCCTTAATTTAAACCCCCACCCCTAAATATAGGGCTACAGAGCCCATCTACGAACTCGACCTTACTCTTGACCCAAAGAATCCTCACACCAAGTTTCATCAAAATATCTCATTCCCTTCGAAAGTTATAGTGCGCACAGACGGACGGACGGACAGGCGGACAACTTTTGAGATGTCATAGGCGATATTTATCTACCATAACAAAACTAAACTACGCTGATTTTTGCGTTTTCCGTCCTTGGCACTTCTCGAAGAGGATCAGACTCCCTCTTATTGGTCAGAAATGCCAGTTATACAAGTTTTTTCCTGTTTCTCATCAAGTCAAGTTCTTTTAATTTTGTACCTTAATTACCTTACCTTAAATCGCATTGTCCAGCGACAAAGGTGCCAATGCTCCTGTAAAGTCTGTAGAGTCTCCTGTAGAGATAGGCTATCACAAAAACAAAATACAGGTTCACTCAGACCATGTACAAAATTAAGACACACATATTTTTGTAGCGATACATCTCCAATTTCCGACGCCCAGGAGGCCGGAAAAAAATAAAAAAATAAAGAAAAACAATGTTTCTTATAAAAAAAAGTAATGAATTTAAAGGTGACGGATACACACATAAATATATCTATTTTTATTAAATCAAAATGAAACTAATGATTCTTAAATTCAAACAGTAATAGTTGCAAGAGGCTTGATCTGACAGCTGGTATGGACACATAAGCGTATAGACGGTCATGGTAAAGTATTCAGTAGTGCGGTACTGAGTGGCGTAGCTTCAAACCGAAGAGAGCCGTGGGAGACTGGAAACAGCCAGTACGGGTTTATAATCTTTGAGAAACTCAGCAACTTCAAATAAGTCACACCATTTCAGGATAAGCTAAAATAGATCAGCTTTCGATTGTACTAAAAGCCTTAAAATATATAATATATTTATATAAAAAAATATTAATATAAACTGTATCTACTGGGACGTTTGCTTTAAAGCACAACTCATCACGATAAAATGGTTCGTAAATGCTGTTTTCCAAAAACACCAACACTCCCCCAAGAAATTAGCAATTTTCTTGTTAGCGCTTGTCAACTCTATCCAGACAGTCTGTTCTATGACGAAGATTTAACGGAAAATATTGAAAAACGTGCGCGCCGTGACTAAAGCTACCAAGTCTTCTAAAACGAAGAAACGTATTTTAATCTTCTAATCCGCTTATTTTGAAAGATTTGTCGGCGAACCTTAAACACAGTGGATGAAAGTGCCACTGTTTGAAGTTGAGTTAGAGCCAAGCCGATGCAAATTTTGATTTTGTGTAATCTCTTTTTCTTAACTAAAAGGGAAGAAAAGGTGTCATTATTTTAGAAAAAGTCTCATGGTGTCGCCAGAGTAACAAGACGAAAGGTGTCGATGGGATCCCAAAAATCTAAGATTTGATCCAGACAATTGGGTCTTATCTTCGCCAGATCCAGTCTTCGCCAGGCTAATCATCAGAGAAAACCAAGTTTAGATATTCTATCTATCTATCTATCCAAACCTCTATAAGCCATATCTATTTTGACGATACTGACCGAAACTTCCTGCTTTACTTTTGCCGAGCGAACTTCTAGTCCATCAACAAAAGAAAATTCAGAAACGAATCCAGCGTATCTCCTTATCCGTATAAAGTACATCTAATCAACTTCAATTAAAACTTTGATGGACTTTGTGGCACTTTGGGGATAATGAGCAGACTGCATTTAGGGGTCGATTAGGGTTCCTGTAACATTATTATACACGCTGTTTTGCTCTAATTTATCTCCTGAATTTAAAACGACAACATTCAGAACCAGATGCATCTTGTTCTTTTTCTTTTTTCTACTTTTGCAACCCCAAAAGTCAGGAAATGAGCGCAGTCTGACTAGGCTCTTAGCGCTCCGTGAATAGCGAGCCGCAAAAGTGCTAAAATCTTGTAGTTGCCAAACGAAACAATGGCGAACCGTGAGGATTTTGAAGCTGATAATTCCAAAAGGGAGCTAGGTATAACAGAAAAGGCAGAATAAGTAAAAGGGATCCTTTAAGAAGTTTTGTTCTTGTGTCGATGAGTAAAGTTCTTGTTTTCTTCAGATTGCCCAGAATAGCTGTAATGAGACGCTCGAGCTGCTTACGTCACGTAAGTTTAGCTTGGAAGCACACTTTAAGCTCAAAAGGCAAGAGGAGGAAGAAGAAGCAGAAATCAGCAAGGAAAGCGTCCCAGCTGGCCAGGAATCAGTCGACAGAGGAAACACCACCGTCACTGGTGAGTTGCGTTTTCTGTGTGCTTACTCGTACGAAATATTTTTTAACTACAAATATTCCTTCAGCCCAAGCTGACTGCGAATCATTTTTGATAGTCCAAAACGGATACGTCAGCTGAATTTTATTGGAGCTATATTTCGGCCCTTCTTGGCAGGGTCCTCTTCAGGCTCAAACCGCTCAAGTTGGAAAAAACGAACTTGTGGGTTCCGTTTTGCACCATCAAATATTTTTTAACTGTGCTTCAGACTTATATTGAGCAGTACGATCCAGTCTTGATATAGTGGCATATAGGGGCATTAGTTACTGCTGCTTTTACTAATGTTTACAACTTAAGACAACTACTTTTCGACAATTTTTCATACGCGCATGACTGAGCGAATTCTTTCGCTCATCTACTCTGTTCTCAGAGTAGAGTCATCTACTCTGTTCTCAGAGTAGAGTCATCTACTCTGTTCTCAGAGTAGAGTCATCTACTTTCACAACACTGCAGTTCGTGGCGTAACAAGTTCTTCTAGCGCTCTTACCATCTTCGACCAAATGTAAATACGCAAAACCGCGGGAGAAACGCGCCCCGAAATTGTGAGGGGAGGGTACATACCCGTCAGTGCTTGCAAAATCAGCCGACAGTGCAAGATTGACCAGTTCGAATATGTGTGTTCAAACTTTAACTGAAGAGGCAGCTTATTTTTAAATCTGGCATTTGAATACACTGAACTATTTTGACTCGTCTGAGGGATGTTTAATTTGTTCTCCCGGGGCTCTAGCAATAGCGTTCGGGGTGTACGCTGCTTGCGCGGCAAACCTAAGTTCATCCAGATACGAAGAATTTGAATTTCAATAAAGGTCTGCATTTTCAGGGCTAGAGATGCCGACATCGGAGAAGTCCACGCCTGCAAAAAGTAGGAACATTATTGTAGGGTATGTCTTGCAAGGAATCTGACATTTTTATTTTACTTTTCGACAATGGCTCACATTTATAGTTGGTTAATATGTCAAGCGTAGAGGGACACTCGCGTAGAGGTACCATAAATCCGACAGAATAAGTTCATTCGATGAAATCGATTATCATCGGATAACGGACAAAGGAAGTAACACATTTTTTTCGGGTTCTCAGGCCCATTTAAGAAAACTGTTGGATCTCAGCCCTGTTTGGTTAAACTTTAAGATACGAAGAAAAGAAATACTAACCAAATCCTAAGACTCGGTAAATCATTACTTTATCATCTGCGTCTCTAAAAAAAAAAAAATGTATTTGTTACTACTTTTCTCCCATTAAAGACCAAGAGACATATGTTAATGTCTAGGAACTTGAATCCAGCCCCTATGGTGGAATTGGAATAAAATAATTGCGCCAGTGACCGTTTTAATTAGGAAGGCAGTTTAGTAGGAATAGAAATTGTGACGCACCAGAATTATTTTTTTTTTATTTTTTTTTTTATCAGAGCCCGGTTTCTTGGGCTGTTGTACAAGAGAGGCTTCTAAAAGACCTCAATTCCGGTCCCGATGCCATATGTAGTCTCGGCATGAGATACCGAGATTTACTGAGATGCCACATTTTCTATTTATCTTATTTCTGTATGTACTCTGTGTTTTTCACTTCGCTGTTCTCGAGTTAAAAAGTTAAATAAACAAAATAAAATATAATTGTGCTGATTTCCACTATGTAGTAGAAGCGAAATTGATAATAATTATGATGCAACTCAACGGCAGTAGTAGTGTAAAACATTATAATTTGATTCCCGTTTTTTATTCAGTTCTGCAAGGTCCGTTTGTCTTTTTACCGGTTTTGTTGGGTGTTGCCCGGTATTATGTGGGCCGTTCCGACCCAACGTTTCTTGGGGGTACAAGAGAGATGAATAAGACCTCGAATTCGGCCTCAGTGCCATATATGGAAGTCACGATATAAGATCTAATTGCGCCGAGGTCCGCTAGGTATTGAAGCGAAAATGGTAATAATTATTATGCAGCTCGAGAAAAAAGTAGCGTGGTGTAAGACATGAGAATGTAATTCCTGTTTGTATTCAGTTCTGCAAGGTCCGTTTGTCTTTTTATCGGTTTTGTTGGGCGTGGCCCGCTCTTGATATGTGGCCTCTTGATGACTGTGTGCCACTTCGGCTCTGCTTTTCTTGAATGCAAACGCAATTTTTACAAACGCCTTTTTACTTGTGCTTTACTTGTGATAGTAAACTGTCCATATTTGAATCCCAGACAGTCAACTATTCGTTCATTTATTCGTACTAGTAAGACTACATAAAATAAATATAAAGCAAGAAACAAGACCCCCTGAAGCTATCTTGTTGGGGCTAATCTACTTATCACTGAAATCCTACTTATCCTGAAGCTATCTACTTATCACTATGATTCAGATCCATCTTTAAATGGATATTGGATAAACTGGTCAGTTGTTTTCCTTTTTCAAAAAGTCGAGAGAATTTTTTTTTTTTTTACAAAAACGGAAGTAAAAACCTGGAGAAACGGTGAGTGAAAAATGTGAACAAAAATGCAACTTTTCTCACTTAGTTGTACTTGGATTCAGTTCTCTTCAGTCTGGGCGTTTGTTCCTTCCTTCATTGACTTTTTTTTGCTCGGTGGAAATACGGTATGGTGTCTCTTAAGGCCGGATATTCGCGCGTTATCATCGATTTCATCTTCATATTTGCACCGTCATCTGATCTTTCCCAGTTAAGAAGCTAACGCCCATTGTCAGCAACGTATTCAGCTTAACGAGACTTGAATTAATAAGTAGCCAGCAAAAAATAGTTGTAGTTTGTTCAGCCTTGAACTCATTACTACTTATTGATTAGTTTTGTGAAGCTGCATCCGCACTCCACTAGGCCTCTTATCCTTCCCAAGCTGAACGCTGACTTGCAGGGGGGTTGGGGTGGGGTGAGTCCACTTTCCGACGCTATAACAAGTTCCCACCGCAGATTGCAGCCAGGGTATCTCGGCGACGCACTCCACTAGGTCACTTATCCTTCCGAAACTGAACCCTGATTTGCAGGGGGGGTGGGGTGGAGTGAGTCCCCTTTCCGACGTTATAACAAGCTCCCACCGCAGGTTGCAGCCAGTGCATCTCGGCTACGCTCTTTACCTAAGGATGGACTGCGCATGTTTTAATACAAATACCTCTTTTCTCCTCTACTCCAGGCCACTCGAATAAAAATTCGTGCTCTGTACGGCCATAACTACCGTTCTAATATCCATCGCTTTGTAATGCGTTTTTGTTCTGCGATCATCCGCCGATTTCTTGTTTCCGCCAGAACTGATACGGCAAAAGCAGAGAACTCGCTACCATAAATTTGCCTCCTAAAGGGTGTCTCCAGTTACATGACTCGCAAGAGGAATCATTCGACCACCGGGCCAAAAATATTTTTTTTTTTACCTTTTCTTTGGTATTTGCCAGGTTTCGTTTGTACGACGATAAATTTTGTCTCTAGAGATTGGTTCAACAAGAGCTGGAAGCTCATATGGCACTTGCAACGCCGGGTTAGATGGAAGTGATGGTCAAAAGTTTTTTTTTCCCTTTTCCGTTAAGATGTGCCAAATTTGCTAGGCTGGGTCAGAGGATCGAAGTGATTGTGAAAAGTTTTTTTTTTTTTTTTACTTTTCGTTTTAGATGCGCACTTTAAGGGTGCTAAAAATTAATTTCTAAGCAAAACCCTTGAGGCAAAAAGGATCATGTGCTCATAGCGATCGTGAAAAAGTAAATTTTGCTTAAAAGAATTTTTTGTACTTTGCGGTTAAGATGAGTTCTTTAAGATATGGTCGGACCAGAAAGTGACGATGTCTAACCCAATGATGTCAAGTTTCTAATGCTCCAGCATAGTTTTATCGCCCTAGCACATCTGGAAGTACCTTAACTCACGATAACCGGAACTCTCGACATCCCCTATAGCTCCCCCCCCCCTCGGTACCCGAATCCGGTCCGATACTGTCACTGATGCACCTAGGACTTGTGACTGTACTTCCTACGAAGTTTCGTCCTGATCGCTCCACTCTATGCGTGTCACAAGATGTCCGGCTCTCCCTTCCGACCCCCCCCCTCCGGTTTATCCGTTCCGGTCCGGACTTGGAAATGGGACATGCTGAGACATGAGGTCTTTCAAGATATCAAATTTCGTTAAGATACGATAACCCATTCGAAAGTTATGCATGCTACTAATTTCTGGATTCTGTCGTCTCCCCCTTCCCGACGATAGTCAGATCGGTCAAGCGACTGTCTCCAAGTTGATCTGGTCGGATCCTTGACTTGACTACCAAGTTTCATTGTCCTATTAGCCAACCTGGAAGTAACTTAACTCCTTATCACCGGAATTCCGGACCCCCCCCCCCACCTCCTCCCACAGTGCACGAATCCGGTCCGTTCTGTCAATGATGTACCTAGGGCTTGTCCTTGTCCACCAAGTTTCATCCCGATCGCTCCACTCCGAGAGTTTCACACGATTTGCAGTTTTCCCCTCCGACTCCCCCCAGACTGATCGGATCCGGCCCGGACTTGAAATGAGACCTCTGAGACAAGAGATCTTTCCTGATATCAAGTTTCATTAAGATCCGATCACCGGTTCGAAAGTTATGCATGTCCCTATTTTCCGGATTCTGCCACCTCCCCCTCCCCCCACGATGGTCGGATCGGGCAAGTGAATATTTCCAAGTTAGTTTGGTCGGGTCTCTGATATGCCTGCCAAGTTTCATCGTCCTAGCATATCTGGAAGTACCCTAACTCGCAAACACCGGACCGACCGACCGACAGACCGACGGAAATGTCATCGGTATATGGCACTTGGCCGGAAGGCAAGTGCCATAAAAAATCATCGGAACTTTTCGTAGTTTATTAAAAGAAGCCCTGGACTGGTTCATCACCAGACGCTAAAAAAAAGAAAGAAAACTCTAGATATGCGATTTCGTAATTTACTGCAAGGCAGGAATAGAGAATAAGATAGCCGGCAGCGTCATGCACCTGTGGTCCAGTCTCTGATATCATTTCTGGGCTTGTCATTTCAAGCAAGAAGTTCGAAAGTAGTTCTGTGTTACTACTGATCACTTCTTCAGACATTCTAGTAACTGGTTTGGTGGGCGCTTGGGGCCTAGAGAAACCTGCCTAGTTACTATGTTTTAGTTTTCTTTTAATGTAGGCGTGTATGGCTGTGCTCGGACTGTTGAGCAGATCGTTTAACTAACCAAAGCTTGTATTATTCTAGTGTTGTTATTATAATTGTTTATTTCCCCTCGAAGTGCTCTAGAGGAGTAGACACAATTAAATAACATAGATGACAACAAATCTATCACAATCAGTTTTTTTTTCTTTTTTTTTTGCGAAGAAAAAGAATATGGGAAAACAGCAGAGCATCCGAGAATGTTGTGAGGTGAACCATTACCACGAATGACGTCCGAACTGAATTTTGCGGCTAGGGTTACCGCCAAGTCCTCTTCTGAAAGTCGGCTAAATGTGTACGCGTCGAAATGCGTTGATTTTCGCACTACCTTGCGGGATTCTACCAGAACAAAGAGTGCTGTCTACATAAGTGCGTCTGGTATGCCATTTAGGCGTGCAGAGGGTTCCAAATGTCTCAGCTATGACGTAGACTTTGGACAGAAGATTAGGTTTTCCATGACGGATTTTGTCATAAAGTTGAACAAAATCTTCACTTTCTGTGTTTCAGTCCGTGACAGTAGGATCAGAATCTGGACCGGGAAAAGGTCTAACATTATATTTTAGCTATCTGTCTTAAAACAAGAGCTGAAAGTTCATATGGCACTTAGTTCATGTTTGTCAGACAAGGTTTAATTGCAGTTGTCGAAGTCAGATCTCTCCGGATATTTCTTTCATCAGAAGACGGGGTGGGGTTTATCAGGTAAATCTGAAATATTATTCCACTCATTGACAACTGTTCCAGAATGAACGTTTTGTGTTTTGTCGTACTCTGCTTCCGATCTGCGTATGAATCAATCGATGGTAGGAGCAAATACTCCAGCTGTGATAATTCTGTAACTAGACAGTCGGGTCTTAGCCCTTGTCGGTTGAACCTTAAAGTCTTGACTGATCGCTCGATGATCCTTATCGTACCCATTTTCTTTTCAGAACCTGTCAAAGCCGAAGCCATCTACGATCCCGTCCCCTCCCTCCATCCAGTTCCCTCTATGGAAGATCAGACCTACGAGGAAATCCAAGAAGTCAACAACTCTGGAGTTGAGACCCCCACCAAATCCTTTCCACGTAACTCCCTCGCCTACTCCTCCCTGACGTCATCAAGCAGCGGCCTTACGTCATCATCTGAGTCAACTGAGACGCGAGTACATAAAAGGTGTCCGCGGTCTTGGCAGCCTGAGTCGGCCTCGTCGCCTGCTCGGACGAACATATCCCAGAATCCCTATACCAGAATTGGAAATTATCAGTCGTACACTCCGTATTATCAAAGGTCATACAGTAGTGGATCTTACCGGTCGAAGACAGATAGTTTCGTGGAAAAAGAAAGAACGTGCTGCAGGTCAGTATCCCAGATCATTGTCGCTCAACTTTCCTTGTTTTTGTAGGGAGAGAGCTTGAGTACTCATTCTTAAGGCGCGTCACGAGGTATTGCGCCAGTTATTTAGACCAATCAGGAACAACGCGATGGGTGGGCTCAGCTGTGATAAGACTCTGCATGGGAAGGTTGGATGTGGCTTGAAAGTAAATAAGAAGAAGAACTGTAAAACGAAGATAGAATTAAAGGCGGACTGGTGATGACCCTTATTCTTGAGAAGGAGTGTAATGGAATAGTGTCAAGTTTCTGTTCTGCGCTAGATGGATTGCAAATATTCCAATTTTACGCCTGTCGAAGGTGGATTGAGCTATTCGGAGTACGAAGCTCGGAGACTCCTGCAACCGTCGCCGGTTTATCTTAAACAAATGAGTGAATGAATGTATTGCACGAAAAACAAAAGCGAACTACAAAAAGCGCTACCAAAGCAGCGGAATCTAGCCAACCTACGAATATCCCCCATATCTGAACTTCCAATCTTTTCAATCAACCATTCCTCCCTGGTAATCCCCATCCCACATATTTCAACCCGTAAATCAATCAGACCTTTGCATTCACACATAAAATAGATACATCCTCGTCCAACTTACAAACGTATGGTCCAACCTTCAACCTACTTTTTTCCAGTAAACCTTCTTTGCTCACCAATTCCCTCCCCCTTAACTTACTATCTCCTTTAAATCTTCACGCGGGAACCGGTCTTTCAATCCGTCCTTGCGAAGAATTCATGAATTTCTCGACCCACATATACGAAAGACAATACGATTATTTATTTTGTCGGTCTCCACAGTGTGTAATTTTGGTGTTGCGTGGGTTCTTAGTGCGCTTGTGCTGGAGTGCAAAAAGTTAACAAGCGTGCTGAAGATAATCACCGGAATTTGGCTTTTATTGAGCGACAGATCCGAACTTTCTCCAGCTATTGAATACACACAAAAGTGTGATTGGTGTTAACTTAGGTTTTGATCTTGATTTGATTCCAGGTATCAAATACACCCAAAGGTTGATTGGTGTTAAGTAGGCCTAAGTTTTGATTTTGCAGGATTTTGGATCATAACAATTAGTTTTGTTTAAGTAGGTATTTTTTTTATTTATTTTTTTATACCAAACACTGTGAAAATAATACTAAATAAGACTAATACACTTATTGAGCGACAGATCCGAACTTTCTCCAGCTATTGAATACACACAAAAGTGTGATTGGTGTTAACTTAGGTTTTGATCTTGATTTGATTCCAGGTATCAAATACACCCAAAGGTTGATTGGTGTTAAGTAGGCCTAAGTTTTGATTTTGTAGGATTTTGGATCATAACAATTAGTTTTGTTTAAGTAGGTATTTTTTTTATTTATTTTTTTATACCAAACACTGTGAAAATAATACTAAATAAGACTAATACACTTTGGAGCAAAATCGAAGTTTTCAAAAAACTATACTGCTGAGCCATTTCGTTGCGATAAGATCATTTCTTTCAAGAGTTGTGCTTCAGTATTTGGTTTCGTTTTTTAGTGGTTTTGAGCACGATGGACCTCCGACAAGCAAGTTACCCCCGCGACCTGATGAGCCTCTCGAAAGAGTGGTTTCCCCTATACCGGTGCAAAATAGTCATTTGAACTCAGTGGTAGCTGATCTGGCGGAAACGCCACATTTGGATGAAAACAGTGCAAAACTTCAACGGTGAGTACTTCTTATTTTTGCCCTATTCTGCCTTATTTTGCAACTGTTTGTAATATCAACGAGTCGTGATTTGTTATGTTGACGACCCTTGTCTCTTCTGAAGGAAGTTCGCAACCTAACGCTTAATTGACGAGGAGGGTATTTCTGAGACTATTCCGCATGTTTCTGTCCGAGATAAAGGTTAAGTAGTTCATATGCTTCTGTCTTTATCTTCTTTATTTGTGTAATTTTACTCCGCTTGTCTTTTTATAGGAAAGTGGGTTACAAATAAATTATTATTACTATTTACAAGCCTTCGTCAAAATATATCGATCCTTTCCGGATTTGTTGAGGGCAGACATACTGACGGACAGCAACATCCATCGAAATTCTCAGTCCTTTCCGGAGTTTAACGTAGTCACAGACAGTCATACGTCAGACGGACGGACAGAACTACGAATTCCTTGGTATAAATTTCTTTCTTTAGGGATCACACACAAAATATGATGAGAATTCGGGGCTATCCCATCTCATCAGCAGTTTATTCTGGGATCGACTAAAAAGACGCACGGCGCGACATACTGAGCGTGTTCCACCCTACTTACCGTAGTTACTACGCATGACGTCACGAATTCTTGCTTTCTGCCGTCAAGGCTGGAACGATTTTTATATTTTCCAGCAGAATATCATGCCACGGGCGAATCCGACCAATCACGTTCCAGAGATGCGTAGTTACTACGCTTACCACGCTCCCGAGCATGGTAAGCAAATAGTAACTATTAGTTACTATTTCGAGAAGGTTGGAACGGTCAGCGTAGTAGCTTTTCGTGAGGATGGAACGGAAATAGTAACTAATTAACTATTCTTAGAAGGGTGGAACACGCTCACTGTAGGAGGCACGAGTACTAACAAGACCAAAGGTTTCGACGGGATCCCAGAAAATTCAGTATTTGATCCAGACAATTGGGTCTTGTCTCTACGCCAGATCCAGTCTTCGCCAGATTCCTTGAACGTTTTTACTATTAAAATTCAGAAACAGATTTAGGCCAAAAGCTAATCATCTGAGAAAACTAAGTTCAGATATGGATTCAACAGGTTTGTGTTTACCCCTATAAGTCATACCTGTTTTGACGAAAACTTCCTGCCTTACTTCTGCAAATTTCCCGGTTTCGACCGAACTTCGGAACTACCTGTCGGGCAAAAAATGAGGCTAAAATCGAACTCAGCGTCTCGCTCAGCGTTTCTTCTTTTCCCTATATCGAACATTTTTTAATCAGCTTCAAATTAAAATTTAACTTAAAACAAATTTTCCGGTTCCAGCCGGATTCCGGGCGAAATATATGTCCAGGTACAAAATAACTGTCATACACGGATTCAGCATCTCTTCTTACCCCTAAATCGGATATGTAATCAACTATAAATACTTTTAACAATTTTCCGGTTTTGGCCTGATTCCGGGCGAACTACTTGTCAGGCGAAAAAATGGTTTTCACCACCGTGTTCAGCATGTCTTCTTACCCTTGAATCGAACATCCAATCAACTTCAAATAAAACTTTTACTTTAAACAAACTTTCTGGTTTTGGCCGGATTCCGGGCGAACTACTTGTCCGGCGAGAAAATGGTTTCCGCTATCGTGTTCAGCATGTCTTCTTACCCCATAATCAACTGTCCCATTAGCTGTTTAAAAATATTTTGCTTGCCCCTTAAACCCCCTCCCACACCCCTAAATATAGGTCTACAAAGCCCATCTACGAACTCGATCTTACCTGACGTTTTACCTCCTTAATCTCCTTGCTGCTCTTGACCCAAAGAATCCTCATACCAAGTTTCATCAAAACATCTCATTCCCTTCGAGAGTTATCGTGCTTACAGACTGACGGACGGACAACTTTTGCGATGTCATAGGTATCCCTCCACTTACGTTTTGGGATCCCAAAAAGAGGCACGAAAACTAAAAGGGCCCTTTCAGACATCAGAGTGAGGGACAAGAACTAGGTTCTAACGTGTCTTCTTTTAGGCTCTGGAGCTACGAACTCTCACTTACTTGTCTACTCCCTACTTGCTAATGCCTTTTTGGGATCCCAAAACGTAAGTGGAGGGATACCTATGACATCGCAAAAGTTGTCCGTCTGTCAGCACGATAACTCTCGAAAGGAATGAGATATTTTGATGAAACTTGGTGTGAAAATTCTTTGGGTCAAGTGTAAGGTTAAGTTCGTAGATGGCTCTGTAGCCCCAGATTTAGGGGTGGGGGAGGGTGTTCAAATTAAGGGCCAAACAAAATATTTTTAAACAGCTAATGTGATAGTCCATTATGGGGTAAGAAGGCATGCTGACCACGATGGTGAAAACCATTTCCTCGCCGGACAAATAGTTCGCCCGGAACCCGCCAAAACCAGAAAATTTGTTAAAAGCAAAAGTTTTATTTGAAGTTGATTAGATGACAGATTTAGGGCTAAGGAGACGTTGAGTCTGTGTATGACAACAATTTTTCACCCGGACATGTAATTTGTCTGGAATCCGGTTGAAACCGGAAAATTTGTTTGTAAGTGAAAGTTTTATTTGAAGTTGATTAGATGTCTTTTATAGGGATAAGGATATACGCTGAATTCGTTTCTGAGTTTTCTTTTTTTGCTGGACAAGTAGTTCACTCGGAATTCAGCCGAAACCGGAAATTTGTCAGAAGTAGGTTAAGCAGGAAATTTCGGTCAGTATCGTCAAAATAGATATGGCTAATAGAGGTATATCTGAACTTGATTTTCTCACATGATTAGCCTGGCGAATGCTGGATCTGGCGAAGACAAGTCCCAATTGTCTGGATCAAATACTGAACTTTTGGGATCCCACCGAAACCTTTGGTCTTGTTATTACTCGCGCCTGCAGCGCCATACCTTGCCTCTTTTTAGTCGATCTTGTTTATTCCCGCGCGACAAACATCCGGCAGAAATAATCCCTTACGTCAGCGTATTTACATAGAATCTGCCAAATGTCTTGTTGAAAAAATTTGGCGAATTGGCGAAACGTCAGTCTCCAGAGTGCCAGTCTCATGACCCAATCGTTGAAATAAACCAAACAAACAAAACCAAGCCAAAGAAATATAACGAAGATGCATCGCTTCTTCGCAGGCCCGGACTTATAGATCCAGAGCCTTCAGACAGTCGACGGAGTTAACTTACCCTTTTGGGGTATAATGTTGCACGAAACAACATAATTTTTTTTTACGGCGATTTCAGACATTTCGGCCTTCTGCTCCGGAGCCGTATGACGATCGCTTTTCCGTTGATTGGTCAGTCCGGTGGTTGTGATTTAGGGTGCTTCCAGGTATGCTAGGAGGATGAAAGAGGGTCTGGGACTGTGGCTGAGACTGTCACTGAAAGTTTACAAAAAATTTGCGTGACTATTTTCGATTTGCAGATCGAAATTTTGTGAAATTCTCAGATTTAGCTCCAAAGAAAGTAAACATTAGAGACGATACCTGATTGCGGATTTTAGTAACTGTTAGTTGGAGCCTGTTAGACACCCAGTTACCCAGCTATGATACAGTTTTAACTTTTTCAGTTTTAGTTATTAATTTATGTTTTTTTCAGGACGCTAATAATGACCGTGCGTGAAATGGTGCAAACAGAAAGAGATTATGTAAACGCCCTGGAATATATTATAGAGGTGAGAATTTTGTTTACTTGTTATAGGATGTAAATATAGTAAGACATCTTTCAAACTAAAACCAAATAGGCCTACAACACATTCATGACTTCACAACGGTTAAAAATGGAGAGTGGTCAATGGAAAACTTTTAAGAATGTGTAAGAGAGGGGAAAATTTAGCTCATGTAAATATTGAAGAACTTATAGTATGCATAATCACAGGCAAAGTGTGATCAATAACAACGATGATAAATTATGTTTGAAAGAAAAACGCCGGCTTAAGTGTATTTTTTTCTTATTTTAACCATGTATCAGATTCGAAGCCAGTTTATTACTGCGTTACATTACTGTATTGGAGTCTTAGCGGTTAGGACGACAAAGAAACAGTAAAGCGATGGAGAGTAACGACTATTTCAAGTACGTAAAGTTCCTTTTACTTCTTCCTCCTTATAATATACACACGAAACTCTTAAATGAACAAAATATGGAGCTTTGCTGATCCAGTTGCGAGTATAGACGAGTTGGACATGTGACGCAATTGTAAAGAGAGGGGCCACGAGTGGCAAAGGATTGTTATTTTAATGTGTTTGTGAATGAATGAATGAAAAAAAAATGACCTGGGTGGAGTCTACAAAAAAGAAACACGAAAAACAACAATGCGATTTGAACTCCACAACACAACAGAATGATATTTGCTAGTGCAAAACGGATACGTCAGCTGAATTTTATAGAGCTATATTTCGGCCCTTCTTGGCAGGGTCTTCTTCGGGCTCAAAAATCGCTCAAGTTGGAAAAACGAACTTGTGGGGAAAAAAAATTACCACAAAATGTAAGAAAATGCAGATATTGACATGTCAATGAGTCCTATAAACAGTGTGATCTGTTTGAAGAGCTTTCAAACTTCTTTATTCTTGCCTCAGTCGCATTCACAAGTTCGACAAGACTGATTTGTGTCGTCTTTGCCCACTGGGAGAGACTCAACAGGTACTTAGCGTGTATGGATACTGTCTATTGTCGCGATAAATATTATGCATGAAATTTATGCATAAAAAGTATCTCCAGGAAGAGTTGAAAAACCGCCAAAAAAGTATCTGCTGACCTTTTTGTTTATCGTCATGATATCGGAAAATTCAGCAGATGTTTTTTTGGTGTTATTTGGCTATTCCTGGCAATGCTTGTAGGCATAACATTTCAAGTGGAATCCGTTTGTCGCGACAGCAGATTACATCCCAAGTGTTGTCTGTTGAAAGCGCGCATCCAGATAGCGCAAGGATGCGCTTTCGATTTTGAAAACGTCATGCCTTAAATGTTATGTAAAACAGGCGTTCCCAAGAAAACCTGAAAAATCGGCGGAAAACCTTCCATTGACTTTTCCGATAGCATTACGACAAACAAAATAATCTGTCTGTTCTATATAGTTTATCTGTTCTTCCTAGCAATGCTAGTTATGCATAACACTTAATGCGTAATGTTTTCAAAATCACATCCAGATAACACAAGGATGATATTTGATGGTGCAAAACGGATACGTCAGCTGAATTCTATTGGAGCTATATTGATATACAAAACCGCTCAAGTTGGAAAGACGAACTTGTGGGAAACACAAGTTGAAGAGGACCCTTGCCAAGAAGGGCCGAAATGTAGCTCCAATAAAATTCAGCTGACGTATCCGTTTCGCACCATCAAATTCGCAGTCAGCTTGGGCTGAAGGAATATTTACCACAAGGTTGCGCTTGCGATTTTGAAAACGTCATGCATTAAATGTTATGGATAACGAGAAGTGCCAGGAAAACCGCCGAAAAAGTATTTGTTGACTTTTCCGACAGCATGATGACAAAGATAAAGGTCAATAGATGCTTTTTCAGCGGGTTGTCATTCCTGGCAATGCATGTTATGCATAATGTTTAACGCGTAACGTTTTCAATATCACAACAGATTCATCCGAGTGTTGCTTGTTGAAATTGCTCATCCTTGTGTTATGTGTTATGAAACTTGTGACAGTGTAGACCTCGCCTTGCCGATTTTAGGTCGAGTTTTCTGAATGTTTAATTCCCTATGACCGGTTTAAAGAAAAGTTTTGGTCCGTCGTTGACTGACCTTTTTAGTGAGCATTTAGGAACACCTCCATAAATAAATGTATTTGCTTGTTGTTGTTTGATTATAAATATTATAGTTTTTGATAATATCTTATTTTTCTTTCGGTGTTATTTTGACCAAATTATTTTTTTTAGTTACAGGTATTTAAGTTGCGAATGATGAAAAGTTTTATTTCGAGTTTTATTGTGAGACTCATGTACATTGGCCAGATGAAGAATATTAGTTATAGTTCTTTTTAATTGTTATGTTATATGGCCAGAAAATATCGAAACATGCAATGTTCGGCTTTGTCCGTGAGACCATTTTTAAAAATAAAGTGAATAGAATTGAATTGAAACTTTTCTGTTTTTTTGTTCTATTTCTCGACCAGCCTATTATACTTCATAAACATCAAAGTACTTGGAAGTGGTACAAAGAGCCGGGGCTTCCCCGATGGAAAGAAGACAGCCTTGGCTGTTGATATGCCAATACAGTAAACCGGAAATTCTATCTAGAACATTACGGCCCCGATATGTGATATCTTCATAAAAAGGTACTTCGGGAACTTTTTGTGTTTGAAGGTATCAGATTAAGTTGTTGCAATGCTGGCTCGCCAAAATTTAAGACGGTGGGAAAGGCTGCAGAAGAACTAGTTTATAGTGAGGCTTCTTCAAGAGGAGCATTTCAGAGTTCACTGAAAATCATTGCTCTTTCTCACCTACTATCTTGGGAAACTATTTAAGGTTTAATGAAAACTTGCCACAATAGCAAAAGCTAAATAATTGTCAAAGAAAAGCAAATAAATAGACATACAAAAATAGGTAACATCATCTAGATAATTCAACATTAATAAACGCTGAAATAATAGTTAAAAAAAAAAAAAATTAAACAAGGAACCCGACGGGCAAACATGAATAATAATGAAAATAATGGCAAAACACATGAAATTTATTGGTTAAAATTACGAAACTAAATACTACATATTCGATTGGGCTAAACGGATAAGTGAGCTGAGATTCTAATGATAGTTCATGTTACTAATAGTAATATTTCCTAAATAGTCATTTACAAACAGCTAACTGGGGTTTGTCAGCATAAAACGTCAACACTGGGTAAAAATTATGTACCATTGAACGACGAATAAAATACTGCACACATGAAAATGGATTAGAAAGAATTAAATAAGTCATGTTGTGCCGTATTTAAGTAAGAATTTCAGGAAAGTGCAGTAATTAATTTATCGTTTTTTGCCACTTAATGATTTATAGATTCTATGTTCACAAACCCATTCTTATTTTTCATTCCTAATGATATGTATACTTTGCATTTGCGGCCTTAAGACGAAAGAAAAAATTTGTAGAGGTGAAAGGCTTTTTTTTGCACTATGTTATAATTGTAGTTCAAGCGGGCAGATTATCAACTGGGGTGGACCAGTACTACCAGTTCTGTTCTGGTTTAACATGCGTTGGGTTTTCTGGGTACGTTCAACCCAACAAAAGAATCTGGAACTTTTACCTTTAAAAAAAATAAAAATGCATCTTGATGGCGATTGGATAATTTGCGTAGAAGGTGGTACAGCTTTGCGCCAAGGAGGGAATTGATTTGCACGTACTTCATGTGGGTGACCTCTGGCAAACGAGTCCGCAGGGTTTGGCAAAAGGTGGCCGTTGAGACGGGATAAACCGTTTGACACTTGTGATGCCGGTTGAGACTGACGTTGTTGGTCCTTGACATGGATTAATAGAACCCGAAATTTAATTTCCGGATCTAGTTCATGTCTGTATTCGATAGAATATTATTTCGGGCTCTACATTCCGAACTCAGCTCGTTGTGTCTCGAGATATATGTGAAACTTTTTTCTTTTACCTAAACAGAAAATGCAGAAAAATCTCATATATATTCTACCTTACCTTGAACCAAATACAAGATTGAATCCTAAATATTAAAATAAATAAATGGAGTGTATACCTGCTACAGAAGCGTCAAAGCGTACTCTAGAGGATACTATAGGAAACGAGGAACGAAAGAGAGAAATAGGCATTAAAAAGCAGATTTTACGCAAATAACCAGCAGACTGCATTCCACACCAATTTTGCTGATGTATGTATTTACGACAATTAATAGCTATTGCGTAGATGGCGCTGTATATCGTGACAGACGAACCAGAAGCAAATTTTTGAATTGAAACTGGAAGTTTGCGACTCCAGTGTCGAAGCCCCGTAGGCAAAGCAGGACTCAAAGTCGGTTTACAATCCTATACTGCAATATCCTTACATTTGTGTACACTAGGCCGGGTCATAAATGACGATTTTGGGCTTATATACATATAAAAGTGTAATCAGACAAATGGGGTAAGAAAATAGGTAGAACAAGGATCAAAGAATACAGAAGAGATAGAGAACAAAGATCTAGGGCCGAGAACAGTATTCGACAGAAATGAAGAGCCAACTTGTACCAATATTCGTTTTTGGGATCCGAAAACGTAAGTGGAGGAATACCTATGACATCGCAAACATGTCCGTCTCTCTGTGAGTACGGTAACTCTCGAAGGGAATGAGATATTTGATGAAACTTGGTGTAAGGATTCATTGGGTCAAGGGTAAGGTCAAGTTCGTAGATGGGCTCTGTAGCCCTACATTTAGGGTTGGGGGAGGGGGTCCAAATTGAGGGACAAAAAAAAATATTTTTAAACAGCTAATATGATATTCTATTATGGAGTAAGAAGGCATGCTGATCACGATAGTTAAAACCATTTTCTCGCCGGACAAGTAGTTCGTCCGGAATCAGGCAAAAACCGGAAAGTTGGTTAAAAGTAAAAGTTTTATTTGAAGTTGATTAAATATTCGATTAGGGGTAAGAAGACATGTCGGAAACGATAGTGAAAACCGTTTTCTCGCCAAACAATTAGTTCGTCCGGAATCCGGCGAAAACCGAAAAGTTGGTTAAAAGTAAAAGTTTCATTCGAAGTTGATTAAATGTTCGATTTAGGGGTAAAAGGACATGCTGAACACGATGATGAACATCATTTTCTCCCCGGACAACTAGTTTGCCCGGAATCCGGCCAAAACCGTAAAATGTGTTATAAGCAAAAGTTTGATTAGATGACAGATATAGGGTAAGAAGAAGGGTTGAGTCTGTATATGACAATCATTTAAGTCAAAGTTTTATTTAAAGTTGATTAGATGTTCCTTATAGGGATAAGGAGATACGCCGGATTGATTTCTGAATTTTTCTTTTTTTGCTGGACTAGTAGTTCGCTCGGAATTCGGGTGATACCGGAAACTTGGCAGAAGTTGGCTCAAGCAGAAAGTCTCGGTCAGTATCGTCAAAATAGATATGGATTATAGAGGTATATCTGAACTTGGTTTTATATGATAATGAGCATGACGAAGACTGGATCTGGCGAAGACAAGACCCGATTGTCTGAATCAAATATTAGATTTTTGCGATCCCATCGACACCTTTGGTGTTGTTCTTTTGTATAAAATATTCTGGTCTCCTTACTTGAGACTCCCCTTCGGGTGGGAGCCGTATAAGGTACAGATACCTTGCTATTTGCACACCACCAGTTAATGCAATATATGCATGCAGTTCCCACCATTTCTTTCCAGCCTCTACACTCACCAAATGTGTGAAATAGGGTCTGCTCGAATCATTCTCTAGAACGTGATAATTTTTTTTTCGTTTTCGTTGAACGAAGTCGCAGCGTTGTCAAATGCCTTTCTTCTAAATACCTGCTGACCATGGCTTTTGAGCCGTTCGCGGATTTATTTGCTCTACCAGGTTAACCGAAATAGCTTGAACTAGTATACTGGCGTCAGCGTTTTTCAGTTGCATGTCTCTGCGCCTTCGTTTTGCGCAAGGCACTTATTCAAAGAAGAAATTAGTTTGTTTATTTTGAACTTTGTTTTTTCCATGTATTTCGTTGTATACTTAGTAGGCTAATTTGTGTTTAGCGGTCAGCTGTTTATTAGTATGTAAGTGTGTGTGAGTTTGATTGACATGTTGTTGTTGCTTTTTATACATTACTCTTCAGTTTTGAAGGATTCAAACAAATAATAATAATAATAATAAAAACAGAAGTAAGTGGATGACATCTGATATCCATTGATTTTGTCAGGACGGATGTATCTGATGTTCCACATGCAATCCTTGTGATTTAGTCGTTATCTTCACGAGCTTACTAGGGTTGGCGCAAATAGCAAGGTATCCTGTACGTGCTCAAAATTTTTCAGACTGATGTTTTTGGGATCCCAAAATGTAAGTGGAGGGATACCTATGACATCGTAAAAGTTGTCCGTCTGTCCGTCTGTTAGCACGATAACTCCGAAGGGGATGAGATATTTTGATAAAACTTGGTGTGAGGACTCTTTGGGTCACGGGTAAGGTCAAGTTCGTAGACGGGGTCTGTAGCCCTACATTTAGGGGTGGGGGAGGGGGTTCAAATTAAGGGGCAAACAAAATATGTTTAAACACCTAATGTGATAGTCGATTATGGGGTAAGAAGACATGCTGAACAAGAATATGCAAACTATTTTCTCGTCCGACTAGTACTTCGCCCGGAGTCCGGCAAACACCGGAAAGTTGGTAAAAAGTAAAAGTTTAATATGAGGTTGATTAAATACTCGATTTAGAGGTAAAAAGACATGCTGAAGACGATGGTGAAAACCATTTTCTCGCCTGACGAGTAGTTTTTCCGGAATCCGGCAATAACCGGAAAGTTTTTTAAAAGTAAAAGTTTGATTTGAAGTTGATTAAATGTTCAATTTAGGGGTAAGCAGACATGCTGAACACTCATGTGAAAAGCTTTTTCTACCCGTACAACTAATTCTCCCGGAATCCTGCCAAAACCTGAAAATTTGTAATAAGTCTTATTTGAAATTGATTAGATGACAGATTTGGGGTTAAGAAGAGACACTGGGTCTGTATATGACAATCATTTTTCAACCGGACATATAACTGGTCCTGAATCCGGTTGTAACCGTTATTTTTTTAGAAGCTAAAGTTTTATTTGAGATTGATTATAGATGTTCTTGATAAGGAGATTCCGTACGCTGAGTTCGATTCTGAATTTTCTTTTTTTGCTGGAAAGCAGTTCGCTCTGGATTCGGCCGAAACTGGAAATTTGGCAGAAGTAAAGCAGGAAGTTTCGGTCTATCGGCAAAACAGATATGGCTGGCTTATAGAGGTATATCTGAACTTGATTTTCTCTAATGATTAGCCTGGCACAGACTGGATCTGGCGAAGACAAGACCCAGTTGTCTGGATCAAATATTAGATTTTTTGGGATCCCATCGAAACCTTAGGTCTTGTTTCAGTTGTTTGGCTTTTCAGTGCTTTCAAATCCTTTTTTTTTTCTTCAGCATTACATCCCGGAGTTGGATCGAGAGGACATCCCTCAGGCAATGAGAGGCAAGAGGAACGTCATCTTCGGAAACGTAGAGAAGATCCACGCGTTCCATAGTCGGTACTTTCTGCGAGATTTGGAAAGATGTGAGAAGTCGCCTCTGTCTATGGCACAGTGCTTCCTTAAACATGTATGTATTCAACATCACAGTGGTGTGGGAAAGAGTGTGTATGTTGTAGATAGGGTGAATAGAGTGCGCAAAGAAGCAGAGAGTACGAAATATACGCCGTTGAAGGTCTGAGAAATTGTCAGCTTCCCGTCCAGCTTACTCCGTGAGACATCTATAGTCAAAAGCAGATATTTAAGGAAGAATCTTTAATTGTTTTTTCCACAAGTTTATTTTCCAACTTGAGCCTGA
This sequence comes from Branchinecta lynchi, assembly GCA_023053575.1. Classification (NCBI taxonomy): domain Eukaryota; kingdom Metazoa; phylum Arthropoda; class Branchiopoda; order Anostraca; family Branchinectidae; genus Branchinecta; species Branchinecta lynchi. The sequence continues at coordinate 7,285,037 of JAKZAP010000004.1, forward strand.
AGAGGACCCTTGCCAAGAAGGGCCAAAATATAGCTCGAATAAAATGCAGCTGACTTATCCGTTTTGCAACGTCAAAAATCTATAGTCGGTAATTTTTCTGGGGTTTAGAAATATGTGAGCCTCCGGGCTAAACAATTAATGAGTGGTTAAGGAGTTAGGTTCAGTATAGACACGACTGGTCATTCAAGTCTATGCCTGTTTGATTTTTTTTTTATTGTAACATCTCGGGGACGTTTCACAGCTAATGCGTGTTGGAAAGAGTGTACTTACTCTAACTAGGGAGAATACAATAAGGAAAGACGTAAGGGGTACCATACGAAGGTTGCGCCCTGGAATGTCCGAAAAACCGTCTACTAGCTTATTCTGTGAAATGTCCTGTGCGTTGTCGGTAACCCCATAGGTATTGCAGTAAGGATTGTTGATTCAGGTTACAATTGGAAGGGGGGGGGGGGGCATTCACAGAACTTAAACCACGAATTGCCATTTTTCATCATTTTACTGAAGTGCGGAATTAAAAGTTTAAATTTTCCCAAGCGTGCTTCAAAATCCACTGTTTGAGGCAGGAAATAACCATTTACTTTAATTTTTTGTTTTTGTAGGAACAACATTTCTATCTGTATGCGCTGTACAACAAGAACAAACCAAAGTCTGACCACCTGATGCAAGAATATGGACATGCCTTCTTCAGGGTAAGATAACTTGCATTTTACGACATTTCTGACCGAACGAACAGGACATCGAATCAGTGTGTCTAAACTGTCACAGCTTTGGTAACAGATAACACGTGTTTTAGAATCCTTGAGTTAGAGGTTATGAGATGTGTACGTTATGACCCTTGTAAATTTTATGTTTTCCTAAGACAGAAGAGATCCAACGTCTTGGAAAACGTCTTGTTTTCCAAGACGTCGTTAGAAATGTATAGCGACCGCCTTTTTGTTGCAATAATATTATTATTGTTATTGTTATAACACTTAAAAGGGTCGTAACAGAAGTTCTATATCAAAACATAAAATTGCTTTCGGTGACCCAGTCGACTTCGAACCAATAGGCGGGTCTGAATCTCTGCGAGTGGTGACGGATTTTGTAGGCGAAGTGACGTTTGTGTCAACTGACTTTTATGTCAACTGACGTTTATGTCAACTGACGTTTATGTCAACTGACGTTTATGTCAACTGACGCTTACATGATAGAGATATTCTCCCAACGTTTAACACAAGGATGCATAATAATATTTGAATATTATTTTAAAATTATTTAAAAAATAGCTCTGTCCCAGTTGGACTGGAACTAAGGTGTTTGAAAGGAGAAAATAGACAGGTGCCCGTTCTGTGGTTCTGCTTAAGATACCATTGAATACCCCTGAGGGCAGGGCCAGTGACTTCCTTCATTTGATGCTGATGGGCCACCTGCCCCCCCCCCCTCCCCCTTCGAGTTTTGGGGGAGCGAGACCCCTCCTCACAAGTGCCCACAAAGTTCTTTATTTTCTCGGTTGCTTTTGGTAAGTAGAAGTTCTCGCTGACCATGGCTAGTGTCGTCATAGTGCCAAAGTGTGCGCTAAGTAGGTCGTGACAGTATTTCAGGCATTCACCCTCGAGCGCGTCTGGTATTGGTGTTCTCTTTCTGTGACAAATTGTCTGAAGAATATAAAATTACTTTTATCTCCGAAGTTAGGATTTCTAAACGTCTAAGGTGGCCAACTTCGGCTTTTTCTAGTAAATTATTTTGTATCAATATTATTATTAAATTATTATTATTGCATCAAATATCTTCTTTTATTTAGAGAAAACAGCTGGAACTTGGGGACAAGATGGACCTCGCCAGCTACCTGCTCAAACCGGTGCAGCGTATGGGGAAGTACGCTCTGCTTCTTGCCCAGTTGATCAGAATATCATCTGAAGCTCTTCAAAAGGATTCGAAGATTCTCGAAGGACCGAAAATGCACGAAGTCCACGACTTGATATCCGCTGAGCGAATGGTCCGATTCCAGCTCAGGCATGGGAATGATCTGCTCGCAATGGATTCCATCCGGGAGTGTGATGTGAGTTCAAGACGTTGTTTTATTTTTATTACTAACATGTTTTTTTTTTTACCCGTCGAAAGCCGAGGCCGAATAGAATATGAAAAGTGAATAGTTGCGTTTTTACTGATACCACGGTAACCGGCTCTGCAATTAGTCGTTTTTGCAGTTATCGTGGTATCTAATACACGGTGCTCTGCGAAAACGACTATTGCCGAAAATGCACTTTTCGAAGTCATCCCAAAAGAAAAACAGATATCCAGTTACATCACTAAGTGCTAAACCTCTTTCTCACCAATCTGACAAAATTTGATGAAAGTGAGATGACTTTCCAGATACCACGATCAGTTACCACGGTCGGACCGTAGTATCTGAATATCTGATACCAAGACAGCTGCAAAAACGACTTTAGACCGTGATATCAGATACCATGGTATCTGCAAAAACGCAACTAATGAAATATATCAATTATGATGCACGCGTAATATGGACAAAGTACGGTGTCCCCAAAACAATGTCAAGAGTCGCGCTTTTTTTTATATCACCGTTCAGTAATTTTCCTCAGTTCTACGAAGCTAGCTGATACCTTTATGTGGGGCAGTTTTAGAAGAAGAAAACTAAACATTAAACACAATAACCAATTACTGGGAAACACATACGCGGCGACAAAACACTCGTAATACACTGAACATGGCCCTTAGATATTTATATATATCTGTATTCAAAAACTTAAAGGTCATATACAGGATAAACAAACAACTCGTATAGAAAACTACAAACTAAGACACAGCACCAACTCGAGTATTTTACTCAAAAAATTACCAAAGGAGAAAATCACTCTTAGTGACGTAGATCGTAAGATACCAAGAAGCTAAGAACGTACTCTTACAAGGTGAGTGAGCGTAACTAATACATTTTCTACAGTTTATTACTTGATTAAATAGATGGTCCTTCAGCCCAGGCTAACTGTGAATCATATTTGACGGTGCAAAACGGATAAGTCAGTTAAATTAAGTCAGCTAAAAAATGTAGCTGGCTTCAAGTCCGACTTGGAACTAAATCAGCCTACGCACTTACGGCCAAAGATGGCGTATATGTTTATAGCAATCAGTTATATACAACACTTCTAAATTAACGGAAACACCCGCCATGAAGAAGATGTTCTACCTGGTGATCAGCGACTTTTGAACAAAAGGTCACGAAATTGAGCAACTTAACAGAAATGTTTAACGAAGACTCAAAGAAGGAAAAGGCTGCAAGGTAAAAATAAAACAGATTAAACTAAAACGAGAGGGACAAAATGTGGAAAACGGGGTCGAAAATAAGGAGAAATGATTAATGAAGGGCAAAGAAAAACAAGAAAAAGAAATGTGGTCAGCTAGCACTGAAAATTTAGTCATCCGTCGATAGTTTGTTTTATACCTGTTTGTATGCTATTTGTAGTGGATTACATTATTAGATAGATATGCCTTTGTTACGCCAAATCCATTTCACAAAGCCATATATATGTCCGATGTATTTCTCACTGTTCGTCACTAAACCAGAATGCAAACGGGACCTAAGTAGATTAGAGATGGAGGTGCAATTATTAATTGAGAACTTTTTTCTAGGTAAATCTAAAAGAGCAGGGACGGCTTTTACGGCAGGGCGAGCTAACCGTCCACCAAGGAAAAACCAAGAAAGTTGTTCGACACGTGTTTTTGTTCGAGGAGATGATCCTCTTCAGTAAAGCAAAGCGCGACCCGGAACGGAAGGTAAGAACCCCCCCCCCCCTTCTTTCCTTCTTTTTCCTTTGTTGATTTCTTTGGTTTGTTTCCCTTAAGATTATATGAATAAAGAATAAGCCCTGCCCATTGCCAGGCCTTATGTTAGGCCTCATGGTGGGGCCATAACGAGTTAATGGTGTTTTACTGGTTGTTTGACTAAACTGAAAAAAAGAAGTGACACCCCGGGGTGACAAATTTCTGACCGCGTTTCCTAGATAGCCTATTTTCTTTTCGGCTGACCGTTCCAGCCTTCTCGAAATAGTAACTATTTTCTTACCACGCTCGCGAGCGTAGTAAGCGTGGTAACTACAAATATCTTCGACCAGATTGGTCCAATTAGCCCGCTGCACGAAATTTTGCTGGAAGTAGAAAAATTTGTTCCAGTCTGGACGCCAAGAAGCCAGAATTCATGACGTCATTCATAGTAACTTCAGTAAAGAGGGTGAAATATACTCATTAGTTGCGTTTGTGATCGAAGTTTGAAGTTACCTTCAACCTCAAAGGTCTCTGCTTAAATACCGTTTTTGTTCGCCGGTCACAGTTCCTTCGTCCTTCAAACTTTGACCGTCGAACTTTGTGCGCTATCAAGTTCGAAGTTTGCTTGAGTCGTCGAAAGAAACGTCGACCTGGCAAGGATCGCCGGAGTTGTAAAAACACTAATTAAGCAAACGGTGAACTTCGACGGCGTTCAGAAATGGAAATTAAGCAACCGGCTAAGCGAACGGCGAACAAAACTTCGATCAGAAACGCAACTATTATATTCGAACAATATTTCATCTATTCTCGGTATCACTGTCTCCTCCAAGGAGGGTGCATCAAAACGATGCCCGATGCTATTCGTTTCTTTCGGTAGCTGAAAAATGTCTTCCGTATTTACCAAGATTTCCTGACCCTACCTATACAATATAGACCAACGCCTTGGCCCCACCTCCCTTATACGTATGGCACGGTAATGATGGTAATATATGCCATAGCAACAACAATACACTAAAAAGAAAAAAATAATCACAAATAAAATGACAATTTCCCGACAATCTCGCCTGACAATTTGTATGACCGAAGACTTTATTTTGAGAATTGTTTCGAAGAGTTTGAGAATTGTTTTTAAATGAGACAGACCAAGTGGCATATTTTATGAATTGCATTATGATTGTTGTTGCCGTGATGAATTAACTGGCTATATTTATACATTTTAGTGTGATTATATGACGTAAAGGTCAAATTCAGCGCATGTGCTATGAAAGTAACATTTTATAAATAAAACTCTTCTCGATGGTTTGCTTGTGTCGATGGTTCGCTGCTATCCGGACGAACCTTGCTAAGTTCCCTATTAACCCGAAACATTTGAAACATTTATTCTCTATCAAATTTATTAGCCACTCCTCTTCTGAAATTCCCCCTCTATAAGAGTCCGCTCTTAGTCCTTTCAGCTCGTCGAATTCACACATAAAATGGCATAATCTGTCGTTTGTCACTCCGTACATGGGGCGAAGTACGGACCAGTATTTACCATATTTGTACCTTTTCTGCCTGATTTAGAGGGTGTTAGATCTTAAGCTGATGAACAATCCCAAACTTTTACAGTTTATACATCTACATGTAAATGTAAATGTATTGGATATAGTAATACGTAGAAAAAGTAAAAATTCTATCCTAAAGTTAAAATATATACTTCAATTTCGATTGGACAGATTGAGTTTAGATTGGGAAGGTGCAACCGCTCACTACGTTTTGTTTTACACGTTCTTAGTTGTATGGCCTTTTTGGGGCTAGTCCTTTATATTTTATTATTATACGAGGATGTCGTACAGGAGGTCTTATAGTAGGATAAGTTCAGCTTCTTTTCTTCTGTTCATTCAACAAAGGAATTGGAATCTGACTAACCTCGCGTTCTTCATTACAGAATCTTGACATCTACGTCTACAAATTTAGTCTCAAAACATCTGAAGTCGGCTTCACGGCCCGACCGGAAGAATCTCCGAACCGATTCGAGATTTGGTTTAGAAAACGAAGCCCCCAGAATACATACCAGTTGCAGGCTGCAACGCCGGAATCGCGGGACGGATGGGTGGAGGAGATTGCTCGGCTTTTATGGAAGCAAGCGATTCGCAACAGAGGTACGTCTGGCTTTAAGTCAGAGCTAAATAACACTAGAGAGTAGCGCCAAGAATTGAAGAAAGTGACACACTCGAATAACAGCGAGTCCAGCGACACTAGCACCACTAGCGATAGAGAACGTCCCTACCGAAACTCCGTCAGTCGTGCACCAGCGCTGGCTCCCATAAATTCATATTCTGAACTCAGCAAAGAAAAGATACAATATCCTCTGTTTACTTGATGTGTGCCGACCGCATCTTAGCTTAACCAGAAATTTCTAAACCCGCAATTTTATCTTGCTTTAAATGCCGCAAGCATAGTTGGCGGTGCTATGAACATGACCCGTTTGCGAAGCAGGGAAATCATAGGTCTTGGCGCTACTTCCTACTCCCTAGTGTTATTTTCCTCTGCTTTAAGTATATGGAGTCTGGCGGGGTTTCACTGTTTCTATAGTTTCATTTTGTGTCTGGATAACAAAGATTGAAAAAATCGCTCGAACCAAGTTCGAGCGATTTTTTCTCGATTTTCTTACAAACGGATACGTCAGCTGAACTTTATTAGTGCGATATTTCGGCCCTTCAATGCCGCAAGGGTCCTCTCAGCTTTTTACTTTTTACGAGGACCCTTGCCAAGAAAGGCCGACAAATTGCTTGATAAAGTTCAGCTGATGTATCCGTTTGTCACTATCAACCGTGATTCGCAGTCAGCTTGGGCTGAAAGAATATTTAGGATGCATGCCAGTAAATTATGATTGTGTCAGATATAAAGGTAAAAGTATTGGTATCACGACTATCGCCATCAGCCTATAGAGGCATAACATACGGTGGTGAACTCTGATTCTCTGCCGTCATCAGGAAGTGCAATCTGTGGTTGAGGGCTAGCTATCCCGGTGCTTTCGCAGCCCCTTTCTGTTACCTTCTCGAGATTCTCTATATACTTTTTGAAGATCGGTGGACTTTTTCTTCTCGTACAGGGTTATGCTATTAACGTAAGCCTCAAATCGAAGGTTAGGCGCCACCGAGAGACGAACCAGTGACCCTTCGCTTATGAGATAAGCGTGCTAATCTTTCCGCCAGGACGGACTATAATACTCATAAATATGTAAGGCTTTTTTGTACTCTTGTATTTAATTTCTGTTGTCTTTATTAAAGAGCACCGGATGGCTGAAATGGCGGAGATGGGGATTGGGAATAAACCATGCTTGGATATCCGACCGTCGGAAGACCAGATAAGTGACCGATCCATCGACGCAAGGCAGTTAACAAAGCGTAAGTATACTTTTTTGCCCCCACCGTATTATTTCATATCACGAACGATATTTTCATGGCCCCCTCCTAGGCTACCGCAGAAGATAAAGACAGGTTGAAGCTGTGCAGCCGAATAGAGTTAGCCTATTTTTACGCATACATTTGCATGCAACGCACCTAAGGGTTCAGAAACTACTTCTGAGCATCTGAGTTCACCTCTCTGCTCACAGTGCTGTATTTTTATGGCACTTGCCCTTCGGCCAAGTGCCATATAGCGATCGCAATTTCTGTCCGTCCGTCGGTCTGTCGGTCTGTCGGTCTGTCCAGGTTTTGCTAGTTCGGGCACTTCCAGATAAGCTAGGACGATAAAACTTGGCAGGCATATCAGGGACCCCAAATGATTAAGTTGGAAATAGTCACTTCCCCGATCCGAGTACCGTGGGGGGAGTGGAGGGAGGGGGAATCCGGAATCTTGAGGTATTTTTAACTTTTGAACGGGTGATCGGATCTCGATGAAACTTGATATTTGGAACGAACTCATGCCTCAGACGACCCACTTAAAATCCGGACCGGATCCGGTGACTTTTGGGGGGAGCTGGAGGCGGCAACCGGAAATCTTGGGAAACGCTATGAGTGGAGGGATCGAGATGAAACTTGGTGGGAAGACACCTAGCAAACACTAGATACATGATTGACATAACCGAGCCGATTCGGGCACTGTGGGGGGAGTGGAGGGAGGGGGAATCCGGAATCTTGAGGTATTTATAACTTTTGAACGGGTGATCGGATCTCGATGGAACTTGATATTTGGAAAGACCTCATGCCTCAGACGACCTACTTAAAATCCGGACCGGATCCGGTGACTTTTGGGGGGAGCTGGAGGGGGCAACCGGAAATCTTGGGAAACGCTATGAGTGGAGGGATCGAGATGAAACTTGGTGGGAAGACACCTAGCAAACACTAGATACATCATTGACATAACCGAGCCGATTCGGGTACTGTGGGGGGAGTAGAGGGAGGGGGAATCCGGAATCTTGAGGTATTGTTAACTTTTGAACGGGTGATCGGATCTCGATGGAACTTGATATTTGGAACGGCCTCATGCCTCAGACGACCCACTTAAAATACGGACCGGATCCGGTGACTTTTGGGGGGAGCTGGAGGGGGCAACCGGAAATCTTGGGAAACGCTATGAGTGGAGGGATCGAGATGAAACTTGGTGTGAAGACACATAGCAAACACTAGATACATCATTGACATAACCGAGCCAATTCGGGCACTGTGGGGGAGTGGAGGGAGGGGGAATCCGGAATCTTGAGGTATTTATAACTTTTGAACGGGTGATCGGATCTCGATGGAACTTGATATTTGGAAAGGCCTCACACCTCAGACGACCCACTTAAAATCTGGACCGGATCCGGTGACTTTTGCGGGAGCTGGATGGGGCAACCGGAAATCTTGGGAAACGCTACGAGTGGAGGGGTCGAGATGAAACTTGGTGGGAAGACACCTAGCAAACACTAGATACATCATTGACGTGACCGAGCCGATTCGGGCACTGTCGGGGGAGTGGAGGGAGGGGGAATCCGGAATCTTTAGGTATTTATAACTTTTGAAGGGGACCGGATCTCGATGAAACTTGATATTTGGAAAGACCTCATGCCTCAGACGACCCACTTAAAATCCGGATCGGATCCGGTGACTTCTGGGGGGAGCTGGAGGGGAGAACCGGAAATACTGGAAAACGCTATGAGTGGAGGGATCGAGATGAAACTTGGTGGGAAGACACCTAGCAAACACTAGATATACCATTGACATAACCGAGCCGTGCCTACTCGTAACAAGTGCCATATGAGCTCGTAGCTCTTGTTGTTTTACTTGTAACGAAAGATCAGAAGAACTTGAAATTGACTTGAACTTGCGGCACTCCTTACCCGGCTCGGATAATGGTATAAATCGTATCGCCCCAGACCGTTTTGGCAATCATATGTGATAATGATGATCATTTGGTTGGTATTGGGTTGTGTGTCTGTGCAAGAAGCATTAGTAGGCTGTGATGAAGGGGAGAGAGCGATTTGCAGTCGTCACCGATTTAAAACCTAACAGTGAACTAGTCCGGCATAATTTACTAGGCCGGATCCGCAGGGAGCGGGCGGGATTATAACTCTTCTTTAGTCGTTGGTTGAGTGGTTGAGAGTCAAAGGGAAAAGTCAAAGTAAAAAAAATAAAAAATAATGCAACAGGAAAAGGATTTCTCCTCTTAATAACTCTAAAAAATTGGGAGTAATCTATTGCCCAACAGTTCTATTACCAAAAGTACATTTATATATTTCCTTGTGGAATCTATGTTTTGCAAGCTTGAACTCTATGATGAAGGTTAATAACAGCAAGAGCAAACAAGGGCAGAGACATTGAGCATTTTATTGTCATTCACAGTGGCCTTGGTCTCGGATAATTTACCTAACGAACACAAGATGCGTGACTAACAAATGCTAATACAATTTCGATCAAGCTGACTTTTTGAAGCTTTTTTGAATTCTGACGATTACTAACTCCTGGCTTGTTTTAGCTCAAAAAGGCATCGCGTGGTGAGGACCTTGCCAAAATGGAAAGACTATCACCGAATAAAATAAATTGCTTTTATTTCTTTATTTTTTCTTATATTATTTATTTTGGTTGTCGTGAAAGGTGCTGGGATAATGAGGTTAATGTGAAAATTTCGGCATGTCTATTGTAAACCAAGGTTTTCGAAGTATCGTGACCTCGTCAGTAGTCCTAAGCCGCAAGACAAAGAAGGTGTCCATACACAGTAAGGAGAGGATCACCAAACTAACAACAGACCACTTGTCAGCCAACTTGCATTAGAAGGTCATTTCTTTACCGTCAGAAGTTTCATAACAGATAACACTAGGATGCGCGGTTTCAACAGACAATGCGTAACAGATGACACTTGGGATATCTGTTGTGTTTGAAAACGTTATGCATGAAATGTTATGTATAACATTTAGCTTTTAAATGTTTATACCATAAGCTTTGTTAGAAAGAGCCAAAAATGCATCTACTAACTTTATTCTTTATCGTCATGATGTCGGAAAACTCAGCGGATCCTTTTTGGCGGTTTTTCGGTTCTTCCTGATGGTAACGCTTATTATGCATAACATTTTGAAATACAAAAGATAACATCCGTAGTGTTATCTGTTACGCACTATCTGTTTAAACGGCGCATCCTTGTGTTATCTGCTATGAAACTTCTGACAGTGTTGTCACTAAAATTGCTTCAGAGTTCAGCTGATGTTGGCCAAAAGCACTATTTTCCGTTTTGGGTTCCGACGACGCAACTCAACTTCTTTGATTGAGAAATAAACTATATTTTTGTTTTCAGCACCCCGACAGCGACCTTCCCTCGGTAATCTTGGTGAAGTGACGCGATTACAAACTAAACGACCTCATTCCATCATTTCTGTGACGTCATCATCAACGTCAAGCGGATCCAGCGGATTGATGTCGCCGCGGCACGGTGCAAACCAAAGCAATTGTTCAGCTGGTGAGTTTCCTAACCTTCTCGTTTTCTCGCTGAGTTTTCACTCGGTCGGTACAGTGACCCCTGTGTCTGTTCTCCAAATCGTGACGTTTCAACGAGCCATTATTCTCTCATCGTATTTTCGCGGTAGATCAAAATGGAAACTGAAAAGATTCCCGGAATGAAAATTGCTTTGCCATGCTCGCAGGAAAAGCCTTAAAGGACACCTGAACAATGAAACCATACTTGAACACACCATGGAGAATGCATTTACAGACATGGCCACAGAGAGCATTCTTCTTCTGAGCGTGAGGTTTTCAAAATATGGTTCGTTCTGGAGGTTTGCACATGCAGACTCCAAGACAAAAAGCGCAATTCATTCAAATCTTGTACAGCGCTGGCCGGGTCGTATTGGAGTTTCTTCTAGATATACGTTTGGGCTTAACTGGTTAAAAAATATTCCAGAAGTAGGGTTGAGTTGGAGACATTTGTTCATTTCTAGAATTGTTCGGTACTGAAATAAGGACAGATGCAAAATGGAGCAAAAATCGTAGCTTGGAAACACTATTTCGTATTTGGATTGGGTATTCTGCAGGCAATGTTAACGGAAGTCATACAGATAGAGATGATACTTGGTACTCTTCATTCAGATGTCCTTTAAAGGATCTGTCTTACCTATAATACTAACGCAACCTACTTCCACAATCACTCCATATGTTTCTAAACCCAGAGACCCCAATTTCGGACGGTACATTCTAACCCCTCTAACAAAACCACGCTGATTTTCTCAATTGCCTTGTTTTTCTACGGTCGATGTGTATCACGCTATCGACGGTTGTCTGCAAGAAGTTTTTCCATCAGAAAAAACGGTTATGTAAATTGTTTCCCTGTTTTCGAAAGTCAACGGGTCTCGGAACAGACTTAAAACAGCCAAAACCGTGGGTTATTTGTTGAAAGCCCAGCCCAGTTGAAAATATTCAGATATTTTAAAATACTGTAAGTTGAAGAGTAGATAGTGCGAGAGATCCTTTAAATTAGAAAATGGATATTAAGATCATGCCCGGCCCGGGGTATGTTTTATATGAGTATGGCCTGGTCAAGCTTGACCTGCAAACCCTTGCTGAAAGATGGCAGCAGCTGACAATTGTGTTCGGGAGCAAATGTCTGGTATCGCATCGCGCCATTTTACCTGATTTTGAGACCCTAGAAAGTAGCAGGCTCAACACGCGACAAAGACAGAGGGAAGCTGCTCCCAGCGAATAGTAAGTCCACCCATAAATTCGACTGGTCGTTCTCTGAAATCTTTTTTACCCTATTTCACCCAATATTTTAATTTTAGTTATAGTTAAACGATATTCATAAGTTGTACGTATAGTTAAATGTCTATTTATGGAATTGTGTATGTGTTATTTAAGTGAATAATGATCCAAAGCTTAAGCAAAGAAATTCGTTTTTTTTTTATTTATCAATAGTCGACTGATAAACGAACAAAAAGACAACAAACATCGTGAGGATGTTCCAAACGCGATAGTCGCTATTCAAGACTGATCCTTTTTTCTTTCTAGAGAGCGGAATTTGCGTCGACATCGGCCAGTCGGAAGGTTCAGAATCGAACCACCGTCGGATCCAGCGATCAGACAGCTCTGTAACCCGCTTTTCAAACGATTCAGACCCACAAACCCCCCAAACCCAGTGCCCTGAGCCAGTTTCGCTCTATTCAACAGAGCCCCCTGAGTATGTAAATATGCAGTACTGTCAGTCCCATTTTTCCTCACCCAGGGAGCTTTCCACTCCCAAAGCTAACCATCCCGTAACCGAACTGTAAATTTTGCTGTATTAATATATTTATACAAAGTTCTATACCGATGTTGTTCTTACTTACAAAATTGTTGTGAAGATGTTTTGATTAAATAATTATCTGTACGGCCTGCATTACAAGCTCTCTGAAAATCTGTACCATCATCCAGTTTATCGTGCCATGCCTCCAGCCATGGGTAGTCAGTAGCGCTTTATTTTTCTTTAGTTCGTGAAGCAAACTAAGATACGGACGTGCGACTTTGTCTGCCACTTACTTGTGCTTGGTTCAGGACGCAAACTGACCATGTATACCTGTCTATAGAAGTGGCGCACGACTTTGAGCCAAGAATCCCAGTTTTTGGTGAGCGCCATCGCTATCTGGACCCAGGATGAATCCCACCTCCTTCCGTGGCGACGGAAACCTTCTAAGGGTCCGGAGGTCCAATTTAGACATGTATGTTTGGTCCTACTTCGTGTCTTTCCTGGTTACTTCTGGTAGTGAACTACCCTAAATTTTAAGTCACAGGGTGATGTGTAGTTAGCAACCCAAAGCTCGCCCTATCGTCCAAGAGCCTTTACCATCGGTAGTTGCAATTTTCTTGCCAAAAGAAATCATAGGCGTCTGTCCCAAGTCCTATGTTCTTTCCTTTCTGCGCATGCTTATGCTTCTACCATTTTTGGTAGAGAGGAGCCTGGCGCCGTTCACTTTAGGAGATTGATAGCTCACCTCGGAGTTGCCAGTTGCAGGCCTGGGCAGAAAGGACCAAGGGCCTGGTCAAAAGAGCAGTGAGGAGTAAGCGGCTGGTTCAAAAAGGGGAAAAATGAACAAAGGCCTTGGAAGCTATGTGATAAAAATGCGACATTACCCTTTCTGTTGCGCGCGACCAGTGAATGAATGAATTTATGACGCACTGCCCAAGGGCGTAAGTGCAGTAAAAAAAGATGAAGAAATATAGAATAATCGCAAAAAACTCAACAAATATTTTCCATAAAGGTTCACTAATTTAGAATCACGTTGATGGGATCACGGACAGGCAATTTTCCAATCGGAGAGCACAAATTAGAGGAGAGGGCTTCAAGCGTCAACAACGGGTCGGAAATTAACAAACGGCGGATCAGGTAGCGGTTCCGTGTACGCCGGGGTAGGTAGAGAAGAAATCTCAGATATCTGAAGTATGTCGAGCCTATGCGTCGAAGGTCCTTTCTTCTGAGTATAGTATGTAATCCAGCAAGGAAGTTAACATACGGTGCGCAAAAGGCAGTATATAACTTTCCAAACCCAGGTCTGCTATACCTCGAACGGTTCGGCACAATTTTGCAGTAGCCATATCTAATTCCTTTAGCGGCTGATTTAACTGCCTCCTCACAAATCTTTCGCATCGTTTGCGCAATTGTTATACCAAGCCATCGAATTTTTTCCTCGGTTATGTGATTGTTCCAGAAAGTCTGTGACTGTTCCAGAAAGTCTTCAGCGAGGAAGAGGAAAACTTCATGCAAACCATGGTTGATGGTGTGGATACATGTTCAGGATATCTCTGCTAGAGATTTTCTGCCCTTTCGTCATTTTGTGGGAAAATTAAGTCTCCTCATAAAATTGACTATGGTGCCGAAAGTCCTGTCAGGAACTGCAGTCCACGACCGCCCGACCCTGGCCGTGTGTTCATAGCATCAACTGTTTGCCTCTTCTTGAAGTGCGAACAAACGATCATAATTTCCTTGACGGATTTCCTGCACTTTCATCATCAATAGATGAAACTTTTAACTTTCGAAGTGATGATGATGACGAAAATTGAGGCTGGAATTCCAGTCCGGGAGCTCCCGATCCTGGCACTACCAGCTATAACAAACTCATCCTGAAAATGTTAGCTCAAGGGCCACTTGACTGCAATGATGGAACCAGTGTTGGTACTTATACCGCATTTTGCGGTATATACCGCGATTCTTAGGGAAATACCGTATACTATTTTTATTATGCCGCAAGCTAGGCGGGCAGGAAATTCTAGTATTGATAAATTCGACTTCATAATACAAAAGGATAGATTTCAACGTATGAGGAAGAACGAAAGTCCAGAAACAGCTACTATAACAGATCCGTTTTCACAAGGATATAGCTTCCTGGTACGAAAATTCATGTCAAAATGATAATTTTGACACCTACTCTCTCAGAAGTAAAAAAATCGTGTCTTTCCGGCATACCACACATTTACCGCATTTTGGTTGGAGGATACCACGGAAATGCCGTGTTTCCACGAGGCTGGCACCGCCAAGCGGCAACGATTGAGTTGCGACACTGGATGGAACCAACGAATATGAATGATCGTTCATTTGCATACCAGGTTCTTTCTTCCTATGAGTGAATGGTTACCCAGACTTTCGATCTGTACATCAAGAAATCAACATGGGCAAGAGAAAATCGCTGAGCCCTGCGATAGTGCGAACACATGATAAGGATTTCCTGGCCGGATTGTCTTCAGTTTCATCATGAAGTTGAACAAAGTCCTTAGCTTTTGTGTATGGAAGTCATGATGTTGCAAAAAATCCTGGACAAAATTCCGGTCACCTCAACCCTTAGCGTCTGACCAAGGCATGCGAACATACTATTAGGATCGGCAGCTCCCGGACTGGAATTCCAGCCCTCGGGTTTTTGGCATCATCATCTATTCCATAAAAAAAAGTTGAAAGTTTCAATTGATGATGAAAGTGCAGGAATTCTGGCCGGGAAATCATAACTCGCACTTTAAGAAGAGGCTAACAACTTAAAGTCGGAAACCGCTCGATAGCTTCAGAATACTGGAATAGCTCAGAACGTGCGGGCAAGGCTAGAATGAGAAGTGGTTTAGGTTTTTACCAGCTCTTATTACTGACATATTTCCAGTGTGAACTCTTTGTGAGCATAGTATAATGTCGATTTAAGTTCTTGCTTCAATAACGAGCAATGTGATCCTTTAGCATGGACAAAATAATGGGGGTGGTGGGGGGGGCTCAAGGCTTAGGTTAGGGATTGTCTGTTGCAGTGCACAATCAAAATAGTGATATTTCGTTAGTTGTGAACTGGTTGTGAGCATTGGTCAACCCAAAGAAATTTAGCCACGACAACGGCGTGTCTTAGTAAAAGCATATCTTCCACAAGTACCTGTACAGGAACACATAGAATACAAAAGCGGAATATTAGAGTCTGTAATAGGTTGGTAAGTACCCACTCAGGACATCTATGAAGGAGCAAAACTTGTCAGTGATCTCCGGAATTTTAGCATTTAAAGTGCCAAATTTTAGCATTAAGGGGACAATAAACTCCAAATCTTAGTATTTAAACCCTAGAATTTCTTACATTTAAATCTCCAGTTTTGGCATTGCCCATTTAAATGCTAAAATTTTCGCGTTTTAAATGCTAAAAATTTGCGTTTTAAATGTAAAAATTTTCGCCAATTTTAAATGCCAAACAATCACCAGTTCTAAATCGTAAAACTTCCGCCATTTTAAATGCTATTTTTCCGTATTCCGCCGTTTTACCCTTAACTTAACCCAGTTTTAAATACTAAAAGTTGGTACTTTGCCGTTTTACACCCACCGGTCAGGGGCAGTGCATTTTTGGTGTGTGTGTGTGGGGGGGGGGGGGTGCAGAACAAAAATTTTTACCGAATCTTAGAACTAGGAATTTAAGCTTTAAACTATGGAACAGAAACCATTACGTAGGAAGAGCAACAATAAAGGGCAGCGAACGACGATAAGCCAACTATTAAGCGGCGTTTTGGCGAAGCCAACACGGAGAATATATTGCAGGTCATGATTGCAGTAACAGCTTCTATCTATTATAGCCAATAGAAAATTAAATCGAGCGCCGCAAGCGAAAATTTTCGAGATCCATTTTTTTTTCGGTAGGTCCAGATGGAGCGACGTTCCGGCAGCAGCAGCAACTGTAGTCTAGTCACTATACGTACTACCTCGACTCACATACAGAGGCGTCACTAGCCAAAATGTTTGGGGGGGGGGGGAAGAGGTATTTACCGACTGGCTGGTAATTTTTACCGACTGTTTTCAACAACAAACAATACAAATAAAAAATAAATCGACTGATTTTCAGAAAAAAAAGACTATTTTAACGAAAAATCGACCAATTTTCAGAAAAAAACGACTGTTTTCATGAAAAAAATCAAATGTTTTGACGAAAAATCGTGGCACTTCGATCCGACTCGGTTAT
Organism: Branchinecta lynchi; assembly: GCA_023053575.1. Taxonomy (NCBI): domain Eukaryota; kingdom Metazoa; phylum Arthropoda; class Branchiopoda; order Anostraca; family Branchinectidae; genus Branchinecta; species Branchinecta lynchi. The sequence continues at coordinate 7,301,679 of JAKZAP010000004.1, forward strand.
TTTTTACCGACTGGCCGACAGCTTTTGGGGGGGGGGGACGTCCCCCCTCCCCCCCCCCCCCCAGTCGTGACGCCCCTGCTCACATAAAGTGGCGCCGCATGCGAATTTTTTTTGTTTGCTTTTTCCTGCCAAATTTACTTTACATCCAAATTCTAGCTTTTAATGTTTCGAAAGCTCAATCCTAAAACTGGCTTAAAACCCCCGTCAAATGACGCGCCCTTCCACAAAACAGAAAATATTACGGAAAGTGTGTATGATTAGTATTCTTTTTGGGATCCAAAATAAAAGTGAGGACTATCGATGATATCATAGATCATCCCTTTTGTCTGCGACCAGTGCTTCACTCGATCTCTTCTGAGTTTCGAGGTTAGTGGCAACTTCCGAATCCTGGCAATTTTAACGAATAAATTACCGAATCCCAGTTATTATACCGAATAAGTTTAGACCGATAGCATGTTCGGGATTCTGTATAACTACCGTATCCCGGTTACTATACCGAATTGTTTTGGTATCAAAAGACTACCGAACAATATTCATATTCGGTATACTTTCGTCGAAACTGGAACACAGTTAGGATTCGTGGTTAACTTCCCAATCCTGAAATTATACTGAATAAATTACCGAATCCCAATCATGATACCGAATAATTTCGAACCAAGAGCTTATTCGGGATTCTGTGCAACTACGGGATCTCCATAAATATACCGAATAGTTCCGGCATCGAAAAATTACCAAATGATTTCAGTAGATTCTCTCACCAAATTCGTGATAACTACCGAATACTTGCAACTATAGCGAATCCCGATCATTATACCGAAGAGATTTGTACAGATAGCCTATTTATTATAGCCCATAATTATTATTATAGCCTATTCTATATATATATTTAGAATTCTGTATAACTACCAAATCCCCGTAAATATATCGAGCAGTTCTGCCATCGAAAAAATACCGAACAATTTTAGTAAAATTTGGGGCCTCTTTTCACTGCTGAGACGAAGCTGTCCATACAAATATGTAAGTGAAAGACACACCATTAGATGTTGGTGCAAATTATCATTTGAGAAAAACTGCTTGAAGCTTCAGAGCAAGCTTCAGGGCAGCTTCAGAGGCAGCTAGGCCAAAACCTTAGGCTAAAAAGGTGTTGCTTAACAGTTAAGGTATGCACCAACTTTTAGTATTTAAAACTGAAAACGGCGGAATACGGAAAAATAGCATTTAAAAAGGCAGGAAATTTAGGATTTAAAATGGGTGATGCCGAAACTTAGCATTTAGAACGGCTCAAATTTTCGCATTTAAAACGCAAATGTTAGCATTTAAAACACGAAAAATTTAGCATTTAAACAGGAGATGCCAACATTTATCATTTAGAACGGGCTAAATACTAAAAGATTGATCTTAAATAAAAAAAAAACCGGAGCCGTAGATCACGTTCGTAGATCACTGACAAGTTTTGCTCCTTCATAGACATCAGGTCATAGAGCCCAAAGTATACTGTGCAGGTGCACAGTTATACTGTAAAAATAAAAGGGAATAACGATGTCAACGATCCCGCAAATTTCAATATTTAGCGCCAATTTGAAAATGCCGCAACCCTGGTTTGATTTATCCCTTGTGCTGATCCCGACAGGATCACCAATAGGTTTGCTATTTCAATATTGCCAATATACATTCTGGATAGCCATTTGAATTTAGAGGGTTCAGATTTGGTTAGTCTAGCTGGCAAAAATGAAAGTCCAGACACCAGTTCACTGTTTCAGATGTTCTTCAGATGCTGTTAAAGGATGCATCATACTTCCAATCAGAGACATTACTAGCCGAAATCTTGTCTGGGGGCAAGGTATTTGCCGACTGGCTGGTCATTGTACCAACTATTTTTTTTAGATATAAACAACTATTATTGAGAAAAAACTATGGTGTTGATCAGTGTTGATGGAAAATCTGCTGATTTTAAGAAAAACTACCATTTTTAAGAAAAATCTACCATTTTTACGAGAAACCAACTGTTTTGTAAAAAAGATCAACTGTTTCCAAGAAAAAAACGGACCGTTTTGACGAAAAGTTGAGGTGCTTCGCGCCGACTCGGCTAATTTCTACAGAATGGCTGAAAACATTAAGGGCTGATTAAGGGTGGTAGGCCCCCCCCCCTCTAGTCGTCATGCCCCTGCTTCCAATAGTAATTTCTTCTATAGTAGAAGTATGTTCATTTGAACAGTTACTTAAATGTGAACAGTGCAGTTTTGGTCTAAATGGTAAAGATCCAAAATACCTATTGCGGAGTTGAGAGCAGGGGCATCATGACTGGGGGGGGATGCCCCCCCCTCAATGTTATCCGCCAGTCTGTACAAAATAACCGATTCGCCACGAAGCGCAGCAATTTTTTTTCAAAACAGTTGATTTTTGTCATGAAAACAGTCAGTTTTTCTCAAAATATTTTTGTCAAAACAGTAATTTTTTTTAAATTGGTCGACTTCTTTTCTAAACTGTTATTTTTTCCCTTGAAAACAGTTATCATTTCTGCAAAAACAGTCAGCAAAAAATACCAGCCAGTCGATAAATGCCTTGCCTCCCCCCCCCAAACATTTTGGCTAGTAACGCCTCTGGTTCAGAGGCCTATAATTACCTATTTTGGCTAACTGGTACACTAACTGGTACGTCACTAGCCAAAATGTTGGGGGGGGGGGGGACGACGCATTTACCGACTGGCTGGTAATTTTTACCGACTGTTTCTGCAGAAAAAATGACTGTTTATAACAAAAAAAATTACAGTTTTGAAAAAATCGACTGATTTTCAGAAAAAACAACTATTTTGACGAAAAATCGACCAATTTTCAGAAAAAACGACTGTTTTCATGAAAAAAATCAACTGTTTTGAAGAAAAATCGCTGCGCTTTGCGCCGATTCGGATATTTTTTACAGACTGGCCGACAGCATTGGGGGGGGGGGGGCGTCCCCCCCCCAGTCGTGACGCCCCTGCCGGTAGCTGGCTGGTAGTTAACTTTAGTCACATCATGTGCTTGGCCTAAGTCCCAAGCCAACAAACATTGAATAAGCATACGTACTTCAGTAGTACTTTTCATCCATCCTTGTTCTGGAGATTTAACACATCATAAGTGAAGGCCGAGTGTAGGATCCTATCTCTTCAGTTGGCATTGCAGGATACCTGATTACTGCATCACCCCTCGTGAATGAAATATATGTATGTAGCTCCCACCATTTCTCTCCAGCCTCTAGACTTACCAAACATGTTAAATTGGGCCTTGATTGAAAGCTCTAATTGGTCGCTACAACATAATATATTTCCCTCAATCAGTCAGTTTATTTATTAACCATCAAGAGAAAAAATGGAGGGCGTGTAGCCCTAGTGACAGAGTACAAAAAAGAAAAACAAAATATTTTTTCTATTATCGTTGAATGAAGTTGCAGCCAGGGGTGGCCGGAAGCACTCAGGCTAGGGGGGTGATACCCCTAATATCAACGAATTCTGGATCATAACATACGACTTGAAAGTACCGACAAAAG